>VWZG01007029.1:406319-574818 GCA_013396735.1 Grallaria varia
ACTCCTTGAGCATTTAATATTTTTCTATGTGGTTTTCAAGTTAAAATGTTTAAAAGCAAAGGCAGGAGCCTTCAAAGGCTGCATAAATAGGGAGAAAATACATTTTGGAGAGGACTGTGCCGGTTTCTAGAAAAACTGAGTCCTTAAAAAAAGGTAAAAAACCTCACTAGTATTGCTTTTAGAAGCTTCAGCCAGAACTGGAGTGTTTAATGAAATCCTGTCCTTGCAGGAAGGACTCACTGGCCTCCTCAGTTTTCTTAGATTCAGCTCCAGGAAGCAGTGACTCAGGCAAGGACTGCTACTGCTGGGGGGGGGGGGGGGAGAAAAAAAAATAAAAAAANAAATAAAATTAAAAAATAAAACAAAAGAAAAAAGAGAAAAAAAAAAAAAAAGAAGGATGTCTGCTAAAGTTGAAAGGGTATATTAGGCTTGGTATATGAATATCCATACATCTATGGTTATAGGTGCAACTTAAAAGCAAAAAACCCCACAGAAAATACCTGGAAAAGAAGCACCAGGGAAACAATGGAGAAACATGAAGTGATTCCTGTGTGGCAGACCTGGCCCAACTCAATACCAGTACTGTGCCATTTCTAAAGCACATGCTCCACCTCCATCGCATGGTCAGTCTGATATGAGCAAGCAGTAGACCGGCACATGTCATGAAAAGAGCTTCACGTCATTCACCATTGGACATGGATGTAAGAATGCTCATTTTGTGTTTAAAGAATAGGAACGGAAAACTATATACCTGAGAGCAAAAGGTGCCTTCTGGAGCAGCCGGTCCTGCAAAACTGCAGGCAGTTCGTGCCAGTGAAATACATCTCCTGACACTGGATCTTTCCTCACCATGCAGTGGGTTCAAAGCATGTAGGCCCAGTTCTCTCCTGGATGTGAGCACCATCCGCTGGGATCAATGCTATTATGTACATCTTGCAGAGCAAGAGTTGGCCTGTTTGTATGTGATTTGAGAATCCTTGCAAAAAACACTAACAGCATATGAGAGCTCTCAGTTATCCTCTGAAGACTAGGCTGTCTGCCAAGAGAAAAACACATTAGACTGACACATCAATAATTCCCATCATCTATCCACCAAAAAAAGAGATTCCATTTACCTTAAAATGCATCATATGTGGATTTTACCATGCTGAAAAGGGCAACACTTGTACGACTCTGAACTATCATAATATAACAGGATTGGTTCCCCTTAGTGCTGCTCAGATGCAGCTACTGCCTCAAGGAATTTATATTAATTCAGTGAATTCCATCCCTTCCTTGACAGGAGTGGGCTATCTCACCATAAATTGGCTAAACTGTATGGCTATAACTGATCAAATGAGGTGTGCCCATACATAATGTTTAACCATAAAATTTAACTAAAGAAATAAAATTTGAACATTGGCCAATAAAGCGGATGGAGAAGTGGCAGTGATGGTCTCAGCAGCAAAGCTATTCCCAGCACTGAGTGCAGGACGAGCATTTCAGAATGTAAAATTATGTGAGCCAAATTCCAAGCTGGTGATTTCAATACACCTTTTAGAAAGTTAAATTTAAACTGAATGCTGTTGAACATGCTATTTCAATGTAATTCGCTCTGTTGCCACTAAGTATTTCAAAGGGTGTTCACAGCTATCTCAGCTGAGAAACTGGCCAGCTCTCTGCTGCATTTTACCGCTTACTGGGTCATTTTGGCTAACACTGTTTTCAGCTGACTCTGCCCATGCTGCATTCTCTGACAAAAGGCAAACAATTCTTGCCTAAATCTGAAAAACATTTTGATCAATACAGTAAAAAGTATTTTAGTTTGGTTTGCTGTTGTTTGTCTAAGACTGGAGTTTAAAAAGTTGAAAAAGAGAACCCCCCCCCCCAACCCTCACTATGAAATTTCTAAACATTTTTACATCTAAATACTGACTTAGATCATGTGGAAATTGGCATTGTGTAAGAAGGATAAATGACTATGAGCAAAGATATGTCTGGACATACATTGCTGTAAAGAAAGACCAATTAAAGATTTTCTAGGTAAGCCATCTAACTATAAACTCAGTTACTGAACTTGAATCAGATGCTGATCTCTGCAGATCAAACCCTCATCTTGACAAAAGAAAAAAAAAACAAAAACAAAAAAAACCACCCTGACCCAGATTTCTGAATAACCTGGTTTACATCTGAGGAGACCAATTTTTCTTGTCAGTGATTATTTGCCCCTTCACTGACTTTTCAACAAGAGGAAGTTGCTCATCTGTGTGTCCATGGATCAGTTTGGGCCTGAGCAGTACCAGCCTGTGGATGAAACACACCCATGACAGCTCCAAGCCTGCCAGGAACTGGAGCCCTCCAGCCATCAGAGGTACTGTCTGTATTCAACACATTCTGCATTATGTACAGGCATTGATTTTTATCCCTCTGAGAAACTTAACTTGAAAATAGCCCATAGTTTGCTATAAGTGCAAGTGATACCTGAAATATCCATATGGAAATAGAGATCAAGGAAAAGAGAAGATGGGAAGGAGAATAAGGGGCTTAGAACTTGGGCAAGTAAGGATGAACAGGACAGAATAAATAGGTATGCCTGTACTTGGGGTTTGTATCCCCTGGTCTGGTCCTGCTTGTGGAAGCTGGAGTATGGGAGGACCCCATCTCTGTGAATGGGGAGTAGAAACCAGATGTTCCTACCCCAAGCAGCTATTTCTCTTTCTTCAGGCACCACCCACTTTCCCACATTATGTGCTGTACAGGTCATCATACCTCCATTCCTTGTCTTTAAAGAGCACACAGCCTTGGCAGGTAAGTCACCTATGTGGCAGGCGAGAGCACAGGCCTTCGTCCGCCCTACAGCTCCTGCTCTTCCCACTGGGCTCTCTCCTTTCCAGGCTTTTGAGGGCTGTCCTTAACTATTCCTTGGACAGGCCACTGGTCTTACCTCCCTACCTCTAGGATTCTCAGTGAGGATGGGCAATTAGCATTTGTCCCTCTGGCTAATTATCTACACAGACCTCCTGGCCAAATCTCAAAATAACTCCAAATCCCTGTACAATAGTTGGACAGCAAAGGCTGCAGCCACTTGAGGAACAAAAACAAAAGGGAAGAGACAAAGCAAGTCACAGGTGTAGTAAGGAGAATTTATGAAAGCTTGTCCCCATGATACCCACTGTAAATTGGTGGTTTTTAGTATCTCATGGGAAACAGTGCAGCTACTGGAGCCAGCAGCACAGCGAGTGTTTTCTCGCTAGGATATTTTGAGTCATTAAATGTTGCTAAAGACATATTTGCCCTTGGATGGTTAAAAAGCAAACCTTTTAAAAAACAGGCATGTGGGACTCAGTGAGGTAACAAGTGATGTGAAAGAGCCAAATATTAGATTCCAAGCACTGTAGTATGATTGAAATTTCACATTACCTAGAGGGTAAAGTAAAATTCAGGAACTTGTTTTGAAACAGTGTAAGCAAAAAAGATTTCCTGATTTTATCAGTGGTGTTTGGGATTTATTTGAAGCTGGCATGCAGTGGAGGGTAATTACCTAATATCATATTCTCCTTGAGCCGTCCAAATGTTTACTGTAAGCAAAATGAAATAGGACTTCATAATAAGCTACTTCTTCATTGACTTCACTCTGGCAACATCCAACACATGGACATAGGTGGATGATTTTCTATTCAACCAAAGGTCAAAACTTCACTTGCTGGCTTCCCCAGGAGGCTATGCTGCCCTCTACAGCTTGTGAGACTGATAGTGGTATTAGAAGAGGCAACAATTGTCTGTCAAGGTGACAAGGGCTTGAGCGATCAAGATGAGGAAAAGGCTAAGGGGGCAGAGAAGTATTTTCTTCTTTCTTGCTTTGGGCAAAAGATGAAAAAGGTCCCTGTTCTTGTGGGCTGAATGAAAGGTAGAGATAACAGAAAATGTTGTCTACAAAAATCACCAGACAAGACACAATATTTCTCTTAGTTTCCGAGGAGATAAGACAAGTGAAAACATCTGCTATCACCTAGAAATGTGTTTCTTTCAGAAAAGACGTAACTGGGACCAGGCTTATGGCATTTGCCTGTAGTGCTACACGGGAAACCCCTGCTTGGGTACACTGGAGCTTTTTACAGCATCCACTGTGCAATGCAGATCTCTGGGTGAAGGACACTTATTCCTACTGGAGAAGGACACATCATGTTCTTGCATTAGACTGAACATTCAATTTATTGCAGATGGATTGCAACAGAGTCCCGATGCCATCTCTAACCTGGGCACACTGCCATGCCTCAAGTTCATTCCAGCGATGTACTGAGATGGCTTTGCTCCTCTTAGTCAAATCTCTTTGGAGACAGTCCAGGCAGGCTTCCCCTACTTTTTGACAGCTCTTGGCTAGCTTCTTCCAAGCTTAGTCGTTCATTTCCAAATTTCTCACACTCCTCACATCGCTTCTCTTTGATTCAGCTCTGCCCAAACCATCCAAAAAGCCAAGGAATTCAAGCCCTTCTTCAAGCCTGGAGTCTGATCTCCAGATGGTGAGCATCCACACCTTGCTTCATTTTTCCCCAGCCCCTCAGATGCCCTCTCAGTGGGAACACTGAGGTGTCATTATTCCTTTGCCTCCTGCTGGCAGTGGTGCAGGAGCATCACATGCAGCTCCTCAAAAGCAGATTTAGAGCACAAAGAAGTAAGTAAAGGAAAGTCCAGATAGCATCTCCTAAATAGGTAACTCTCCCTCCTGAGGATCAAACTTTGCGCCCTCTCTGACTGAAGTTGGTGGGGTATATTGTGTTACACAGATGGACCAGAGGTTGTGCAAATCCAGATGATTATTTCTGATACTTTTAGATGCAGGCTAACAGTTCTAAATATTTGCCTGCTGTTGGTAATCATCCAGGATTGTGAATTACTCAGAAAATATTCAATTAGCAAGAAATTAATTGTGTTTTTAATTACCCGCTCTTCTGTGATGATATATAGAATAAGCATAGACCGAATGAACAAAAATGCAGAAGATTATGCACGCAGAGTTGAAAGGAAGCCTTCCCTGAAAAGCTCTTTTCCAAATCCTGATTGAAGATAGAAAAATAAAATGAAAGATAATAATGGCAACTGAGGAGAAAAAAATTACACTTTTAAAGTCATGTGTGGGTTTGGATTCAAATTCAGGTCTGACACAGCATGTGCACCAGCTGTAATCATCCAACCCATCCATCAGCACAAGGTTCATCATGTTCAACCCCAAACATTCCTCTTTCCAGCATTTCCTGTCAGTATTTCTGAAGCCTTGAACCAACTGACAGAAAACGCTTGACATAAGGATAAAAGATGGATGCAGTTCATTTGACCACAACACTCGAAATCTTCAGAACACTCTGGCATTAGATGTAGATTACTTGGCAGCTGTTAAGGGAACGGGAAGGAAGAGATGCAGGACAGGAGCTAATGCACTTGGCTGAGACAGTGTCCAGCTGAGATCCTGAGCTGCCCTTTCTCACCACAGACATGCAAGCTTGGCTCCCTGGGCCCTTTCACTGATGAACTCTTGGCTAGGTGTTTCCAGCAGCTTTGGGATTATCCCACAGAGCGTGCCAGAAATTCCATCTCTTGGCCGTTGAGGCAGAGGATACCTCCTGTGTTGTTTGATGGACAGTTGAACTGGAGGTAGTTGAAAATATGGAGACATTTTCTGGAGAACTAAGGAGAAGCTTGTGCTGCTTTCAGTCAGGAGTTCATTGAGGATTTGTCATGTCCAGACTGTGCACAGAACAGGGTGCACTTTTAAAATAATAGCAACTGTCTGTAGCCTGCCTATAGGCAGAGGTTTAACGCCCAGCTCTGCAATGCCAGTCTTGCCAGCAGGGCTCCCAATATTGAACTCTGCATTTTGTTGGGGCACCACTTTTGTTGTTCACCAAACCTTTACCAATAAATGCCTTCACCACCTATAGATGTACACTCAGTATGTTCAGTGATATCACAGTGTAGAACAACATGCCTACCATGAGAAACACCAGACAGGCTTTGCATCAGCACTGGATTTGCCACTGAGCACAGATTTAAAGTTGCCAGACTGGTTCAGTGTAAGGAAGGCAGTTGCCTCCTCCATTTCAGAAATCAATGACACATTGTCATCCACTGCAGGATAAACTGAGAACTCTGAACGAAGGTCTTGACAGGTAAAATGCCTTTGATTCTGCTTTAATTCAGCAAGCACACAACATTACTGGATTCTCTGTATTAATAATAAATACATACTGAAGCTCATGTCAGTGGCAGAGTTTCAATTCTAACCTGAGATCAGCATACCTCTGTGAACAGCATGTCTGGGAAAAGCAAGACACTATCCACAGTGTCACCAAACACAGTCAAGAAATGTGACAGCTGTTTAACAACACATGGAAATAAAATGATAGTAATAAAATTCGTAATTCGATTTATAAACTCCTTTCTGATTTTCAGCATTATTTGTTCAGTCAAAGAAACCCAGTTTACTTTTTTTTTCTTCAATTTTCTTCCCAGTAGAAGATTTGAAAAAACAAGGTCCTTTAGAACTGGTTTGGACCTCAGAGCTCTTTAGGGCAGGAACTCTTGCATATATTTAAGTGCAACATATATCCTGGACATGTATGTGGTTGCTCCAAATGACCAGCAGACCATGTGCTGCTTGCCCACACTGTCCTGCTGCAGAGGCCAAGTACACGTGCCCTTCCCTCCAGCCCAGGCTCAGGACTGTGACCCTGGGACTGGGTTTGGATCTGCTGGGGCAGCGAGCTGGGCACCTGCCCTGGCACACAGCATTGCTGTGTGTGGGTTTGCACAGCGGTGAGCACAGCACAGCCTGAGACCTCAGCTGGAACTTTAGGAATTACCATGAGAAAAACACAACAGTAAGCAACATGTGATGCAGAAATAATCTCACATCTTAAATGCCAGTCTGAGTGTTAACACTGCCCTCCTTCAAGAGGGGGAAAAAGTTGGCTTCTCTGTTTATTTGATAAAAGGGAGATCGATTTGCGTGTTTTAAAAAAGACACAAAGTTGTATTTCATTAACAGTCCAAGTGGAAGATTTATAAATGCTGTGCTGTTTTTCAGACCAGTTCCATTTACTTCAATAGATCTTCAGAAAGTGAAAAATTGACACACAGGTTTTAGCTGGTATACATGGGTACACAACACTGGCTGCAGCCATGAAATAAATAAGCCATAGTCATGATAAAGATGTCATACACTATGAATTACTGTGACTTGGTTTGCTGTTTATATCCACTCAGAGTGAACTGATTTGGATCAAATAGGTTTGAACCTGTATATGACAGCCCAATGTGGTCTTTTTTTTTTCTTTTTTTAGATGTAAATTTGAGCTGCAAGACCTATGAATTGATGTTCCTAGAGGAAAGCTTAAGAACTGTGTTTGAAAGCTGTTAAAAACACACACTGGACTTTTACATAAAAAAGAATGCATTTCAATCTGTATTTAACAAATAACTGGGTATTAGTTACATGAAGTTCAGTCTCTTGGACACAGGAACATTCATTTAATCACCATCTCTTATCTCAGTTGTAGAGCAATTCTGTATTTATTATAATGTATTTAGAGTGAGGGATCATTAACTCCATTAATAGCAACAACCTGTAGATTTTTTCTAATTTACAGTTTCTCCATTGATTATTATTTTCTCAGTGCTGGGAATGATTATGAATGTGAATGATGCCAAACCACTGCAGCCTTCATTAACTTCAGCAAGAGTTGCAGCTGGTTGCAAATTACAGACTTAGTGTTATGTTTGTGGCAGAGCAGCAGAAGCCATGAGGTGAGGCTGCTCATGTGATGTTATGATGAATTTGAATTCATGAGCATATCTTATTGGAAATCTCAGAAAATAATTTGATCTCTCTTCCACATCTTAACAAACTTTTTCTTTTTCTACCTGTCTTCTGAAAAAGGACTGCAAATTATTCTAGTTATAGGCAAAATTACAAGTACGTTGCATGTTGCCACACAGGATTCTTTAAATATTTTAATACTAAATAGATCTATAAAGTCGATATCAACAGACTAAGTTATGGCAGTTGGACATGGTATTAAGATTCCTGAGAATAGTTAGTTTACTTGATAAACCTATGTTTTGATTTTTTTTTAGTATTTTTTTGCTATTTTTTTTTTATTTATTGTCTATTTTATTGCACAATTGTTATTGTGTAAATATTCAGTGGCACCTCCCTTTTTTCTCACCACCTTCAGTTGTATAAATTGAAGTATTGATTTCTTCAAATAACCCAAAGGTCTTGTTGAATTACTGGCAGACTGTGCTGCACTTGCCTTGTTCTAATTATCAGCACCAATTTAATCAAACATTTAAGATGCTTAACAGAACAGAAGGATGGTTACCAATTTTATATGAAAGACGGAGAAGTCAGCACCATCACCAGTATCCAAGGAACTGTCTAATGTGTAGGTGTTTCATATTAAAATCAGACTGGCTGGTGGAATCTTGTTGAAGACAGTTCAATATGAATTTATTTTTTAAAAGTTTATTTAAACCTAGCAATATTCTAACAGAAAACTGACAAAAATCAGACACTTCCTGTGCATAAATTATAATTGGAGGTGATATAGAGTCTAATCTAGGTCGGGTTAATAATAACTTGCAAAGAGTCAGTGTCTCTGACTGTGACACAATTATCAAGGGTGCAGCCTCTCTCTCCATTAGGACATGAAGAACACCATGAAGAACCCAGCAAGAAATTTTGGATTGATCTCACAGCTAGACCTATAGAAAGGAATGTCATCGATGTTCTCATGCATATCTCAAAGATAAAGATACCAGCTGTTCAATTACTAGTACAAAATGCTAAGTCAATAATCACTACAGAATTATGTCCTCCTTCCAACCTGCATGTGAAAGATTGGTTACAAGTGACAAGTCCAGGAGTGTCTGAGTACATCTTCATCACAATATTAGCTTGGGAGTAGCCTTCAGAGCACACAGGCATTCCTGAATCCTGGTAATAAATCCATGAAGCACTGACACGGGTACGGTTATTTGATTGTCACTCTGGTACAGCTTTACAGCATGAGTGCTTATATCCAAGTGAAACCTATTCCTGTGCTTATGTATTCAGACACTCAAGAACGATAACAAGGACATGGATCTCTTAAAAAATTTAAAAAGGATTAAATTAATCTTATTTTCTTCCTAACCAGTTCGGCTCTTGTTTTGGTACCTTAAATACACTGCACTTAGAAAGAGCCTCACAGCACAATGAGCCCATCTTTTTCTCCCAAGATTCGGCTATCTTATTTTTCTTAATAGATATCATGAAAGTTTTCCATTAACATACAGTGAAGTACTGTATTTACACTAAATTACACTGAGTACATAAAAAAGCATCTGTCATGTTTAACCCCAGCCAGCAACTAAGTACCCGGCCACTTGCTCCCTCCCTCCCGCCCCAATGGGAGGGGGAGGAGAAAGGAAAAAGTTACTACTTAGCAACAACCAAAACAACACAGTGTTATCAATGTTATTCTCATATTAAATTCAAAACACAGCACTGTACCAGCTACTAGGAAGAAAATTAACTCTATCCTAGCTGAAAACAGGCCAACATTGAACCCTTCACAGTATTTCTGTCAGCTCAGTGACTGGCATTATTCAAGACAATAATTTTGCTAACCACACCAGTCAAATAGTGGGTAAGATAGTTACTGTCTCTAAACACAACTTCTGAAAAAGGTGTTTGAACGCCTTTCAAAAGATGCAAAGTACTTTGAAACTTAAAGAAGGAGTGGCTTTAAATCATGGTGGGAAACCTGATGCAGTATTCTGATTAAAAGATCTAGGATAGTAACAACTGCAGTAATGCACATTGACAGTTCTTACATCCAGAAGCAAAGAACAACTGCATTTATGGAAAGTACGTGCAAAATACAAAGGGTGTCCAGTTGGATGGAACAAATAGCTAATATTTTTTTCCACCTTTCACTAAGAGAAAAGACAGATGACATTTTAATGGTGTAATCAAGACCCTGATTGCTGTTGGTGACAAAATATGCCAAGAGATCCAAATGGATATGATGGATAGGAGCACTTGCATTGCATTGTATGTTTCTGCTTGAAGTATCGCAGTATTTTTTTCTTTTTCTTTTTTTTTTTTTTTTCTCTGCTGACAACAGTCCTTTCAATTCTTCAACTTTTTAATAAAGCAGCAAAGGCTGTGATGGAAGTCTGTGGAGACAGGAGACCTGTGCTTAAAGGTTAGTGTAATTACCATTTTCATGTTGTCTTAAAAGTTAGTTTCACCAGCAGAGAAATTGTAAGACTTTAAGTGTTTATATGAAGAATTTAGAACTAATTGCTCTGCACTAAGAATCACAACTAAACACTGAATCACTTTGACACAGTTCTTATAATACTGAAGTTTACTCTCTTTTACTATCAGAAGAGACATTTCCAGGATTGTGTTTTCACATTTATGATTTCAGAGGTCTTTATGCAGAAATTTCTGCATTGGCATATGCTTATATTTCTTCTTACACATTTTCCCTGTTTTGGGTTTTTGTTTTTGGTAAAGCATATTGTCACAGCACCCAGGACCATTTCTTCTCCTTACTGGAACATTTACCCTTGGCATATCTGGAAGGAAGACCTATATATACAACCTTGTCCTGTATCCTCGATGTGCTCATGTCTCAAAATTAGCGGGAGAAATTTGGATGCATAATTAACAGGTGGTGGGGCTCTCAGTCCTAACTATTCAGCCAAGCAATTATAGAAACACAAAAGTTCAAAAGGCACACAAAGAAGTATCATAATCAGAAATTTAAATGAACCACAATACTTGTAAGAAGATAATTAATGGCCTAATAAATGCCTGTAGCAATGAATTAATTCCATTAGAACTCTGGAAAAGGAGAAGCATTTTTTTCATTCATATGGAAAAAATGCTTTCAAGGATACCTTTTGAGTCAGACCAGTGCTCAGATTTAGAAAATTATCTGACACCCTCCCCCAGAGGTACAAATTGTAACCTAAAACTAATTTTGAGTGTAACTGAAGGATAAGCTGGTGCAAGAAGAGTCCTTCAGGAACAAAGAATAAGCATTACCTCTCATTTTCAGGAGTCCATATATTTTCTATATATATGTGGTCACCCCTGACTTCATACTTTTCAGTTACCTGTGTAAGGATTTCCTACTGACTCAGGGACATTTTTTCCAGCCCTCTCCTCTAAAGAGGTCTGCTTGGCATCAAATCCCACACTGTCTGTAAAGATGCGAGGGGCAGCAGAACCTGCTGGCCATGCTCGTACTAGGGATAAGTCTGGCAGTTTTGTCTTAGCACAGCTGCCAATATGCAACACTACTGCAATGTGAGAGTAATCAATACCTGCAATTCCATTATTTGTAGAAACTCTTTTACTTACAATGTATTTAAGGGAAGAGTGAGAGGCTAGTAAATGCCTCTTAAAAGAGATAAATTTTTCCATATTAGAAAAAGAAAGATGGGACAATTCAACATCCCTTTCTAACTTTTTTTCATTTTAGATGCTGTAACCGAGTACAAACATTTGTTTTGGTCTGCATTCCGCTGTACCAGACCAGATGGGCAGGGTGACCAGACCATCCTGGTCACCCTGTAGAGTCTTTGAGGGACATGGTAGAAGTTTTTGGATAAGTAGTCTCTCTCCTTAGCTGTATTTGCTCAAAAGTGGCTGTTAATGATGTTTCACCACCTCAACAATTTATTCCAATACAGCTTGTTGGCTATATTGGCTGCTTCCTCAGCTGGCTGTTTTCACACCAACCATTCTGTAATCAGATAAAATTGCTCTTCTGTGAGCCAAATTTATATAGCATAGTTCTTTCTTCAACTTCAAAATAAAACTTTTAAATTCAATTACCTCTTTTTTACTTACCCGCTTCATTGAACAATAATAGTATGAGCTCAATAGTCTTTTTTGTAACCATTTTATACCCATATTTTGCATATTAAAACATCACTACAGTTAAATACCGCAGAAAGACTAAATTATTTTCTGCTTTCATAGCTGAAGAAGACAAAACCCTTAACAATTGTAAACAGACCCTTATCCAGACACAAAAGTCTTTTTAAAGGAGCTTATGTCAATGGAGCGAGGAAGAGGTTGTGATTTTCACACTTATATCTAAGTGCTTTTGAAACTGAGGGTGTCAACTGGTATTTCCCTAAAACTAAATACAATTCTTCAATGTGGAAACAGATTAGACAAAGATTTCTGGTCCTTTCTTCTATTATTTGCACTGGAATAAAATCTGAAGCTTTCCAAGGAGCAACCAAGGTGCAGAGACAAATGGGTGGACATGGAGGACAAACACATCAGCCTAATCACCTTAATTAGGCCTTCATTTCTTAATCAGCAATATACACACTTTTCAGCTTTTCTCCTGAAGTGCCCTAAAATTAAGAGGTAGAGCGGGCATCTTACAAGGGGTAGCTTGTCATGAGCTACGAAGTCATTGGTGACATGACTTGTAGGTCATAGTTTTAAATGTTGCCAAGATTTAAGTTGGTCACTGACCAACTGATGAGAATATTGGGCCTGAGGCTGAGATGGGGAATGACCCAACACAGCTCAGGGTTAGGGCAGGGCCACCAGTGCCAGTGTGAAGCAGGGAGGTCTGTGACCCTGGGTCCAGGAACAGGGTCCTTCACAGGCAGCATCCCTGCCACCCACAGCAGCTTGCCCTGCTGCAGCCTGCACTGTACCCTCTCCAGAGAGGGTGACAGGGCTGCAATTGCTACTACAATGCACAGGTCTTTTCTCCACAGCTGACTCAGCCCCACTGGGTCTGGTTGGTTGTTTTTTGATTAACACAGTCATTAAGGGTTCTGCAGGTGCTTCCATTTATTTAGATCTCAAGATGTGCTGCCTTCCTCACCAAGGCACTTCTGTCTCTCTGTGAAAGACCTTTACTTCACACTACAGCAGATTTTAAAGCAGGAAGAAACCAGATTTTAACTCAGCAGGTGTGGAGGGCACTATACAGGTGCAATGAATAAATAAAGAGTTGGAAAGCTTTTGTCAGCCTAAAATACTGCCTAGTTTGGTAAAATAATAATAGTAGTTGTAGCAACATCTGAATTTTGCCATTGAAAACCTACAATTTTAAGCAGCTGTGACTCCCAAACTATGACAGAAACCAGCCTGTATACCTCTACATTTATCCCCTTGAGTTTGTTTCTCTTTGTCTGTAAAAACAGTGGATCATATTTGCTCTTTGGGTAATTCCCCTCATTTAGACATCCTTATTTCCTCTGAGCAGCAGCTCACAGAAGCAGGGTTGACTACCTAGTCTGTGACATGTTCACGATATGCTCAGTTCTGATTAAAACTAGTAGTTGAAAAGCCATTAAGGCATCTGAATTTGAGCGGTTATAATTAGAACAAAACTGTCACAGTAACAAAGCCTCCTTTTGGGAGGAAGCAACTGCAGAAGAGACACTTTGCAGATATAGGATTTTACATAGCTAATAAATCTGATTAACTTTCCAGGTCACTCTGTGCATGCAGGATGGCTTGAGTTTAGAGAAAAACAAACTATGGAATTTCCTTTTTGTGGCAAGTCCCATTGGCAGAAAATATTTCCAAGCAGAAGTGCAAGAAGAATGGGACATTTTGACCTCTTCAAGACATTATAAAACTACCTTCTTTTTTTTTAATAATACATTTCAGCATTCCTGAAACCTTGATGATATATTGTCATGACCTGAAACAAGCTACTCTGAGTCAGCTTTAAATTTAAGGCGTGTTTTTTCATAGCAAAGCATTACTTTCAGGGAGTTGTAATGTATTAGAATGTCTTTCCATGGTTCTGTTCTCTTTGATGAGCTAAGGACTCCTGTCCAAATATGCATCCCACTGAAGGTACTGTTAATAACTGACTACAGCTCACTAGCCAAACAAAATCAGTCAGAAATACTGTTCTGAAAAAGCCTTGAAAGCCCTGTTATTCTAAAATGTTTTTAAAAGAAATGTTAAAATAACCTGATTTTTAAAAATATCTGGGCCAATAATCAAAACTGCTCACATACTTACCGAGGGATCCTGTCTACCTCAAACTAAATGGTTTTAAAAAGTGTCCATGCATTTAAATACAATGAAACACCTTTTTATCCCGTGCTAAACTTGATTACACATGGATGAGCCATGGCACAGAACATTTTCAGAAGGAAGCCTAAGTCTGTGATGTGCAATCAGAGATGTAGCTTTCCATAGCCTTCACATTATAGGGGTGAATGTGGGTACAGGTTACAGCTATGGAAATACAAAAGTAGAGCTTAATATTTCAAGTCTGTTTTAACATAGATTATATAGATTTTTTCTTTCTAATAACATTTGTGACATCTTAGCATATTCAGAGGTTTAAAAAATGGGAAAACCAAGTATATTAGCATCATCCCATGAGGAACAATCCCATTCCACTCTTTCCTGTTCTTTTCTATTCAATCCCTGCAGGGACAGATAGACTGATTGTTTGACTGAGAAAAAAAATAATTGAGGAAGCATTAAAATGACAACTTTAGTTTCAACAGTACAACATCAAGACCTTGCCCTGGTAACGATGTAGCAGGGGCCAGTTGGCAGGGTCTACCCCAGCCCTGTCTCCCAGCCCAGCACAGCACTAAGCCACGGGCTTCCAGCAGGGCAGCTGCTCCCGGTGCCAAAAGCACTTGCAAACCTTTCCAGTGTCTGGTAATACGAGCATTAAACTGAAAGCCAGGAAAACTCAAGTCTTAATTCCAGACCTGCCATTCACTTGCCATGTCTAATTATATATTGCACTAAGCATTCATGAAGAAAACATCAGTGATTGTCTGTAATAAAAGGGACTGTCCACAGTTCAAGCTGCACACCAGATACATAAAGCTTGCGTGTGGTTGTGGTCATCATGATGGGCCCTGGTTTTCCAGTTACCCTCTTCTTATCTTGGCTGAGGGCTTGTAGGAAATCTCTTCTCTTTCCTTATATACGATGCTACACTCTGTCTGTATGGTGAGTTTTACAAACCCAGGTGCTGTACACAGGTTTCCCAGGCAACACTTACAATAGAGGCTTCAATATCCAAGTTACTTATGTTGACAAACCACATACAATCTGCCAGTACTACAGCTGTTGACTCTATCACTTTAAGGTTTTCACACTTTAATAAAAGTTACTGTTATGTATCATTTAATAGAGGGAGAAACTAAGGCAGCTGGTGATAGATCTGCTTTAGTACAGGCTGCCATGTCATGCTGTCACCTTTTCGGTTTTTTAATTTGCCAATAGAAAATGCAAAAGTGATTCAGAAAAGTTTAATCAACTTCATTTCTTGTTCATAACTTGAAAAAGAATTAACACAAAAGTGAAAAATAAAAGCAATAAAATAAAAGCATTAAAAAAGAAAATACTTGTTCACAGATTCTTCCAACGTTTTAAGAAAAGAAAGGAAATCACATTATTTTAAACTAGACTTCTTTATGACATCTCTGCTGTTGAAATAAAGAAGGCAATAGAGCCTGCAATCTGGCATGCAAATCAGAGTACAGCATGGAGACAGATCTTCTAATTCTGTAACAAGTACATTAAAACCTGCAAGCAGTACACAGCATGTGCTCATCGTTCACGTGTGCTTCTCTTCCTTGCTAAATCAGCCCTAGACACAAGGAGGACAGGGGCACAACCTGACCAGGAGCCATGGCTCTGGCTCACACACCGAGTTTCCTTGCAGGTGTCTGGCTCTGCCCCAGCCCATCTGCAGGGCTCTTCCTCTCCAGCAGAGTAGTAACTCCTCACTAGCTGTTTCAGCAAGGACATTAGGGTCTGCGCAACTCAGGAGACACAGAAATGACTATTTTCCTCCCTCTCTCTCCTTTGGAAGTTGTGCAGCAAGATTGATTTTATCCATTTAAAACAGTGAAAACATCGAAGAAACAGCAGCTTTTATAGAGGATGAAAATAAAGCTAATTTAAACCTTTTCTTAACAGCAGTCCTGAAGGACCAAGGACAGGAAAATGAATGGAAGAAGTTGCAGTTTAGGTTACCAAAAGCATTGGCAGACAGCTGCCTAATCCCAGAATTGTCATGTCAACTTAAACCCTTCCCCTGGCAGGGATTCAATTCTCTTCTCTCCTGGGAGCTTGAAAAGGTCAGAGAGAGAACATTACCCTCATTCACATTCAGGCTTGATTGCCTTTCTAGAAAGCCACCTATGCTTGAGGCTCAGGCTGGCAATTGAGGAATGGAAAGAGCCCAGCACCCCGACTGGGACGGACCCTGTTCAGCTGCTGCTGACTCGGCACACCCACAACAGGCCCCGTAATCCTTGGTGGGTCCTCAGCGTGTGCCAGGCACCCACAGGACCCTGTGGGGCCACCTTGGCTGACAGGGCCACTCATCTTTTAAGTGTTGCCAGTTGTATTCAGTGCACATCCTTGTGTAGTGCGGCCCGGAGTGTGTTTCACCCTACTTGATACCATAGAGATGCTTTCCCTGGTGTGGGGAAAGGAGTTTTGCTCTTGGATCATGTGGTTTGTGTTTGGTTTCCCCTGTTTCTGTATCTAGTGAAACAGGCCTATCTCTACCTTAAAGATTAGAAGGCAATAGAAGAGATGCCTGATTCACAGCTGTATTCATTCACCTGCACATCCTACAATGCATACATAAAACCGACACCATTCCCAGGTCAGATGTGTTGCTGTCACTACTGTCACCATGCAGCAAAACCAAACTCAGGCACAGCAGACAAAAAGCCCCTCTTTTCTATGTGTAATGGTGACCTGTGCATTTACAAACTCAAGGCATTATCTTCTATATAAAATGGAGCCACAGGAATGGAAAACCTCCAGCTGGGACAAGAGCCATGGGCTCAGCAGCAAGGACTGTGGCAGGCTCCTCATGGAGGGCTCCTTTTTCCCTACTGTTCCGTTGATGCCCAGCTCAGTGTTCTGCCCAGCCCTCCATGGGGGACAGGCATATANAATCAATACAAGAAGGTTTAGTTCATGCCCAGTCATTTTCTCATATGCAGGGAAACAGGCACACATACACGAGTCCATATTCTTCAAAAGACTTTGTGGAACAACCCAGAACAAAAACCCTGCAAATCAGATTGCTGGACTGCACATCCCTGGGCTGCCGTGGAATGGAGGACAAAGCAACACGCCCTGAAGCTGGGCTGCAGCCCCCCAGGGAGGTGCAGAGGAGAGGCTGAGCACGGCCAGTCCTTGGGAATGGTACACACAGGTGTTGGGCACCCCCCTCCCCAGGTAACAGTCCACCTCCCCCTTCGCTCTCCTGGGCTCAGGGGCAAGCCACAAAATGTCACTCTCAATACTGATGCATAGCTGAGCAGTCAATAGGAAACGCAGGAGAGCCCATGCCCTGCCTGCCTCAGGTTATTTTGCCAAAGGCATTGGCCACATGCTCCTCCCTCCTGACTTTCCGCAGAACATTTTTGTTCCTTGTCCTCTGCAATGTCTTCTAGGACCTGCCAAGACCACCAAAAATCTTCTCTAAGCACTCAGTAAAGGTTTCTGCTCTGCACCACAAGGATGCCAAAACTGGCCTTGGCTCATTACTATGGTTCTGGAGCTGAGAGCCTCCTCTCCTGAGCTGCCACTCTCCATCCAACTTGTGGCTTCTGAACAATGACTGAAAGGACACTTCGTCACCAAATCACTTTCCCATCATGGCTTCCAGTCTATTAAATTTTCATAGTTACTTTGAGAAATGCAACCAGAGGATACAGCCTTTTTTTCCCCATTAGCTGTGTCATACATTTTAGACTCTCCAGGAAGTTTAAATTTTCAGAGAAGAATTAGGAATGATACCCTTGTTTTAATTTGAAAGGTTTAGAAAAGTTTAATTTAGCATAAATAAATGCCTGTGACAAACACTTATGATTTCATACTTTTAAAAGCATTTTGTTTCTTAATACTCTCTAATAATTCAATGTATCCATAAATGCCTGGTCATCAGCTATATTATTCCTTACACTGGCCCAACATACACATGATCACCAAAACCAGGGCCAGGCAGTCGAGCTTTCTGCCTGGAAACCATGAATATAGGTAAAATAGAAAAGATTTATATTAGGGAATTTTTATTTTAGAGGTGATATATGTTGATCTGCATTCATGAACACTTTTCTCCATTCTTTTTCTTCCAGGTATTCCTACTTTAGGAAATACACAGCACAGTAATGCAAGATGTATATTTTTACTAAGCATAAATTCTTCTCTTTTCTCTCCTAAACTGCCATTTCTAGTACGGAATAAAATTATGATAACTTGTGTCATACTCTGTATATTAGCACTGGCTGATCAAAGGCAAACTTTGTCAGACAAGTGTCAGTGTAAGTATGTACATTCTAAGAAAGTTTAAACTTTGAACCGAAGGAATAAAAATTAGAACTGCAAACTCATCTTGATATTTGTCCACACTTTGAACAAAGACAATGAGGGAAAAGTCTACACTTTAAGTAGTTGCTTTGTTGTGCTTGATATTGAAATTCTATGGACTTTCATAAAAAGTGCAGAAATATCAAAACCAGAGAAGCAGCAAACAGGAGAAGCAAGCATCAAACTGCTTGCAGGGAATACACTGCAGGAACTGTCTGCAAATTTTCACTGATGGAGCAAAAAGCAAACACAGTGGAAAACATTACTGAGCAATCTCACTTATTGTTTTCAGACAGATTTATTTTCAACTGGACTCCTTGGGACCATCCTAAAATTACATCTCAAAGCATACGAGCTCTAGAATTGCTGCAGGAAGGACTGGAAAGCACATTTGGCTCATAAAGAAACCACAGAATCTCTTTGAATATCTCTGTAATACATGACTCACAACTACAGGCTGGCTCGGCTACATGCTGAGTGGCTCATTTATTAGCAAATCTTTGTCTTGAAATTGAAATGGCTCTTTTATTGCCAAAGTTTTGTCCTGAGTTTATCTAGATCTCTTTAAATTAAATATACCAAGATTACACCTTTGGCTGCAACCACGCTCCATGTGTGGATCCTAGTAACCTGGCACTGGTTTTTTTTTCATTTTGAAATCATGGCTGTGGTCATTCATGGACCTGAAACTCCATGATCTTGGTGGACTATCCTAAGAAAGTTAGCTGAAGATTTTCAATGTCATTTTTTGCACAAAGCTGTAAGAAAATTATTTGAATGCATTCAGGTATCCAAGAGTAAACTGTGCCTGTGATTTCTGTAAATTCAAAGATCTAAACATGAGACAAAGTAGTGATAGAAATCATTATTCAAATGTGCATTTATAGCTCTCTGCAAAACACAATAAAGAACTCCCAGCAGACAGTATTTTTATTTGTGTGTGGGTGTACTCCAGCTCTGCATTTCATTCTCTAAAAGGCACTTAGCAATATTTATCCAGTCATTCGAGTCTTGTACAACACATACAGTTTTACTTTTAGATACAATGTCAACTTCGGAATATCAATACCATATCCTTTTTAAAAAACCATAACGTTTGCGCTGTCAAAATCAAGTATATCAAAATAAAGTCCAGCCACATTGTTTCAGATTTTTACGGAATACTGGTACGTATACGATAGTTCCCACCAGGCTTTCAGCTCTATCATAGAAAATGACTGTAAATTCACTGTGTAGATGCCGCATCTGCAGGAAGTCTCAGCCAGCCCCTGTGCAGTACAGTGGTGACTGGCCATGCCTCTGCCCAGGGCATGGCACAGACTGCACCCTTCACCAGGCGCTGACAGTGGCCCAGGAGAAAATCCTTGTATTTCAGCCACATGGCAGTAGAATATAACTTACATTGATCCCAGTCCTGATGGCGTCTACGTATAAAAACTTGTGTTTCCCCCATAGATGACCCAAGCACCACAGGTAACTGAGGTTGCAGCTACGCCCCACAATGAGAAAGTGTGATGCAGAGTAAGACATCCCAAGAACAGAAAATGTTCAAGGCCATTTTCCCCTATCCTTTTTTCTCACTGAAGAGCATGCCTGTGTTATTCCTTTAGCTCAGATGGGGAGAAATGGTTCAAATTGAACCTAGTTGTAGTCCCTGTTGCCCTCATATTTGCTTCACATAGCAGTGTCCAAGTACACAAAACTTGGACAATACAAAGCTGGAAGATCTCCCTCTGCAGTGAATCCACAGCATTCCCATCAGCAACAGAGATTCACCACACCAGACCGGTTCAGATGAGTCCAAATGAAATAATGAAAAATGCATATAATAAGGATGTCAGGTCTTCAGCAGCAACTGTTCTGCTCTGCAGATCTGCTCTTACTCATCTGCACTACTCACTGACGTACAAGGCTGACCAGCATGGTTTCAAACCACAAGGCCATTTTTGCTCCTGAATGTTTGCCAGGCAGGGTATGTATTTCTTATCACACAAATCACCAAGACTAATCCCTTTGTGTGATGGACATTTGTTGCATCTTCTGTTCAGCATCATATGAGTTTCTTGGACAAAGTCCATCATTTAGATGTTGGCTAGCACACATGCTTATTTTCAAAGGAGCTTTTAATCCACTTATGCTTAAAAGATTTATTGGTTTAATTATTGGTTTATTTTCTGGTTTATTCCCAACCTTTGATGTTACTGGTTATTACAAAGCTTCTATAAAGGGGCTGTTAATTACTCATGCCATTCAGAGATCTATCAAAATATGATTTAAGGCAGCACATACATTGCTTGATGAAGAGAGAATCATAAATTCTTTTTTCACTCATTAAAGAAAAGAGAACATTTTACAGAATGTTTTTATAATAGTCTGTCTTCATTGGGACTGCCTGAGGGAAAGTAAGGTTAAGGAAATGAAGGAGGTGAATTTCCAAGTGCCATTATCTCATGGCTATGGAGGGATATCTGGGCAAGAACACCCCAGCATGCTTTGGCAGGGGAGCACCATTGTCAGAGGCAGGTCTGGTGTGCTGAAAGAGCAACACTCAAACTTTCAAATTAACTTCCTATTCTTACTGTAAGAAGGCAAAGAATGGTGTCTAACCTCTGACATCAGAAGGAGAATTAGTGCTGCACATGGCTTGGAGTTATAGCCCTTTCATAAGAAAGATGGCATGTAACAGGGCTTGTTCCTGAGGTCTTGCACACAGGAAAAATGCATTTTTTTGTGCCAAGGATAAAGATTAAAAAGCTTATCACTCACCCATTTGCATTACTTTGCAATGCTAAATGATGTTTACTAGCTCACTACTTTTCTGTTGTGAGAAAACCAACAGTCTACAATGATTATTATTCTATAAGAAAATCCACTATCACCACATGCAAAAATTTGGAACTGCTGATTTTTACTTTAAACAGAAGCTATAACCATATCCAGGTTTAAAAAATTTGTTAAAAATCTATGAGTTTTGAAAAAAGGTATTAGATCTCAGTGGAAGAATTGATAAAAAGACTTTTTTGATATGCTAATGAAATGCGGACTGACACTGGAAAGGTGAGAGCCAAGTGGCAGGCTCCCAGTCAAAAGGGATCAAATTTTAGGAAGCTGAGTAAATGTGAAAGACTGAAAACAGTGGAAGTTTCTCTCTGAAGCAGACTCTCAAGATTTAGAAACCAAACTGTCAACTTAAATTTAGACCAGATGTTAAAGATAAAAAGTATTACAATGATCAATCCATCAAATTCCAATTCCAAACCTATTCCAAACTATATGTGCCTTCACAAATCCACTACAAATACTGTCTTTAGCTTTTGGCAGTAAAACAGCCTTACAGGGTCCAGCTCTGAAAAAATATCTCGTATCCCTTAACACAGACCAAAAGAAAGATCATGCACCTGAATACTACCAGATTATCTGAGTTAGTGCTGCTAAAGCTGCCAACAACTTAGAAGAAAGTTATGCAGGGTACACCCTATTCCTACAACTCCCTCTCATAATCTGAAGATGCTCTGACTTCTTTCTGGCACAACCCCTGCAGGAGAGCAGCTCTCTCAGGTCCAGGGTAGAATAGACTGTCAGGAGGTAAAGGCAGTGCTTTCCAACTTCTCAGCTTAAGAACTGGCCAAACCAACCAGCCAAGCACCTGGTGCAGGGCACTGTGACTGTGTAATGGAAAATTTTGTCACCTTTGCTTCTGGACGGACTGAGACGTCAAGTGATTATACTGCACCAGTTCAGGATATGCTGAGCCAGGTCCCCAGTTGTGTATTACAGACCTGGTTTCATTCAAACACTGTGAATCCCACAGTCATTGTAACGCTGAGTCAGCATTTAGCCTTTCCTACTGCCAGTGTGTGCAATCACTGGATTCTTACAATTAGATGACAATGCAAGAGGAAGAAGTACTTCAATCATTTGCAGTGTATTTGGCAAAAAAAGCTTATTTCCCACTAAATAGTATTAGGTTTGACACAGTGTCTGTATGATGGGCTCTGACCCACAGCTCCATCCTTATTGTTATGCTTGGTGTCAATGTGTTGACAGTAGGTAGCAGTATTCAGCACCACTTTTTATGGGCTACTGAGACACAGATCCTCTAGGATTACCAAAGGCTATTGACACATAGCATCAGACATGGAATGACTATATTGGTTGCCAGCTGTGCAGTGGGCTGTTATTCAGGATGTTCCTAAACTAAAAGTTGTACCATGCTTGCTGTTGGGCCACGGAAGAGAATCTGCTGTCTCCTCCACCCTTGACTCACACAATCTCTACCATTTAACCTTGCCAGAGAAGAGAGAAATCAGATTCTCGCCGGAGCATCACTTAGCAACATCCTCAGGTGAAACAGCCACAGCCCAGCTCACATGCAGAAGACTTTGCTCACAGTTTGCGAAAGGGCAGGGCAATGGAAACCAAAGGATGTTACATTACAAACGCCTGAGAGGGAGACAAGGCAACAACCTCCGAGCACATTCGTACTTTTGGACTACAAAACACGTGTAGATTTTCACATGATACGTTCTTTGCATGTCAGAAAAGCCCTAAATTTCTTGTGGCCTATATCTCTGTCTTTCCATGTCAGTGTCAGAGCTGTGACTGTGACATATGGTGATGATATGAAATGTCCCCAGAAAACACCTCTACATGCTGATTTTCTTGCTTTTGATGTAAATTGTTAAAAAAAAGGTAGTTCGCTTTAGGTTATTGCGACCTTGGAAGTCAGGGGCTTTGTATAAATGTAGTCTCTCTTCCTTCTTGATACAAACATACTGGTGTGATTGTCCTGCCTTGATCTTATTTCTCCCTTTACATCAGTGGTCTCTGGATCAGTGTATTCACGTTGTCTGAACCACTTGGGGAAAAAAACCCCCTTGAATATATTTTAATGAATCTGTTTACAAGGAATGACCATCAAAGCTGAGTGGAGTTCTGGCTGATTAGATGGGCAGTAAGGGTTGTGAGGAAGCTCTGACTGGCAGGGATCTGCACATTTCAGGAAACATCTGAAGCTTTAGAAGTCAGGTGTGTGCAGGTTTGTCTCTTGATTACCTTCCATCAGCACAATGGGGATGAGATGCTACAAATACATCACCAAGCAGTGCTCCTCACCCATGAAGGTGTCATTGCCTCTCATGTCCTGAGCTATCACTGCTCTTATTGCTATTGCAGTGCCTCCTGGGGCTGTCACTGCACAAAGCTAGGTCTCCACTACCCCTTGAGGGTAAATAATATTAAAGGCAAATTGAAGTCAGAAATCTTCCTGTTTCTGGACATAGACCAAAATGTGACATGTTAAACTAGATCACTGATAAGGCCGCAAAAGGATGGCATCTGCCAAACAGGAGATTGCAAATTTCTGGCTGATTTCAGTATCTATGGGAAAATGCATATTCTAAAATCAGGATTATTCTAAGATTGCACATTTTTTTCAACTAATGTTTATCTAAATATCAATAAATTTCTATAATGGCTCTCTGCAATGTGAATGCATATATTCTCTGATGGGCAATAAAAATATTATTTCTTGGCATTCTCCCAATTTTTGGACTTGAAGTCATTTCATTGTGAAGAAATAAATGGTCATGTGAAGTTTTTAAAGCAGAGAATGACTTAAATATTATAGTATTTTTGTCTTGATATACATATGACATATATTCTGCCCCATATTTGTGTCTGTAAATAAATAGCTGGTTTTGTGTGTATGTAAAAATACTTTGGTCTCCAAAATAGGTAAAGATTTTAAATATAGAAATAAAGCCAAAAGTACCTTATCAAATTAAAACACTGTCAGAGCTCTTCCCTAACTGAGTGCCAATTAGGATGAGTTTGCCTGTAGTAGTGTCCTAGCTGAATCAACAAACATCACTAACTACAAACAATTTCCAAATCTGTTCCATTTTCCCAGACCCAGTGCGTTCTTACAACTGAACTGAAGAGCATGATCACAATGGAGTAACATAAGTATAGGTTTAAACTACATCATTTAACAGCTTATTAAAGATGTATCTCTTGCTCTGCCATGGCAATGAAAGCCATTACAAACTGCCTGTGTTAATTTTGCAAGCGATCACAGTGGGAATCTGTATAACCCATTAATGTAATGGGGTTTTTCCCGTATTCCTCTTTCCACCCTATGAATCAGTAAGAACATATAACTTCTTATTAAATAAACCATGGAAGAATTTCGATAGCTGCAAGCTACAACTACTCCCTTTTGTTTATTTAGAGTGATGCAGGAACCAGTGCTAAAGATTAGTCACAGCAATGTGGATGATAACACGTGAAGAAAAGGCATGTATTTGGTCTGCAACCACAGATGGCTCAATGTATTTGTGGAAGCTGCTGAGCACAATTAAACAAAGATGTGGTGGTTGTAACCAGCAACATGCAAAAATGTATTGAGTTTTTATCACAGAAATCAGCATGCATGAAGTCAAATTCACATGGCAAGGTGAGGGCACACGAGCAGCTACAAAGCATGAGCAGTTGTGCTTTCTAGTCCTGCAGAAACACAGACATTTGAAGCTACCAAATCCCATCAGCTGTGTTTGCTGTCTTCTGCTTAAACTACCCAACAATTGAACACTGCTGCAAAGATCCTATTTATGGGCTCAATGCCTGCTTTCAGACTCTATCTCAGAGAGATCATGTTATGTTGTCTAAAAGAAGACCAAAAAAAGGTACAAAAAGCAACTTTCTGTGCCAAGGTTACCCGAGCTGCTGACCCCACATGCAATGGAAAGA
This sequence comes from Grallaria varia, assembly GCA_013396735.1. Classification (NCBI taxonomy): domain Eukaryota; kingdom Metazoa; phylum Chordata; class Aves; order Passeriformes; family Formicariidae; genus Grallaria; species Grallaria varia. The sequence continues at coordinate 431,464 of VWZG01007029.1, forward strand.
AGCAGGTGTTAGTTCACATAGTTTCACATTTACCCTTAACCCCATGTGCTTTGGTGAATTTTCCTTTCACAGGTAGTTAACAGTGTTTTTGAGCACAATGACCCCTTTCCCCTCTTCTAATATTATACCCACAGAAAATTCCTTTAAAAATAATTGATGTACATTCAATGCTGTAATGTGATAGTACAGTGGCTTAAAAATTAGTCACAGTCAACTGCCTGAACTCTGTAAAACAAGACGGTGGACAAACATAGCTGCTGGTGCTACAGAGGAGAGGGTGGAGGGGAACATGATGATGGTCAATAAATATGTCAGAGGTAGTTGCAAGCAAGAAGGAAAAGATCAAGCCTTGATGCTTACAGTTCCTTCAGAAGTAATCAGAAAAATGAACCGTTGTCCAGGTAAAAGAAGTCACACATTGGGACACTGTCTGACAACAACGTCTAACAATAAATGCAATAAGACCACAAATGGCATAAGTGTCTTGATTAGACCTTGTCCAAGGGGATGGGATGCACGGGTAACTTTGGCTTATGATGCAAGACGAATAACAACAAAAAAAAGTCATTGCTTTAAACCATCAGGAAGTCCAAACTATACCAAGGAAAAGAACCAGCCAATCTCCTGAAATCAATACGCTGAAGTTCAGCGTGAGACACTGACCTTTGGTCAATAGAGCAGTTTGGTACGGACCTACAGGGCAAACCAAAAAATAGGTAGGTTTGATAAACAAAGAATCGAAGAAGAACAACATGTTGCCCTGCAAAAAAAACTTTTTCTGGGAACAGAGGACAAGCAGCACCGAGTAGCTTTTGAAACATTTCTAATAGGATCAGAGTAAAGGCTTCATTTTCTCATGAATGCCTCCAAACCAGCTGCAGTGGTTTATGGTGCTCGTGCTTATCTAAAAGAGCAATATAAACATATAATACTGAATTCTTACACCACAGTCCCAGGTCTGTCACTAAAAATTCTGAAAAATGTCAGTAAAAGTCTTTGTGGTAAGTTCATTAGTTTCAAGGTGCTCTGGAAATGTGAAGTGCAGTACAAATATTGAATATGAGTAAGTCAAAATCCTGGGAAGGGACCTCAAGGAAGCAAGAATAAAATTTATAATGAAAACAAAGCCCTATAGGTACTAAGAAAGAAGATAAGTGACCACTTGCACCAGAGAGAACTAAGAGCTCTTCTGCCTCGTGAGATGCCCAGCTGGGGGAGGGACACTCTGAGCGAGTGCTCTTCTGGCCAGTAAAGGTCCCCCAAACCCTTTTAGAATAGCCATAGTAGTACCTTCCCTGAGAAGCCTTGCACACAAAGAGCTGAGCACACAAGTGGGCAAGAAAGGGGCAGTACGAAGCAATATTTTCCTTTTACTTTCAAACACAAAATTAACTTTTCACAGGCCTAGAAAAATCTGGGCTCAGGGGCTAGTGTAAGTAACCCAACAGGTTCAACACAGATCAGAGAATGATGCTACCTGCTTGAGGGCTGGAGGTTTACTGGGAAAGGATCAGGGATAGACGGTTTACAGGGAATTGAGTTAAAAACACAAAAGGCAAGAGATAAATCTTCCTTGGTTATCTGTTGCTTGTGCTCAGTGTTCTCCCTCTGGTTTAATGACTTCAAGCAGATTCAGTTGAGGTGCACGTGCTGCTCAACAACACACCAAGGGCAAATCTTAAAAGCCTCTGAAAAACAGCAGAACTTGGGAAAACCGTGGAGACCACAGCAGAAGACAATCCTGTCAGCATAACAGAGTAGCCATCCTGAGGCTGCAGAGGCTCATGATTTTACATGGGAAGTCAAACGGGAAGGCTGCAAGACTTTGCCAGGCAGGAAATCGTGCCGGGGGACTCCAGCACGCACAGAGGTTTCTGTTTTGCATGTTGAAGGTAGAAGCTAAATAAAACCTGCAAAGAAGACTTCTTTGACCTTCCGAGAGGAATGGGTTTCTTTTAACTCCTGGTGCTCGGCATTGAAACAACAGGTAAAACTGCAACCACAGGAACTTCTGAGAAATTATGCCTGCAGGCAACTCCATCAGAACTGTCGTCCTCCCCTTCCCCCACAGCCTGCAGAAGAGAGGAATCTTTCAGCATGAGATAAGAGCCAGCAAATTAAAGCTCTCATGGACCAAAGGAAAATAAAGTAAACTCTACTATGGGACTAACATTAAGCCTTTTTTTCCTCTTGTTATCAGAGGAACTAGCTTGAATATCTATAGTGATCATAACTGTTATGCTACCATGTAGAAAGGAAAGCTTTTGTAGTAAAATCATAGCTCAAGCCACTTAGTGATTAGCAGCTCAAAAGTGGCACTTTCAACTCCGTGCAGGTATTCAGTAGCATCACTGCAGTGTGCCCAGCCCATCTTTCAAGAGCACTAAATTCACTTTGAAAGTGTTACCTCAAAAAAAGCACAGTAAAGTCCAGGAACAAACCTCTTGTGGGGCTAGTGCGATGGAAATCCTCATTTTTGCAATTAATGCCTGCCTACTGCAATACAGGGTCTCCTGCCTCCCTGATCCTGTGGCAACTCTCCCCATTCAGGTCAGGGCTGGATCTTTCCCTGTACTGGCCAGTCCCTGGGACAATTAATTGTTATCAGACATTTATTATTGTTACACACAAACCTTGAGTACTGGGACATAAAGACATACGTATAAGACTCACTTTTGGTTATGTATTTCAGCTGGCACTGCACCAACTCTCTAAGGTAGCTCAATGTACCACTATATTCTTAGTATCCCAGTGGGTTTTAATTGTAATAAAGTAACTTACCTACTTAAGCCAGAAATAGCTGTGAAATAATTTGTCTGATTAAGGTAAAAAAAAAAAATATAAGAAGTTTATTTCACTATAATTCTGCTTTTCTCTGTGTTACTTAGAAGATAAGGATTATCTTTGTTTTCACATCTGGAATTTTCTGTAATAGAAAATACTAGTGTTCTTCTTGCTGTCAAAGAAAGCATCATCCCATTAGTACTGCAATTGTTGCTGACTTTAGGACCATGCAGGCATGAGAGGAGGCAAAGCTAAGAGAGTGTGTTTTCAGATTACATCAGAGAAAACAAGAGTAATCATCATATTAATGAGTGTATTTTTCTCAATGGTCAGAGTTGCAAGTCCCCATGTGTTAACAAATGGAAAATAACACATTCATTGCAGGAAATCTAAAATAAGCCTAGTGTGAAGGATGCCAGCAGCAGACTTGCCAAGTGCCTCCCTGTGAGCATGGGGACTCCACTGGTCACCAGCGGAGAAGGGCTCACCATTGCATTTAAACGATGGCAAGGCAGCCAGCATTGCTATACCTGGGAATCACAGTTTGCACCACAAAAGAGCAGAACATCACACCTGCACATGGACAGGGGTTCACTTCAATGTTTGAAAGCTTATGGAGTTAAATCATTAAGCTGCTGGAAAAATGGTGCATGTCTTGAGGCTTGACATATGGAATAGCTTTCCCACTGTCTGTCTCTCTCATATTTGGAGTAATTTGAAAAATTATATGCCTTCTCTTGATCTTTAATATACTCATTTGTCCCATGACCTCATCACACTTGTACTTGTTGATTGAGTAAGCTCAGTGGTATGAATTAAATAGTAATTGCTCACAGAACAGGAATTGCTAGATGAAGTTTTCAGTCATTGAAATGCACAGATCTGTATCCCAGGAGTGTATTACTAGAAATATCTTCGTTATGTTCATGGCTTAACTGTGTCTTACACTTTCCCAATTAATAAGATTTCATAACCCCTGAGGTTTATGTGCAAGCAGAATTTGTCAGTGAGTTTTGAATCCTGGTTACTCAAGTAAAGTAACTGGCTAATAAATCCCTCAAGTAACAATTAGTGTTATCAATGTTATATACATAGTTTATGATTCCAGTAAAATTGCCAAATGTCTTCTTTTGTATATTTAGACAGACACAGTAATAAGATTTAATTCCTCAGAACACAGAAATTTGCTCTGCCTACTGAAAATGCAACCAACAGAGTTTTTGCCAATTAAGGCTGTGTCCCTCACAGGAGTGACCAGTGCATCTTGCTACTGCACCAACAGTGCAACAAAGCTGTCACCAAATGAAATCCTCAAGGCTTTGTCCTGAGCCACTGAAATGAGGAGCAAGCTATGCCAGATGCAGACCCTGAAAATTTTGAAATATATATATATATATATTTAAAGAGGGTGAGGGTGGTAAAGAAAGGAAGGGTAGACCTTTTACATCTGTATGCCATGCGCTAGGCTTCTTCACACTGCCTTTGAGTCTGTCACCAATACTGTGACCAATCTGGCCAAACAGGGAAAGACTGACTGACAAAAATTTTCCTCTTCTTGTCTGAGGACAGTGGGTTTGCAGAGAATGCAGCAGAAACCAACACTACACCCATAGTGCAGGGGACAGTTAGGATATGGGCCTTTTTTTTGAAGTCCTATTATCCACCAGCTAAGGAGAACACTGTCCAAAACCCCATAAAATTTAAGAACTACGTTGGCCTTATGTCCACACATGACATGGATTTATTCCATTTAATAGTTCACTTAGTGGTTGTGTGAAGTAAAGTATTTCTCGGCAGGTTGCAATCCTCATAGTTGGAGTTTGGAGTTGTAACAGGCTCTATTCTGGCATTTATGAACATTTGGTCTTGGGCAAGGTAAAGCAGTAAATAGAGTTCTTGTGCATCTGTCTGTCTGCAAATCCAGATTTTATGTTTTTACTGTACAGTAACTTAAATACCTCCAGCAGAATCAATAAGACAGTATTAAGAATAGAATCACAGAATGGTCTGAGTTAGAAGGGACCTTTACAGATCTTCTCCAAACTTCCCTACCATAGGATGGGGCATCTTTCACTACATCAGGTTGCTCAAAGACCCATCTGACCTGGGGCTTTGAACAACCTGATCTGAGGAAGGAATTAGTAACACAAATATACACCATCCATAACTTCTCTGCAGTAGATTCTGCAGTCCTTAGCTTATACTAGAATTTATTAGAATTTGTCATAGCTTCAGTGAAGCACGTTAGAAAACACTTAGTAAAGAACTAAGATAGTTTTAGTTTATATGAAAGGCATACTGTCAAGGAAAAATGGAATGTTTTTTTCTACCTGTGCAGCATTTCCTCCTTGTGCCTGACTCAGCTTGGATAGTGAATCTAGGCTATTTAATTTTCTATTTCAACTTTGCTTTCATTAATTTCTGCTTTTTTGGCATGTGTCTTTTTCCACTAGCATAGTATCACCAGGATTCCAGAACTCTGGGAGGCTTTTTAAACCTCAGACCAAAGAAAAATGCAGTAACCCCTTCAGCAGTGAAAGCATTTCTGTTCAGGTTAGGTCTTTGGCATTTTTTTTTTCACTTTTAAACCCTTTTTCTCTTGAAAAAATTGTCCCCATCTGTGTCTTAAATTTATTCACAATCCTCTGAAAATTGCCATTCCTGACAGTGTAGCTGATGAGGCAGTTGCTATCTTTCCAGTTTTCTGGGGTTGACACCAATATCACAGTTTTATGTGCCTCTTAATTAACTTCAGCTTTGTCAAAACTCATAGTGACACAGTTTAAGACATACTAAATGCACCTCAAGAGGGAAAGTAAATAATCAAGAGAAGCTGTCCTACAATATTCTGAATGCTGGTTTTACAGACTCAGCAGCAGCAGGTTTTTGTTTATCAGCTACAGATTGCCATTTCATTTTTTTTATTAGCTGTATTTTAGAATTAATGAAAATGGGTAACAATAAAATTAAATCAACTAACTAATAAATAATTTTTTCCGCCTATTTATATTGATTTTTGTCTACATATGTTGACCAAACATATAAAGTTCAAAACAGATTTTGAAGATAAAAGTGAATTCCTGAACATTCAGACCTTTCAGTGTACTTTATGTTTTTGGGTTTTTTGTTTATGTGTTTGTTTGGGGGGTTTTTGAGCCATTTCTTTCCCAGAAAAGAAAACAGACCTGGATCTCTTAGGCAGGGAAACACAAAGTAGAATTGACGCTTTAATAACATACATTGCTCCGGGTTTATACATATCTATCTTCTATGTCTCAGAGCCAATAAACATTCATGGCATGGTATTGTATTAATTAGCTTAATTTGTAATTGAAAATATGTTTTGGAGATTCATAGTGTGATCTTAGGAACTTCAACTGGTCTCTTGTTATGCAAAGAAAAGTGCAACACACTTCATGTGGCAGCCAAATCTGTCACTGAAAGGAGCTCTGCTCCATCCTGACTGCCATTTAAAGCATCCAGTTTAAGGGCAAAGGAAAAGGATCACAGCATCTGCTCTGCCCACTGCTTCAGTGTTCGTTTGTAAAATCTTTTATTCCTCAGTAATTCATCATCATCATCACCATCATCATGGCTGGGCTTTGCGAACGCAGATTTGGGAAGGGCTCCACCCACGCTTGCTGCAAGCGCGCTGATGGCTAAAGAGGCCGATGCGAGATAGGCAAGGCCGGTTGCAAAAGGCACAGCAGAAAGTCTCCATAGGCGGTGTTGGCGAGGCACGGTTCTTCCTGTGTTGTCTTTTCTCCTCCAGACTGACTCTGCGTGCATTCTCAAAGGAAGCAGCAGCGTTATGGGTGGTGTGTCTCCATGCCTCCCAACTGGAGGCCATGGTATCAGTAATAAGAAAGACCAGTCAGTATGAGAAGTGAACACTGGCTTGTGAAGTTGGTTTATAGCATCTTTTTTAAATACACGTTTGCAATGTTGTGGCTATTAGATTATGGAGGTTATGTTTATTTCAATGGCCCCCTAAGAGCATTTTTGTAAATTTGAAAAGATCATCTCCCAGAACAGTGGCTCGCTTCAGGCTGTCACCAGCTCAGAGTCCTACCCTTTTGCACCTCTAACAGACTCCCTCAGAGAACACACAAACCTGCACTACAAACCATTTATATGGGGTCAGCAGAAATGATTTTTCTTTATTTTTTAAAAAAATCCTTCAGCTCTGTCTAGACTATAATGATGCAGAGAGTATATTGAAGTAGTCTTGTCATTATTGTGCTTCTGGAAGTTGTAAATACATTATTTTCCACAAAGGATTATGCTAGTAACTATATGTGTACTGTATGGACAGATGCACTTCTATAATTCCTCAGAAAAATTCTATGTCCCTTCAGAAAATTTACACACACGCACTGTTATTGCTCCTTGTAGCATGAGCAGCAACCTGGCTGTGTAATGGCACTGATGAAACTCGTACAATATATTAGCTCAAAAATCTTTGAATTTGAGATAGTCAGATAATATAAGAAGATTGCTAACAGTCACCCTAGGAGTCTGGACTAGAAAAGTAGTCGGTGAGGCAAGTATTGTCTATTGTATTGTATGCTGACTCCTTAAACTAAGTTACTTTGTTCATTCTGTGCTTGGAAGCCACAATCAGTTCTTTATGTGCCCTCTGATTATTACAGATGTGATTATATTCTAAAGGCTAGCATAAAAAACATCAAGGAAAAAAGAAAAGAAAGAAAATATGCAGACTCCAGCTGTAGTCAGGCCATCCTCAAAGGCAGGCATTTTCTTGGATGCGGGGAATTACAGAGAACATACTGGCACTAAGAGAAACGGGCCCAAATTCTCTGCAAGTGAAAATAGAGTTGCATCTCTTCTTATTAATTCTGCATGAAGTTGCTCCTGAAAACTGACTGAGATGCCATGAAATACTTACATTTTTTTAAATCGTAATTGTGATGTTCAATTAGCTGCAAATCTCAGGGTTTTTTTAATGTTTCCAGAATCTCTTACGCTAAGATTGCATTAAAACACTCTTAAACCACAAATTTATTTTTTTCCCGTGGGGAATATTACTTAAATAATATTAAAAAGCCCTCTTTATAATTTCATACCAGGTCTGAAAAAACATGTTTTGTTTTAATCAAAACCCATAAGTACATTTTTATGCAGATTCAGTTTACTTTCATACTTGGGTGTTTTCCCATCTGTTGCAAAAGCAGAACCTACTGACCTGGCTCAAAAAGGCTTGATGTCAAGGCTAGAGTTGTTCACTGAGGGAGTCTGTTCAAGGAGCAAAAGGGTAGGACTCTGAGCTGGTGACAGCCTGAAGCGAGCCACTGTTCTGGGAGGTGATCTTTTCAAATTTACAAAAATGCTCTTAGGGGGCCATTGAAATAAGCATAACCCCCACAAGCTAATATCCACAACCCTGCAAATGTGTATTTAAAAAAGATGCTATTAACCAACTTCACAAGCCAGTGTTCACTTCTCATACTGACTGGTCTTTCCTATTAGTGATTCTATTTAGTAACAACAACATGACGCTGCATCCAGTGTAAGGATCTGTGTAATCAGGTGAAAAGTATTGATAATGAGACCTTATTCCAATTAGGCAGATACCACACAGAAGCTACTGGATCAGCAAAATGTGTTTAGGAACTTTTCAAGGACACTTGGCAGCCTGAAGCACACATACATACTGTCTTACATGGTGGAATTTCGTTTCTTACAAAGCTTTAGCCCTTCTAATTAAATGAAAGTTTTAAATCAACATTAAATTAAATCTAAATATCAAATAAATTAACAAAATAGTAGTATTAAGATTCCTATAACCTTATCTGTTAAAGTTGCATACAAAGAATTATTTTCTACTTATACTTTATTAATTATCTATCTTAATAATCTGTTTGTGATTAAAATGTGCCATAAAACAAAAAGGATGACAAAATGTAGCTTTTGGAAATTCAATGAGTTCATTTCTTAACTTATTCATTTCAACATCAATGTTTTAATTTTTCATGTGATTTAATATAATTGCTTATAATTGAAAGAAAGGGAAAACCCAAAACTTCTAGAGAGCAAGATCTAAATTTTCTTAATTTGGAACTATTTAGCTTTAGTTGCTCAGACTGATGGGGTTAATACACAGAGATTTTAGAAAATCATAAAATTATTATGCACTATTATCACAAGTTTTCAAACAATTTCAAGCATCAGTTTGAAACCAATTCCCACAGCCATATTTATATCATATCTAGAACTGTGCTATTAAGAACCATTCCTCAAGTGCTAAGTATGCCCCAAACATTTAACAGTAGTGTGAAAAATACAGTAATCTTTAGTTTCTAAAACTAACTTGCATCAAAAACTCCCCTCAGGAAGTAAGGCTGAACCAGCAATGCACTAACCTCCAACAACGGCTGCAAACAAACCCATTCCCTCTCCTACAAAATCGTAATTTCTCAAATACTGTGCAGGAGAGATGAAACCACCTGATCATAAATGAACTTCCAAGATCACACTGTCATACAACATGCCATATGTGTTGGAAAACCGAAGGGAAGAGGAGGGGCTGTGGGGGCTCCCAGGTGAGCTGTGACAGTGATTTCCCGGGGAACCAATGCCACTAAGGGATGGCACTGCCCGGACCTGCTGGTGACTGTGCTGAAACAGTGAGACCTGCCTCCAGAAGCCCCTCCGGCCCCGCCGTGTGCCATGGATCCTGCACTCTGGGTTGCATAGCAGACTGCATCACTCCTAGGAGAGCACAGCCTTGCAACAAGTCACATAACACGATCATAGCATGTGAGCTCCTTGACTGGTGTGTGACTGGGGAGTGGTTCAGGAGCTGCAGGTTGGGCACTGCTGCCCGTGACAGCTACTGAGCTTGTCTACATCAGACTGGAAGGGTCATTGTGAGATATTGTATAGTCCAACCGATGCAATCGGTGGCTTTGTCTGTTCATGCTGATAGAGAAACTGTTTCTAAAATATCTCTTACTGAACTGAAATGCTAAAAGCCTCCAAACCTGATCGTGAAGTCCTTCTGAAGTGACCTCTACAGCAGAAAACATCGGCACACGCAGCACTGGTAGAACGGCATGCATGCAGAAAGTATCAGTCCCAGCCCATTTCCCCTCTTCTCTTACGACATGTATTCAAGCCTGGGAACCTTACTGTGTGTATCTGACCTATCAAAACACTTTAATGAAAGAAAATGGTAAAGGCTGTTCTATTTCCACACTGCTCTGCTGAACAGATGTTCATGTTGAGGGCACGGCTATTTGCTGCCATGTGTCCCACCTGGAACCAGGCACCAAAGAGGCCACCAGTGACACCTGGCTGCCAGCCCCCATGACTGGGAAACGATGAGAAAGTGCTGCTGCCAGCCCAGGGGATCACAGCAGCTAACCCAGCTGGGTATGATGGCACAGAGGGCAGGGTGGCTCTGGGACACACCAAAGCTCCCTCTCTAGCTCACTAGATAGGACTGGAATAAAGGCTGGGATGAAATCTGGGTGGGTCAGTCTGGGTCACAGACCATTTCCACTTATTTTGATCAAAGGATAACAGAGTTGGTATTTAACGATAATTTGTTCAGCCGTGTTCCAAGATGCAACACTATTTTGCTGTACTCAGAACATAACTGTAGTACCAGCTCTGGCTAGGAAATCAAGTTGTAACTATGAGGGGCTGAGTGCTCAAATAACTGTTATTTTGACAGACTGGCCCAGATTCTCATCTCATTTCTTGAGAGAAACGCTGTATTATTTCATAAAAGACCTTCTGCAATATCCATTTATGTCAAAGTAAGAACATAATATAGACTTGCAGTCAAGGATAATCATAATTTCTCTGAAAAACATTCTGGGTTATGTTTGCATCTTGAGAAACATGCCAGTGTTGGAGGCAGAATTTCAGTTAGCAATTTGTGAGGGGATATTTATTTCTTTATTCTTGACGTATTAACAGAATTGTAACTTGGCTTTTGACATTTTCAAAGATGGACATAAATTGATTTTATTTCTGCCTCCGCAGCGTAAAGGAATGGGTGCAATGCTATCACAAACTACAGGCATTTGCAGTGAAGGCGATACCAGCCCATACTTCTCCTGGTGACTTTCAACTGATTGAGGAACCAGGTCAGAAGAAAGGCATCTCTCTCCTGCTTATCCAAGAGAAAGAGATATGACAGCTCTAAATTCCTTCAAGCCACCTAAATCTTTAACTCTTTCTCATTTTGATAAGAATTATGCACAAATAGCAGTGATAAGTAATAGTCTGCATTAGATTTCCATTAGTGCTAATTCCCTCAAAAGACCTTGAATCTCACTACTTTCTCACTACTCTTTCATATCACAAATGAGGAAACCTGAGAAGGCTCAGAAGTTCCTGGAACTTCTCATACCACCCTGGAAACAGTCCCGTACTACAGACACAAACATTTAAAAAAAACATTTGTTTTTGCTCATGTAGAACCAAGCTATTAAACTGAAAAACTGGGTACAAGTCTTCCTGGAACAGACTACTAGAAAGTGATGTGTTTGTTGGTTTTAGCTGGGCCAGAAATACTACAGAGAGTAAGCTGAATAAGCAGAAATACTACAAACCCACAAGAACCAGTTGGTCTTTGAACATTGCACGCAGGCGCACAGCAGAGGCAAAAAGTGCCACCTGCACCTGGGGCAGAAGGCCAGCCGAAATGGAAACTGGTAGCCTGGATTCCAGTGTCCATTTTGCATGAAACTGAGGTTTCTTTGTGTATCCATCTATTCTTTACCTAAAAATTGAGCAGCTTCTGATTGCCACGTTCTGTGTGGGAACTCAGTAGTGGCTCTATATGCATTCCCCAAGACGACACCCTGTGTATTACAGAGCTCAGTTCTCACAAAACATTCATAAGCTGTTGACAGAAAATATATCTTGAGAAAATATCCAGTATCCACATTCCTTCCAAAGAAACCAGCAATTTCATTTCTACCCCGTGACCCCTGTAGTCAGAATGTGCCAAGTTTGGCAGTTGCCAGCCCAAAGTTTATGGTACTAAAAGCCAGATCACCTGCTAGTGGTCAGAAGCAGGATTCCCAAAGTTGAAAAGATCCATATTTTAAGTCCTGATGGCAAAAGACAAAAAGATGACTGCAAATTTATGTCAGAAAAGCAGCAGAGCTTTAAAAAAAAAAAAAAAGGAGAGAAAAAATATTTTTTTAAAGATCTTTTTGCAAAACAAGTTGAGTTCATGTACCAAGAATTTCTTACAATCATAACAAATGCCATATGGTTAACTAATATCTGACATGCACTGGGGTTTTAGCACAATCATTTATGCTTTGCAATATACTCTAGCAGATGAGTTGACTCATCCTAGTTTCAATTTGCCCTACTCATGACTGTATTATTTTTTTTATCAATTAATAAAGCTTGCACACATTTCTACAGTCTTGACAGTGAGTCCTAGCACATCTGATCTTGTTCTGACAGAAGTCTATATCAAAGTAGTAAATAAATATGAACTTGTCTCCAGCTGTTTATCCTTTCTCTACAAAAGCTGTACCCCTGGCTCATAGCCTCCCTGTCTGTCACTTGGCCTGGTAATAGCTGGGTGACTTTTGTCCTAATTCCCCACTTCTGATCAGCAAGCCAGGGGGATGCCTTGAGCACCTCTGGAACTGTGACCTCCAAGAAGAGGCACTGCAGGGAGTTCCTCTCCCACCAACTGGAGGATTTCTGCCCCTGCGTCCCAAACTGGTTGTGAGACCTCCTTGTTCCACCGTGCTGCCCTACTGCCTCACATTACAAACTTGCAAGGCAGTCAGGTACCTCTGAAAAATCCCGATTTTTTAGAAAACTGGTGTGGGACCAGATTGGGGACAGCACAATATCCTAGAGGGAGCAGCAGAAACTCAGTATGGACTAGAGCTAGGATGGCCCCAGCTGAGAATCTTGTCCTGAACACTTGATACGTAGAAAGTACATGATCTCATGGCCAGGGATGATGTTAATGCCCATCTGTCAGGACAGGGCAGAGCCTGCTCCCAAGTTGGCTAGCCCCAGAGCACAGGTGCCCGGCAGTAATGACTTCGTGGCCAGCCTGCAAAACACAGCAAGCAGAATTGCTTCTGCAGGAGGTTCTCCTCACATACCAGCACTAAAACAACAGCCAGAGAGAAGCTGAGTAATGGTAGTGGAGATGGTGTAAATTCTTTGGTATCTCATTCTCTTCAAAAGTTAGACAATGATTGTGGGTTATTAAATTTAAAAAAGGACATCGAATACTGGCTTTTGGTAAAAAACACGAGCTTTTGCTTAAGTACAGGTGCCAGCAGCCTGTGAAATGGGTTCAGGACAGAACCACCATCAGCTGCAGGCAGTCCTTGAGTGCCAGCGCTGTCAGCAGCAGCTGCCTGTGCACCCCTCTTCTTCTCCACAGAACAGCACTCCAAAGCAGGCTCATTAACCAGATCAGAAGGACAACTACATCAGTGCCTGCTGCCTCTGGGGAGTTCCAGCACTGGAGGTTGTGTCAGCGCCTTACAGCTGGTTCCCTGATGGTTCAAAGATACCCTAACTGGGAGCAACTTTATGGCAATGTTATCTTGTTAGTTATTACTTTCTTTAAATAAAGTTTCTTTACCCATCAGAAACTACTAACTATGCCATTATTCCCGAAATGTAGAGATACCTATGTTTCAATAACTGTAGGGCAAATTACAGTGTACTGAATTTTGTCTAGCATAGAGCACTGAAACGGTGGTATTATTTTATAGTGAAATCCAATCTGCTACAAATAAAGTAGGTCTTTAAGGAAAAAAAGTTTTCTGCTAGTAACTGACCACTTCTGGAGCACAAACTTTAATGTTCCTCTCTACACACGCAGGTTATTCCTTTTGGGCTGTGTTCTTAGAATCGATCCACCATAGGGTCTACAATTTCAAGGCACTGACTCTATGATTACCTCCCTGAACTTGCAGGAATTACTTTGAACTTTCCCAGTGGCTTCCCCACACCCCCTTCCACCCCCCTCCACTTCCCATTTATTTGAGATTGTGAATAACCCACATGAGCAAGGTGTTCATCTTAGCCTTGTTTTATCTTTTCCACAACTACGTTCATTGTGCATCCCCATGGCAGTTTTTTTGTAAACACATATTTCTGTTAAGCATCAGAATATTTCCTATGACTTAGTATCCTGTATACCAAGGGAACACAGGGATAGTCTTGTTCCTGAAATCTCAGAATTGGTGGTTGCTGAAACACGTGGTGTGTTTTAAGGTCATGGTGCTAAATATCTCTTTTAAGATGTTTACAAAGTAGGAGCATTAACAGGGACAAATCTTCCTTTAAAGTCCTGGCTGTTTTCACAGGTGCTTTCCTGCAAAAGCAACTTGAGGGTTTTTTTCCCTTGCATGAAATTTCCTGATCTTTGTTTTAACACCTCTCCAGAGCTTTGTGGGTCACAGGACCATGCTATTTGAGCTTTCCCACAATAATTCTAGGAATAGCTCCAAGATATGAATCATTATCTCCTGCCTTGATCATGAGATACTTATACAGCCTGCGCTATACCCCATCTGGAGAACTCTAATTCGTACATTTGGGGGCCTCCCTGCTATTTCCCTGAAGCTGCCTGTAGCTCGTGCACACTGTTGCCAATACAGTAATCAGAGCCAAAATCTCAGTGTGAACTCAGCGCTGAAAGAGGTTCATTGCCTTGTAATGAAGTAGAGGATCCAATTCTAAGTCTCACGCAGCGTTGCCCTACCACATACATGAATGCCAGTTTTTTCACATTCCCTGTGGCTTTTCCATCACTCGAGGTGAGGACATGCAGGCTTATTTGCCAGTCAAAGCTACAAAACAGATAATATATCCCCTTGCTGCTATTTCCCAAATTTACTGTCTAGCCTTGTTACTACTGTCTGAATGCCTATGCCTTACAGTTCCACAACATCAGTCTGATTCCAGCCTTGTGCTTCATGGAGCGCTGATTTATTCAGGCGCAGAGGGCTGCAAGGAGGCAGGAACACGTGCTTCTTCATACTACGGGACACCTGTTTGCCCTTGCCTGCCAAATAACATTTTGTTCATGACAGTTGTGGTTGCCACCAAGACAGATTGACTTATAGCAGGTGCCTGGGAAACCCAGGAACTCTTGGGGGATAGAAGTCTATGCAACTGTAAAGCACTTTTTGTGTTTGAAGCCAGCTTACACTTGGAAAGACTGGTAGGGACAAAGTGAGCCACAAGGAAAGGAGTCTAATGGAGCTTGTGAAAGAAACATTCCCACAGGGGCTGAGCCACCAGCTGCATCTGACTAGATGGAAATAGGATATCATGCTAGAGTATATCAAAATAGAAGCTTAAATGAGGTTTCCATGCTTGAGTATGGAGAATAAAGCACTGTTGTGGCAACAGGCACTCCATGGGTTGGTGTGAAGCTGGAGAGGTGGTTCTGAGGCTGATGCTGCCCTGCCATTCCCTGTGCTTGTCCACCAGCACCAGCTGGTGGTGCTCTTAGCAGTGTTTTGATGCCCCTAAAAATGTACAGAAAAGACAATTTTCTCCTTCTCACAAACACTATGCTCAAAACCCAGCAGGATCCTTCAGAAGATAACTGCTTCAGACCCCACCCTGAAAATCCACTGTCACAAAATCTGAAACACCCCAAATCCCTCAAACATTATGGAAGTTAGTTGTAGCTCCTACTCTAGATCTACATAAAACATTGTAAAAGGTGCCATCTACCACAAAAAGTGGAAGCAGCATTCCCTGGCAAGATTTAAATATCAGGCAAATGACGTCCAGCAAGGTGCCGACTGCTTGCATGAAGGCTCCTTATAGATAGAGTAATTTACATGGTGGGGATTGTGCTGATGGTAAAAACCTGCTTGACAGACAAAATGCATTCACAAAATAATTGAGATGTATACAGTGATCAAAGGGAACTAACCTGGAATCCTGTGGTAATGTGTAGGATCTAAAAGACCTAAGAATGATGAACCAATGCGGTTACCCTATATTGTGAACAATTGTTTAAAAAATGTTAAGTAGCAGGTAGTAAAAGAAATATTACTATTTTTTAAAAATGTTTTAGTATGTGACCAAATATATATGTTGGTACTTAAAAACCCATAAAAACCCTTCAGATGGAAACTGTAAAATTGTATTATTTAAATCAGATACGCAATTAATTATTCTACTTTTGCTAGAGTATATCAAAATCCTATTGTTACAGTCTCTGAGGATCACAGAGGCTGAAGAAAGTCATCCCTTGAAAGTCAGCACTTTCTACAATGATTCTGTAGCAGATGGGGTTCCCCCCCCCACTCCAATATATTACTCTTGGCAATTTTGAAATCCAAGTAAGTCACATTTCTAAGATGTAATATATGAGTAATCTCATGAGAGCATCAATGAAAGCACTGGAGTAAAGTTCATGACATGCCTACACGGTCGCAGGATGCGATGGGGACCTGGTTGTCTCTTGCTGCACCCTGGTTTGCTGCTGCACGGCCCTTCAGAGACACGGCGCTGCGTCTGCCGGCTTGGTCGGAAGCGCTGTGCATGTGCCATTTATTTTTAGCAGAGTGTCAGAATTTGTGGTCTGAATCAGGAACGCAGAATTTATTTAGCTCTCATTGACTTTGGCTGGGGCTACAAAGCACACAGCAGCACTTCAGAAGAATCAGGCTCTTGGTTTAGTTTCACTTAAAAGTTTCTCTTTCAAATGGTACAGCCTGAGTAAATAATGTGGCTCCTGTTAAATCTTAGAGTGGAAGAACTACACCCATCTAGGAGTCATGAGTTTTAATAAAGATATAACACATAAAGAAACCTTCATGGGACAGTTTACAACATGCAGTGTTTTTTAACTGTTGTATAGAATTTAATAGACTACTGTGCCACAGAAGAAGATGTCAAAATAAATTTTAAAAACACTGATAAAAAATAACTTTGGTTAAATTATACAACCCTGAAGAATAACAACTCCATTTACATGCATACATGAAATTTTAAAGAGACTACATGTGCCAAAAAAAATAAAAAAAAATAGAAAGCAAGAACAAAGTACTTTAAGAAAGAGATTGAACTCAAGTTACAAGAGAGATTGGATTTACAGAATCACAGAATATGCTGAGTTAGAAGGGATCCACAAGGATCATCAAATCCAACACTTAGCCCTGCACAGGATCATCCCCAAGAGTCACACCATGTGCCTGAGAGCATCATCCAAATGCTTCTCGAACTCTGTGAGGTTTGGTGCTGTGACCACTGCCCTGGAGAGCCTGTTCAGTGCCCAACAACCCTCTGAGGGAAGCACCTTGTTCTCATATCCAACCTAAACCTCCCCTGACACAACTTCAGGCCATTCCCTTGGGTCCTGTCCCTGGTCACCCCAGAGAAGAGATCTGTGCCTGCCCCTCCTCTTCCCCTCCCAAGGAAGTTGTAACTGCAGTGAGGTCTCCCCTCAGGCTCCTCTTCTCCAGCTGAGCAGACCAAGTGCCCTCAGCCGCTCCTCATTTGGCTTCCCCTCAAGGCCCTTCACCGCCTTCCTTGCCCTCCTTTGGATACTCTCCAGTAGCTCAATACCTTTCTGATATTGCAGTGCCCCAAACTGCACACAACATGCCAGGTGAGGCCGCCCCAGTGCAGAGCAGGGCGGGACAATCCCCTCCCTTGCCCGGCTGGCGATGCTTTGCCTGATGGCCCCCAGGACACGGTTGGCCCTCCTGGCTGCCAGGGCACTGCGGACTCACATTCAACTTGCCATCCACCAGGACCCACAGGTCCCTTTCCTGGCACTGCTTTCTAGCCCCTCATTGTCCCATCTGTACGGACATTGAGGGTTGCCCCATCCCAGGTGCAGAAAACAGCACTTCCCCTTGTTGAACTTCATATGATTGGTGATTGCCCAGCCCTCTAATTTGTTGAGGTCTTTCTGTAGGGCAACTCTGCCTTCCAGCGAGTAAACAGCTCCTCGCAGTTTTGTGTCATTTGCAAACTTGCTCTGTATCCCCTCCAGCTCTGCATCCAAATCATTTACAGAGATGTTGAAGAGCACAGGGCCCAAAATGGAGCCCTGTGGAACCCCACTAGTGGCTGGTCTCCAGTCTGATGTCACTCCATTCTCTGTGCTCAACCCATGAGCCAACCGCTCACCCAGCACATGATGTGTTTATCCAGCTGTGCTGGACATTTTGTCCAGAAGGATCCTGTCAGAGACAGTATGAAAAGCTTTACAGAAATTCTAAAATATTCTATCAGCTGGCTTCCCTTGATTGACTGGGTGGGTTACCTTGTCATAGAAGGAAATCAGGTGTGATAAACAGAACTTTCCCCTCGTGATGCTGTGCTGGCTGTGACTGATGACTGCGAACAAGAGCCAGGTAACTCACATGAATGTAGTATATGGTCAATTCCCTCCAGGAAGATGGCACATTAGCTTTTAGCTAATAAAACATAGTATTCAATAGTAACAGATAATTATGCAATATATATCTGAATCAATAGATAATAATTATCTATCATTATCTATTACTAATTACCTATTTGGCCTGTGGGGTTTTGTTGATGCCAATAGCTTTTTCACTCACACATCTTTAATCCCTTGTTTTACCCCCCAGAATATCATAGTCTGGATTCAGTGATTTGCTTTTAAGTACTGATAAATCTTCTGGCCTTCACCAAATTTTAATAGCAATCACAATAATCAAATCAGAACTTAATGAAATGGCAATCTGGGGCCTAGTATTTTTTGTGCCAAAAGAGTCTTTTTCATCCATTAACTTTAAGGAGGAGAAACAGGGCAGAATTGTTAGCTGGGCTTTAATGACAAATCATTTTCAAAGACTGATATTTTTTCAGATCCAAGAAGAAAAATCCCTTAAGTCTTCAGGGAAATGGGATTAAGCCAAGGTACTTCAAATCATATCAGCCTTGAAGTAATAGAAGCTTCCCTGATAGCCTAAGATTAGGCGGGACAAAAGAGCAGAGCTTGTTCTCAGGTCAGCAAGAATACAAGGCAGGGTAGATATATACTTATTCATTACACAAGGGGCAGCACTTAATATGATTTTTGGACTCAGAGAAAGGCTTGAGAATCCCTGGTCACTGACTAAATTACTTTGAAAGATGATGTTTCTTCCATATATAATTGGAAAAAATAGAAGGAGAGAGTTTGAGTGAATGATAAAACTAAAGGTATGACTTGTTAACCAAAATACCCTGTTATTTCTGTGATGTAAAATTCTGTTGTCATAAAATGCAGAGGGATATTTAGTGTCACTCCAGGACAGAGCCTGAGTAGGGCAGGATCCAGTATGGTGAAACCTTAAAACATGAGCCTCAAGGTCAAAGCAGCTACTGCTCTACCAGTTTCAGATACTTCACTGAAATGTCACAGGTTCTGCTTCATCAGCTGCTTAAATGAATTTCAAGAAGCAATTCAACAGTAACACTGAAAATTTTGGGTTTTAACAGGCGTATTAAAATGAGCTGCTCAGCTTTACAGAAGAGGAAACACTAACAGGGCATCACTCCTAATTGTATGTCCCAAAGTAACATGCCAGCTTATTTTAACCCCTGCATGTACTTGTTCTTATGAAGATCAACTCAGGAAACTTTCAGGAACCAGAGGTCACTTGCAGTCATAATTCTAAGATCCAGATGATAATTCTGTAAGGAAATTTTCAGAAGTTTCAGGGACTAAACACAGGAGCTGGTTTGTTAAACACTAACTGAAGCAATGGGGCAGTTTCATGTATTTCCAGAACCCTTCCTATAAAATTTTGGAGGACGGTTTTTGCTTGTGAGGCAAGGGATATTGTTGTTGTTTTGTTTGTTTTGGGAGTTTGGAGTGTGGGTTTGGGTTTTTTTATTTTTTTGGTTGGTTGGTTCTTTTTTTTACAGGGAATAGTGCAGTGGGGAGTGGTTGGTGGTTTTGTTTGTTTGGGTTAGTTGTTTGGTTGTGGTTTTTTTAACTTCTTTGAGTTTTCATAAATGCTTAATAAATAGCTGAGAGTAAACTACTGGTTTAAAAATAAAATCTAAAAACTTTCAAAAAGAAGAAGAGATTTGTTGATAGATGGTAGTGCTCGGTTAACAGACTCAGTGACCTTAGAGGTCTTCTCCAACCTTATTGATTCTATGATATCACTGGTTGGTCACAGAGAGAGGGGCTAACTAGGCTTGAGTTCTAGACTCAGTTACATTGCCATAGAGTTAATAATAATTTGCACTTACTAGCAAAGACTGGGCCCAAATCCACAGGGGCTGTGATGCACAAGGATTTCCCTCCTCCTCTACCAGGCAGACCCATTGCACCCTACAAGGGCTTATTTGCAGGAGAAAACAGATGGTGTTTGCAGTGCTGCATTCCAGCTGGGATTCTGCCAGGGAAGGGCAGCCTTAATTTTTGTCCCCTTTTCACCATGACAACTTCACCAGCCTGGCTCTCGTCACTTGTTTTTTGTGGCACTGTTAGCTAGAGGATTAGAGGGCAGTGATGTTGACTTGTGATGCTACAGTTGTTCTTTGGGTGAGAACAGAAATTTGCTTGCAAAGCTAGGAATTAAGCACAAATGAGGAAAGATATGTTATTTTTTGTTCATACATTGAAAACAGAACCAACAACCAAAACTAAAAGATGAAGCAATTGCAACCAGGAGAGCTTGACAACTTGCTCATTCAAGTTAGTGTCATAACTAAATGTTAAGGCCAAGATCAGCTACCTTGTGAGCTATCCTTGTTGACCCCAGAAAGCCTTCTACTGGAAGAAACCTAACCTTTCTGGGGCACAAAGAGGAAATATCCTTGCCCTACATATAGCTATCAATGCATTTTGACTAGTGTACATAACAAAAATAATTTCACTGAATTAAATAGTCAGAAACTGAGAAAGAGAGAATAAGTGATATATATTTTGTCGATTGCCTCACATGTATTTGGCAGGTATGCTGGAGTGAGCACAGCCTGTCTGCAAGAGATTGCTTGGGAGTTTGACTCCAGCCATTCCAGCACTTTGTGAATAGACCTAATGTCGCAGGCTGGATAACTACAGAATGGTATTGCTGTTCACTTTAAAGCATATCCCTTTGTCACCCATGACTTCAAGAACTACTTATTTCATGAAATGAGCTTTTCTAGTGTCAATCCTTCTAACTAACCAAAAAAGGAGATGAAAAAAGTAGTATTTCAAAGTCTGTTCTTCGTATATGAACAAATGATACAGAGTGAAATACACTATTTTTCAATCTCGAGAGGTGAATTGGTATCCAGCTAGGACTGAAGCAGCCCTTAACAATAATACCTGATAGTTCTCATTACACTGCAAATGAAAGTGTTTCACAAGGATCACTTGAAAAGCTCAAGTAAGATGTATTGTTAGCATTTTTCTATTTGGAAGATCAGTGGGATAAAGAACAGATTAAACTACCAGAACCTGTCAAAGGGACTAAATTTCCCAAGCACAAATGAGCTGGATGTGCCAAAATAACCTCGATCTGTTGTATCTCCCTATTCTCAGAGGCCAAACAGTTCTTTCATCCTGAATGACATTTGTTTAGACAAGAAGAAAACACCCCAGAGCACAGTTCCTGCAGGAGACCCCTGGGCATGTTTCTGTGCAGCACAGGCAACGCCAGAACTGCTTCCCACTGAGGCGCCCGTTGCAGGAAGGGAAGGGATCTCCTGGGCTGGTGAGCCTCAGCAGGGAGGGTGTAGAAGTCTCTGCGTGTCAGGAAGGCGCTGAGGACATGCTGGGGGCTCGAGCAAGAGCAGCCCTTTGAGCACGGGAGGCACCAGACCTCCTCTTTGCACCCACTGACCTCCCAAAGGAGGGGTCTGGGGTTGCACAGGGTTATCTGCTGTGATCCCCAAGAGCAGAGGAGGTGTGAGTGCTATAGATCCTTACGGCAACTTTCAATCCTTTTTTTTTGGTTTCTTTTCATGATTTGTTGACAAGTTTATTTTCTCTTTGGATGTAGTTTTACATATTTCTCGTTTGATGTGGTTTTATATGTTTCATCTAGGACAGCAGAATGGAGTGCACTGCCTCCCTCGTGACTACCAATGAGCTGGAAGACAAAGAAACCACAAGAGAATCCATTTTGCAGATGTAACCAGCCTTTGGAGCTTACTGAGCAGATTAATGGATGCTGCCTGCATGGAACTCTCTCAGCAAGCCCTTCACAAAGTACAGCCCATAGAGTAAAGATTTCAAGCTCTCACTGACTTTAATTTGCATGAAATCAGGCTCTCCTGGCCCTGCAGAAGGAACTTATGACCTCTTTATTTTTCTCTCCCATCCCCTCATCCCATCCCAACACCTAAACAAAAACATCAAAGATCATCAAAACAAAACCACATTTCTATGTCTTGCCCTTCTAAGGCCCCTCAGTCTGGACCCCACTCATGAGTAGAGAGAGAGAGCTGGAATTCACTTGGCCTCATTGCCAGCTGGAGGTTCCAGTATCAGCAAACATCCTGAAAGCATCTAGACCATCAACTGTGACCCAAAAGCACCAACCCTGTTCTCTTGCAAAGTACATGCAGTTCTAGAACTACTTTTAAGGGGCCATTTTTGTTAAATAAATAAAACATACTGGGAGATACCAAAAAACATTGGAGTGTAGGAGCCAGGTATTAAGGAAACAGAGACCAGGTTTTAGTGTAACAAAAATCCCTACCGAAATGCTTAATTTTACATTGCTTCAAATTGCATTAACGTGAATTGTCTAGGCACTGTATATGAAAAACAGAGATCTCTCCTTTTTCTCTTAAACTAAACAGTGAAAAGCAAACTAGTTTCCTGCCATTTGATTTATTGCCTGAATAGAAACTAAGTAGGAAGAATAATTAATCCTCTTTGCCAAACAACATATAAAATCTTAATTCTTAAAATGGCATTTATTGCTGGAATAAAAATGTGTTGGTGCTTCTTAATGGAAGGAGAGGCAGAGATGCCATTTTTGCATTTTATACCATACTTAACATCAGCTCATGGCTTAGAGATTACTACCTCTGTATTTGCTTTGAATTAAAATCTCAGTAAAAGCTCAAGCCTCAGTCTTTTGGGAATGCCAGTGTAGTTTAAATTATATTATGCAAAGGATGAAGGGTAAAGGAAACTCTGTGGTAGCTTTCTCAGGGTTGATAAAACAGGGATCTTCACAGAGAAAACAGGAGCTTTGGAAAACACCACCATGGTTAATAGCAGATGTGCTAGATCTTTCTCCAGGAGGATCTGAAGGAGATTAGGAGAAGCACTCAAATTGTAGCATTTGAAATAAATCACGTTTATTATACAAATGTTCTTGTTTGACAACCCATTTCACACAAGCAGTGGCTGAAGCCCTGCTTGGGCAGGTGTTCATTGCTGAATAGGGGCCCCTGGGGTGTTCTTAGGAGCGCTCAGTAAAATTGCTGGCTCTAGGGCAGGACTCTCCCTGTTTGTCTTGTTCAGGAAAGTGTGTGGTGAAAGGAGCAGCCCCCAGCATGCGGCTGAGCTGACTGCACCAGGCACCCCTAAGGAACACCAACCCTTTCGTCCTGCTGGCTTGTTCAACATCTTTGTCCCATGACAATGAAAGGAGAGGCTGTAATACCCTTATAAACATTCCACGTTATGGGTTTATCTTAGTAATAAGAGCTTCATGGCAGTGAAATTCAAGTCAGGCTACACCTGGCCTTCAGCATGGACCAAAGAGATGAGCACCCGGTCCAGGAGGACTCCGTAACACTAAGTATAAAGGGATGATAGTCATCCTCCACCCTAAGGAGGAAAGCAATGAAATCAGCTCCCTTCCCTGCCACACCTAGCTCAGCATTAGTACTGCCAGGACTTGAAAAAGATAAGAGCAGCTTTAGCCTAGGTGGTAGCTTTTATCACACCTTTGTTTCCACTGCTTACTCGTATTAAACTGGATCATAGTTGCAGGGCTGAAGCATATAAAGACATGAGTAGCTCAAGTCACTTCTGGGAATCAAATGTGGAGTCTCAAGTCACTTCAGCATTTTTTAAAATGTTATCCTCTGCTTTGTAGCTCTGTTCATATAAAGAATAGGATATAACAAGGATAACTTCATCCCTTTAAGTCGCAATCCTCTTAGGATACATCCATCTTTTTCTTGGTACAGACATATCCCATTTCAAAGCTCAGGTCTTTTATCACTCACATAGTATCTGCGAGACTTAGATAAGCTTAATGAAAACTTCTGTAATATACAGTAATCAATATTTTCCAGTAAGATGTATGTTGACTAAAAGGCTCACTGAGTGGAAGAGGACACTGTAGCACCCCTACCTAGGGCAGCCAACAGTGGATTTTTGGATGAGCACCTCTGGATTCTAGTTTGACTGCCTGTTGAGGGCATGCAATGCAGCCCCAGCCATGGCCAAGCTGCCAAGGTCCCGTACCTCTGGGGTTGTCCCCTCAGGCTGCAGCACACACTTCCCTGCACAAAGACATGCTTTCCTGCCTTTTTTTTTTTTCTTTTCCTCCCTATTTTGGCTCTGCATGCAATGTCTTTGCCTCCAACGCAATTGAAAATTAAGTTGATACATGGGGAAATTCAGTCCTTGGGAACAGCATTTACAGCCAGGTATACAGATTTACCTCCATGGGGTTTTCACTCAGGTAGAGGAACAAAAGAGATAAACTTTTTTATTATTTTCTATTTTGCCTCTAAAATGTGCATTTCTTTTTCTGCTTTTTAAAGGAAAACTTTTGACATATGTGGAAAACAGCACAATGCCTAAGAGACAAGACACTGCAGCCTGAGCAAATTTCTATGAAAATTGTGGAGTGAATTTACATTTCTCACTCATATGCACCATCTTTCCTTCCAGGGTATTTAAACATTCTTCTCTACTCTTCTTGTTTATTAGGCAATTGCTTAGAGATGAAAACATCAACTATTAGTGGAACAATTACTAACCCATCTTATACGCTACATGTCTTAAAAACACATAATTGAGGTTGCCAAAGTCACATTCCCAGAAGATTTTCAAAAGTCTTAAAATACCCTCAGCTATTGAAATCCAAACCTCCACAACTCAAATCAAAATACAGAAATGTCACATAGCTTATTCACATGAACTCATAACAAATAGAACAAAGAACTTCACATGTTCTGTACTTAAATACCATCTACTCTTCACTGCTGTACTTCACAGACATTTAAGCATCAAAAGAAGCCACAGAAAGAAAAAATAGTCAAAATATGAAATTAAAAACACAGAAAAAGTTCAGCATGGAGTAACTGGGCAAGAAGCCTCTGAACTCTCAGTCCACCTGAGAACACAATTCAGATGAGAAGGTGGCAGGAGTTTAACTCAAGTCTTTATAAAGGCATTTATCATAATTTCCTTTGCCTAGTAGCAAGGTTTGTCAGCCCATTCAGACTGTCATTATCATTGTCACCCACACCACATTGCACTGAGGGTAATTAAACAGTACCAGCCCTAGGTTTTTAGTTTCTCTGTGATCTTATAGCACACTTAACTCAATTAATCTTGTCTTTAAAACCTTTCCAGACATCAAAGCAGGCCTTAGCAATTTTGCCACAGAGCATTTCATAACCCATTCTTCTGCTAAGTACTGGCTGAACACAAACATAAAACCTGGCTCCAATTATGTAAAACCAGACAGTTTTTGCACAGGTCTCGATAAACGGGACTGTCCCTTCACATCCTGGGCAGCAGGACCTTGTTCTTCTTTCTGTGCCTCCTGTGGTCACCAGCTGAGCTGAGCAGAGCCAGGGGCAGAAGAGCCTCCACAGTGGTGCCACCTCTGTCCCCCCAGCCACACTGGTGGGGGGCACTCAAGGGGGCACAGAGGGACATCCCAGCAGCACCAGGTAAGGAGCACCTCGTGCCTGCCTGCAAATGCAGAGAGAATTCAGCAAGGGAAAACAGAGATCACCTTGCTGTTCTTGTCTGGCTTTGCCTGAAGTAACAACCTCTCTCCAAAGTGCAGCTTCACTCATCCACAGATCCTCTCTGGTTATTTCAGGGGAAGGGAGGCAACAGAAAATGGGCTGGGTTTGTTTACTGCAGACTAATTATTTTTCTTCAGTTATACTACTACTATCATCAACATCCTGGTAATCTAAGCTAGGCAGTAATTACATAATATTTAAAACAGCAAAATATATAAAATCCTGTTAATCACCCTTCTTCTGACTACAGGTTTTATTCCAACTGGGTCGCTGCTGGGAAAAAAGTAAATTTGCTCTACTGAGGCAAGTTTATGATGACATTTCTAACTAGATGATTACCTTACTGTGTGACTAACGCATCTAAATGGAATGTGCTTCGCTGGTTCATCTCAGTGTATTAGGCAAAAGGAAGCAAAAAGCATGGTAAAATCATTAACATCTATTTCAGGGCACCATAAAACATAAGGACAAACAGTAAGCAGCACTTGACTGGTAGATATACTTCTGAATCTCTTGGGAAGATATTAAAAATGTGCCTTACTTATGAAATAGAAATTATATCACTAAAAGAGATATTTAAGTTTATAATTTGTTCATCATAAACTAGCATATTTTTGCTCATTATTAAGTGAACTAATTTTTGTTGCTTTCATGTGTTATTGATCAATAGGGCCTCTGAAAGCACTCACTGAATAGATTTTCTCACCCTGCTCTTCCATCTCAAAGTTCATTTATTTTTGCTGAAATAGGGCCTAAAGGCAAAGGCCTACACAAGCAATATTCCCTCTGTATTTTGTTTAGGCAGGAAAAAAAAAAAAGGCCACCAAAGATGAGATTCATGGATGTTCCCAGTATCCCAGGAGAGACACAGCAGCTCCAAATCTTACACAGGAGCATGAAAAGGAAGATGAGAGGGGCCCTTACCAGTGCACAACAACACAGCTAGGATGGAGCTGACTCCTCCTTATTTCCACCAGCCATCTCGGCACAGGAGCATCAGAAGCTACTCAGTTCTGCAGACACCATCAGGCCAGCCTCTAGCATTTTTACAAATAACAAAGAGGTCAAATAGCATAAAGCTCAGTTTGGCTTTAGGTGGCTCAAGATTCAGTCCCAGTAACCTTTACAACCTTTACATATTTTGAACTCCAGTAAGATCTGCATTTTGTGTATTTAAAGTTTCCTCATACAAGTGAACTGTTGATGAAGTTGATTACAAAAGTTAGTCTGTCATAGTTGAACAAACACAGCTCTTTCCTTAAGGACTGAATACACCACCAACTTCACCCACAGATCAGGAGAGCAAGTGACTCTGTGGGACAGAGCGCACTGGGGGGGAGTTTGATCAGGAGCTGAGGGCAGATGGGATGGGGAAGCTCTTCTGGGATTAAGAACATTCCTGTACAGTGTCAGATTCAGCATTACATGTGGTATCTACATACAGGCACCGTAGCAGGATGATGTGCCTAAGTGGGAGCAAAACAGATCAAACTTTAAACTATTTGCAAGAGTTGTCAGTGACAGATTGAGAAGGAGGTCACACAGCTTTTGGTGTTGAAGAGTATTGACAGCAGCCTGATCCATCAATTGCAAACTTTATTCTGAGGATGTGAAGAACAGTTTTTCCTGACAGAAACTGCCACCAGTGAGGATGTGGTAAGGTTCCTGACAAAAGAACCAACAAGTGACAGTATTGATAACTTATCTAAAGCTGCTGAGCTGACAGAGCTAGTCTGGAAACATACAACTGACAGTCCATCAGGTATACAGTGGGTATCCCACCTTTTAAGGGGACTTCTAACACACCTCCTTCTAGGACTATGGGTGGAGATTCCTCCCTTGAGTGGGGAAAACCCTCAAGGTTACTTCCTTAAGGCTGAGTGAAAGACATTTGCCCTTGGTCATTGATAAAAATGAGTAACTTCAATTTCTACTTGAGAATTATTTCACTACTTAAATCTTACTTTAGAAAATAGTTACAACTGCTAATATAGTGCACTATATATAATGAGTAGTAAATAATTCTGATCACAGTGTTTTTAGTCTAATCATTTACATATTATTATACTTATATACTTACATATTTTACATACTTAATCCTGTGGAACAAGATTATATAAAGGTTCAATTACACCTAACTAATTCTTCAGGCATACACTGTTGACCAGCTTTAAGACTGGATGCAGCTGCTCCCAGACTCCTCTCTGAGTAGGAGTTTAGAAAGCAAGAGGGTCCTTCCTGCACTTTGTGACTCAATAGCAGGTTTTTTCTAATAAACTTTGTCCACAGCTTTCATTCTGCCCATAACAGGTACTGCAACATATTCCATGAGGACCCTTTTTCTTCTCAGTGACCAATATGCCTTCCATAGGAGCAGAGATCAAAAGGTCATTGTTGCTTACTATGTGGGAGAATGGAAACATTCCATTAAAGGCTACACATCACTCCAAGAATGCTTTCCACTCTGTTCCCCCAAGTCATGGTTACCTTCGAGAAAATGAAAAGGTCACAGGAAAAAAAAAACTTATTTAAAACTTTGCAATTTAAATAATAAAGTTAAAGAAAAGAAATTTACTACTTAACAGTATTAAAAAGACTAATATTTTTTCAACAATGTGTAACTGTCATTTAATGTGTACAGAAGATTATTTTGATGAAAAAATATGTTTTTGGAACTCTCCAGTCACACACACTAAAACCATACTAAAATTAGGATCAGAGCAATACATTTTCATTACAATAGAGCTTTGAAAGAATATAAATATATAGGTTTGTTACTGTAAGGCACACTAGGATTCAGCTCAGACACAGGGCACAGCTTCTGCTCTGTAAGCAGACACTTTTAAATCAAGAGGACACCAATGGTCTTATGGTGAGGAAACCAAAGCTCATCTTTTCTTTCTCAGTGCCATAGTTATGAGAGGCCTGATAACAACAGGAAAAGAGAAGATAATAACCTGGAAAAGAGAGGAAAAGAGTTTGACTTCCTGCCCTGTGGGACTTTGGGGCTTGCTGCAGGCCCATACCAATGAGATCTTCTAATTGGAGGGATTAGCTTTAGTGCTGGCTACACCTTCCTCTCCTTACTCTAACAAGTGGATCTTTGGTACCAGACTTTGTTAGAGCCAGTTGTGCCTTTGCTAGGTACAACGCCTTCCAGCATCACTACCTCCATCCATAATACAGCTCAGATACCCCTCAAAAAAAGACTTGGGTACATGGTTTATATATAACATTGTATATATATAATAATAATAATTACATAAGGGCAACTAAAGCAGCTGGTTCTTGAAGTAGGTTATGCACTTGACATCTGCTACACTTCATCCTCCATGTTGCACTTTTAGAAGTTGGAACAAGCAGTCTCGAACAGGGTGACTTCTGCTTTTAACTGTGAGTGAGTAAAATGAGCTGCCACCTGGTCTAAGCACCATAGAAGAGGTTCTCAGTCTGGGGCAGGTGGTATGGAAGGGCAGACCTGGTGTCTTACAACAGAATCTACTTTTAAGCTTCAGAGAAATTTATTTTTTTGTTACTGATGAGGAAGTCAGCACAGATTCAGCCGAACCTGTCCTGTAAATGATTTTGCCAGAAGGAAAGACAAAAGGTGAGCCATATGTGGCACTAGTTCAGCAGCTGACACCAGTTTTCATGAGAGGATTATTTTGTAGGATACACAAGCCCTAGGGGCTGAGCTGTCAAAGGACCTTGTACGCAGCAGTTCCAGGGGAGGCACTCAGAGCCAGCATCTGCCAGTGAGCTGAACCTGCATTCAGATTAAGTCTCGATGCTGAGAAGGATCCAGCACCCTCAGCTCTCATGAATTTGCAGGGTTTGAGAGCATTTTGAATTAACATCAAGCCTACTGTCAGCTCTTCCTTCTCCCGCCTCCCCCTCCTATTTTATTATCACAAGTAATCCCATCCTGGGAATCCTAAATCATGTTACATGATTTTCTCTGTCCTATTATCAGTTTCCCTCTATGGGAATAACTGGAGAGTGTCAAATTTATTCTGTACAAATTGTCTTAAGGGAAGACTGATGTTCTTCAATCTTTCCTCGAATTGAACATTGTATCTTTCTGGTGAGAACTGCCTATCAGAGACATTTGACTTGCCATGCTCCTACCCTGTGTGGAGAATTAGATTGATGCTCCGTATCACAGAATAGATGTTCTGAACAGCTGGGAACTCAGCTCACACCCACTTAGGGCATTTCTTCATTTTTAATATCTCTTCTGTTACCCCTTAACAAACTGCAGCCCAGTGACTCCAGGGGGCAGGTAAAGGGCTGAACCTCTCACACTTCTTCATCAATCACGACCAATACTGTTGTTTGCACAAAATATGGCTTAAAAGACAGTGTGGGCTCTGCAAGGGGATGAGGACAGGACAGACACCCAGTCATACTGCAGCATTTACCACAGGAAATGTCAATTACGAGGCAATAAAAGAGAGTACAATCATACTATTTGTCATATCTACTCTAAATATTACTGGGCTAGAAAACTGGGGGGAGAGGAAAAGCATTTTGCCTTCTTACATTCCCTTTACCCTCATTTCCTCTACCATTCCTCTCACACACGTGCACGCACATGTCCATGCTCACATATAGCTCTCCTCTTGAAGCTTGCCAATTGCCACAGATTCATCTTTCTAAGTACATAATTCAATCCATTGAACATTACACTGTGGTAATGCTGATGAGCTCTTAATTCTTCTGTATTTATTGCAGCAAATTTATAACCGACCTTAATGAATCTTCCATTATGACAAAAATGTCAGTGCCAAATCTCTTAAGAAGGTCTGGCATATAGTGGGTTTTAAAAGGTCAACATGTGGTGGTTTGTTGGCTTTTTTTTTCCCCCCCTCAAATGGGTCATTTAAAAAATAGGAACTTGTATTTGAAAAGACACGATTACACACACACAAAAATATCAGACTCATCTGTTCAGGTCTTCAGTTAACAGATAAAAGTTGTTACTCAACTAATGTTCAGTAAGCTCATGGAAAACCTATTTTTTTTAAAAGCTCTGCTTTTTTGTGCTGGTGTAAGGCATCAAGAGCCATGTAGGCACATCTGCACATCTGTTTGTGAGGAGCCACCACTCCTAGAGCATGAGCTAGAAACAGAAGACAGGATGAGGAGACAGGACGGGTGTAGGAGGAAGAGAGTTTGTCTGAGGGCTTTGTTCTATTTTGAATTTAGTTTTGCTGTGTTAGTCCCACTTGCTACAAGTGAAATTATTTACCTATATGATGCACAGTGGAAACAGTGCCTATTTAGTATCGAATAGTGGTTGCAAACTCTCAGAGGGCTGGACAAAGGAAGACAACATCACTGTTCCCATTTGATGGGTAGAGAAGGAAAGACGGGTAAAAATTGTTCCTACAGTGCAATGGCAGATGAGTGGCTGAGGAAAGGTAATCCATGCTGGCTGGGTTTTGCGGCCTTGGCTGCACACAGGCAGTGCAAATATCAAGAGAAAAACCTAGCTTTTGGAACAAATATGTGCTCACTGGAAAGGTTAACTGCTCAAGTGAAGGGCTTGAGAGCAGACACTAGTCTACTTATGATAGTACATGAAAAACCCCGCTCTGCAAAAGTACATCCTATTGTAAAGCACTGGGAAACACTGTCAGAACAGAGAACTAGAGCACCATTTCTTGACCTGGACTTGTCTCAAAATCAAACTCAGATCCCCAAAAACCAAAGGAGCCTCAACAGTTCTGTCTTCAGCTGACCACAAGAGCCTTCGCCAAAATTACAGACACCCATTATCTTAATAAACCCAAATCTGGCCTTCCCCCTTCCTGTCCCAGAGCTGTCTAAAACCAAAATGCTTCTTCCAACAAATCGTCCTGCAACCTGAGCAAATTATGATGGGGAGAAATCAATGCTGTCACCTGTTCATAGAACAATAATTATCTCTTGTATGCTACTCCAGAAGCAATGCCATTATCAAAAGCATCCTGCCTGTAAAATAACACTTCTGGGAATGGTGCCAGACAGGGGGCTCATGGCTTTCGTTGGTTTTGTTTCAGTTTGTAAAATAAAAATCAGCCTAGGTGTTTGTTCTACAACTGAGCTCCCTAACAGGAATCAGGTCCTCGGCTCATCCACACCAAACGGACCCGTGGTGAGAACAAGCTGGAGAGTCCCTGTGGACAGTGAAGACACCGGGTGCCCAATGACACAGAGGCAGGGGTTTCCTGAGGTCACTAAAATGAGCACTTGTTGATAACAGATCGCAGGATCATGAGCATCCTCTGCCTGCCGACCAGGACAGAGAGGAGGACTCCACCTCCAGCCTGTTGGACCAGGAGCTCTTACTGAGCAGCCAAAGACCACAAAACTTGGTGACAAACCCACACTGTGTTATGAGGTCACTAAAGACTAGCACAAGAACACAAAGTAGTGATAACAAAAGAAAGCACTGTACCATCAACAGCTCTTCTAGAAAAATGGTGGCCCTGGGAATTTACCACCTTTTCCCCCACATTGCTGCTTCTCTCAGGGAAGCATCTGATGGTGCACTGAGCTGACTCAGCACAAGACAGCCTGGGCATAGGAGGCTGCTTAGTGGCTCTGCTGGTAGCAGCAGGGTGCAGGAAAAGAAAATATTAAAAAAATATTACTAACTGTACACTTTTCTCCTCTCTGCTCCTTACCTGTGACAGATAAAACATTGGGAAGAGGTAACACAGATCCAGAACTGCACTTGTAATTTGGATTACAAGGGAGATAATCAGATTGTCAGTGTTTTTGAGCTTGTTGAACTCGTTTCTGACATACTGTAATTCTGAAAGTAAGTTGTTGTATGAGCCAGTAAGTGACAAGTTCAGTGCTAATCTATAAAAATTACAGCCTCCTTACTGCTCAGCTCATTAAGCTGACTCTGTCTCCCAGCCACTCGTTCATCTTCATAATCATCCCCATTCAGTTACTAACCTCCTCTGTGTGTGCAGTTTACAGGACATCAGGAAGATAAAGTGGACTGATATTTGCTTCTAAAGAGCAGTAGCTTTTAATTTTTACACACATTTTAAGTAAAAAGATAAATAAGATAATTTGATACCACGTTTTCAGCTCAAACATTAGAGAAGAGAAAATGTATTCAGATTTTATAGCTACATTAACTTTCTAAATGTTATGTTTACATATCACAACTGAGATATCCACATCTGAAATAGCACACTTCTCTTGCACTATCTTGCCAGAGAAACAAGGGGAGAGGCCTGTGTAAGATGAGATTAAATTATGTGCTTGGGTTGGTACTTGAGAAACAACATGCCTACAGACAACAGTGCTCGTGGCACAAGAAAACCTACAGAATGCCACATGGAGCATGCCAGCTGGCAGCCAGGGCAGACTCCTGTGGAGCTCCACAGGCACTGTACACCTGAGGACAAAAATGTGGCTTCTCCAAAAGTGTCTTTTCACCCCTGGCTGGAAGGGGCAGTGGACCATGCATGAGAGATGTGGACTAAACAAAGCTCAAGTAGTGTGGAGGGCAAGAAACAGCCACACTAGGGGCAGGAGGGGGCAGGGGGTTGCTGTCTCAGCCACCTGGCTGCCTGCACCATTCCTGATTGTTTTAACCCCTGTACTTTATAACTCCCACTGTTATAACAGACTTACAGATCGTATGGGTAGAAAAGACAATATTATAATGTGGCCTGACTGTTAAACATCAATCTGGTGCAACGACATACAAAAGACAATATTAATAATTTGGGTGGTTTCACCATTGTGTGTGTTCAATATCAGTTTATGTACAAATTATTAAATACTAATTCTGATTATACTGTTAGTCCTACATCACTGCCTCATCACTCTGAAGCTGCTCCAAAGCTGGAGGAGAGGTACCTACACTTACCCCTTGCTTCAATAAGAGGTCAAAGGAAGGAGCGCTCCTTCCTCATTGT
This sequence comes from Grallaria varia, assembly GCA_013396735.1. NCBI lineage: Eukaryota > Metazoa > Chordata > Aves > Passeriformes > Formicariidae > Grallaria > Grallaria varia. Next base: position 465,090 of record VWZG01007029.1, read on the forward strand.
ATCCCCAAAAAGTGCTGAGTGGAAAGGTGGTGGCTCAAGCACAGAAACCCATGTGTCCTCTTCAGAAGAGCACGGGCTATTTGGAACAAGGGATACTATGCTGTTGTGGGTGCAGAAATGGCTCATGTCTCCCAAAAGTGAATGAAGTGGAAGTCTGCAACAGCCTTTATCCCAGGGTACAGTCAGAACACAATGCAGATCAGAGTAGCTTAATGATGGTTTAGTAAGGTAGGATAAGAAAGCCACTGCACTTTCGAGTGTGACAGCCAGTAATTTGATGGTGCTCCAGGACATATGAACATTGTGAGAGTTTTCAACACTACCATCCAAGTCTAGCATCCAGCAGAACCCTTCTGACTCTGTCACCTTTGTTACTAAAAAAATCCCAAGTCTGATTGGTACAAATGCTTCAAGAAAAGCAAATTTAAAGGATTATTTTATAGTTCTGGCTTTAAAAAGCAAGGCACTGCTCCCCAGTGAACTGTATTAATACATACTTGAATTGTATGTATTTACTGAGAAGAAACTGAATATTAAACTTATTCTGTAAGTTACAGCCTTTCTTTCCATTGGTAACAGAACAGAAATGAAAGCCATGAAGTACAATTTTTTCTATGTATTTCAACCACACTGGGCACAAGAGGGCATATTGTATGTGCATTTCAATTTTAGAGAAACTCAAGGTACAGTTGGTATAAACTAGGCTTTGCCAATGAGAAAACATAGCATTTTTAGTTTGATCACAAGAAAATGGTAAGTTTTGCTTTCAGTAATGCAGCTTATACACATACAAGCATATGCAAAAGGACATACAAAATAAATGTATTGGTACACACCCCCCGGCAGATCCAGCTGCAGGATACAGCCCTCATGAAACAGAAAGGGCACGCCACAAGAACAAGCAGCTGAGCAGTAACTTTAAATGTGTTCACTAACTCCAGTTTCCCTAACGATTGCCATAGTGAACATTCTTCTAGCAGGAGAGAAAACTCTCTGAGCTTCACTGATGCATGTTAAGGACCAGACTTCATGGGGAATACAAAAAGCATTGGTGCAGCCACTGGAGAGCCACACAGGGCAAATGCTGAGAAACACACAGATGGAGAAAGAAGCCTCCAGTGTGCTTTTGTGACTACATCGTGCAAAGAAAGGAAAAAAAAAGAAAGTATGAAATAAAATTTCCAAATGCAGCAGGGAACCCCAGAATAAGATATTAGCTTTAAGAAATTATAAATTTATTCAAAATACCTATTACAAATTGGTATTGTATTTTAAAAAGTCCCGTTCCCTTTAAAATGTAATTTATACTCCTGACATTTCCTTACATTTTATTGTTTTTTAATTTACTGCTTTTAAACTTAAAAGTTCCTATTTCATATTGCAAAGGAGTGGTGGACGAGAAATATAAAATGCTATCTTAAAAAATTGTTAGTTTTAAAAGTTTTTCTGTTTTTATAAGGGATGCAAACAACTCTCTTGGAAAAACATTGCCCTGGGAGCTGCACAGAGAAAGGGGAGGAGGGAGCAGAAGCAGCACCCCGTAACGTTTCCCAGAACAGGCTCAGCCTGGCGGTCAGAGCAGCCACTGCCCGCAGCACCCATCCTCTGGCCACACATGGCACCTCCCAGCTCATATAGCTCTGAGACTTCCAGTTCCTGCGCTATTTCAGATTACAGCCTAATTAGTTTTATTCAATACAGAACATGACTGATAACTGAAATAACAATCACGGGAGAATGTGCTTTGTGGGTCTGTTTCTCAAGCTTATACCTGAGTAGGTTTAATGCTCCTCTAGACAAGGAATGCAGTGAGAGCATTCCCAGTCCCTCCTCAGGTGAAATCCTTGCTCTTTGAAGAGCAGTACAACACCCCCAGCTGCTTTCTCACCCACCCTGACTCCTGATTCCCTGCCAGTAACAGTGATGAGGGAGGCACTTCTGAGGTTTAATTAATCAAGTCACTTTCTCTTCTCTGCTCCTATTCAAACATTTTGGTCATCAAGTTTAATCTTGTCAGAAAACCAATAGTTAATTACTTGCTCCAAGAACACTGAACCTATTCAATTCACTTTTCCTTCTTTGATTAAGTCAGTCTGTGGGTTTCAAATAAACATTAGGCAGAATGTCTCTTTGAAATGCATCCCATTCCTACTTTATGTCCTCTGCATTGCCAAACACAGCAGCATTTTCCCCACAGTGCCATTGTCCCAGCATACTGCATGATGAGAGCTGTTAAAAGCAATGGGGCTTGTCCTGCTTTCGAGCTCAGAGCCTGAACATGCTGAGTGCCATCCACGTGACAAACTGTAAAGTATCTCAACTGGCTTTGCCATACACTGAATTATACGAGAGTTGAAGTGTTAGAAAAGCTCAGGAATCAATACGCTCCTTTCCCAGCCCAGCCTGACAGCTAGCACCAGTAGAAAATGTGCTTCTTCATCCCATTCAGTGGACAATAATCTGGCTATCTGGGCCAAACTGGTCCCAGTCCCAGCACTCCCAGACCTTCATGCAGTCATCTAAGGGTGACACTTAAAAGGAGCATATGAAGCACACCTTATGCCTTTCAGTACATGCTGCTGTAATGCCAAAATGCAAAGAGCCTAAAACCTAAAAAAAAAAATTCACTCTCAAGAGAAATACAGTGGAGTCAATGATAGTAGCTCCACAGATTTCACTTTATGTATGTGAGGTCACTTTGAAAAGTGAGCAACAGCACTAGTCCTGAATTGGTCACTTAAGGGATTGTGAGAGCACTTGCTTCTGAATCTGTATCAGCCTCTACTCCTCTCAAAGAATAAAATATTCTCATAATTTAACATAAAAATGTTCCTGCATTGCACGGTTTTGCTGTTGTTTATAGATTATAAAATCTTTTAGTTGACAATTACACTATTGCATTTCAGATTTAATCCTAAATTTACAGACATACTTAGCATTAAAAATACATCATCATTAAAGCAACATACTGCTTGTTTAAATTACAAAAAAAAATCGAAGAAAACTTGCAAAGATATTACATTCAAGGTTTAAAAACAAGAGGAAAACACATGACCCTTCCACCCCAGTTCATGCACTGAAGAGGCAGTTTGCACTAAGAAGTATTTGCTGCTGTATAGTTGTGCAAAACCATAGAGATCTCCCCACAAAAACAGTAAATGAGAAGTGAATCAATATATACAAAAGAGTTTGTCAAAGACTTCTCAAGTTCAGAGGGGCTGTAAGGATATTTTGTATATCTTGAACAAAGTATGAATAAGGCTCTCAGAGGAAAATTCTATGGTGATGCCCTGGTATAATCCATCCAGTTCTGCAAGGATAGGCAGCCCTTTGGATGGTGTTTGACTGTTCTACTTTTAAATTTGTATGATTGATTTAAATGAAAAACTGAGAAAAAACCCCTACATAGCACATAGACAACACCCTGACAAAGCCTGGCTCTGCAGGGACCAGGCTGTTGCAGGAGATGGGGCTTTTTCCATAGACTTCAGCTGGCCTTATACTTGATTGCAGATATTAAGGGGCTAAACATATATGACCTCCCAGTTTGCCTCATACTCCCAGTTTTGTCTTCCCCTCCTGGGCCTCACAGTGGACTGGAAAGCCTGCTGAACCTCTTCTGCATTTGGTCCAGTGGATTTCTACAGTTTAACCCCATTACCTGGGATATGGCCAGGAGTCTGGCTCAAGACACAACAGAGGAACTGCTGCCCATGAACCTCAGAGCAATAATTCCTTGCTGTAGAGGGCTATTCCCACTGTTCTTTTGTCTTTTAATATTAACTGTAACTCTTGTCAGTCATATAGTGTAGCACCTTTGTAGTATTTATATTTTCTGCCCTTCCAAGGGGCAATGTGACATTTTCCTAAGAGTATAAAGGGTACAATATCCCCAGGCTTTGACATAAGAACATGTTGAAATTTTTACACTAATAGAGAGAACCTTTCACTTGCTACTCTCCTTTTTTTGTCAAAATAAGTGCTGATTCTGGATGAAAAGTGCACAGTTCCATACTCTGTGACCGTTTTTTGCGTTAGTGCTGAGTACAAAGATGTTCATAATTCTCCTGTGGCTCTCTGGGACTGCTGTTCACATGACAGAGCCTGAAGTATGTCAAGGTGGGAAAACAAACAGGGGAATCTAAACTTTTCCCAGTGCAGGGTGCTGCAGATCAATGACTTGTGTACTCTGAGAAACAAGTGCATTCACAAAAAAAATCAGAGTACAGGTGGATACCCTCTATCAGTGTGACTCCTTACATTAGTGGTGTATGCACCTACTTTGGGATCTCGAAGAAAACCTAAGCCTCTTCTTGGAACTGTAGGAGCTGGCAATAAAAGAAATACCAAATACAGTATTTTCTTGGAGCCTGATCAGCAGTGCATGGGCCTTGTGCCTGCTCTAAGTATCAACTGGTAAAGTTGTGTAAGGGAAAAACGTGCCTGTGACCATAATGGATAGAGAAGCAACAGAGGAGGGACAGCTAAAATAGACTAACCAAACCAATTTATTCCCTAAAAATAAACTCAAAAATCCACCACTACAGGAAAGAAAAAAAAACAGAAAACCCACACAAAGTAGTCTGATAAAGATTTGTGTTAATGTGCTCACTATGAGAGGCTTGAAATGGTTGGCAAAGGACGAATCTCCTGTTGTTGATTTCTACTAAGGTAAAAAAAATAAAAATCATACTTCGACATGATCGCCTTTCATTTTTTGTGAATAAATGAAATTTAATCAAAGGTATACTTGATGCACCAAACCCCTTCTTTCAGCTCAGAGCAATGGTGAGAAGAAGCTCATATCTGTCTCAAACACACTGTATAAATATTTCCACTCCCCAAGATATGCAGGTTTCTTATACAAAGATGAATGGTATAATTTTTATTTTGTCTTAAAATCATAAAGTAGCAAGGCTGTTAAGGAAGCTTTCATTTCTGATTTCTCCCTCCACTCCCTGCAGCCAAGAGACTGTTCAGCAGCAGTCTGCATTTCAGTTAGCAAAGGAAAAAGGTCTGAGAAACATCCTTTCTACCTCAAAGAGCAACATGCGACAAAACCACAAAATATCTAAATCAGAGAGCCCAATTCAGAAGCCTGAGCTGATAGGGAGCAGTGACAAACCTAAAGAGGCTTCAGAGATACAAAATTAAAAAAAAAAAAAAAAAAAAAAAACAAAAAAACAAAAACAAAAAAAACCCCCCAAAATCCCTCCAAAAAGATCCCACAAGGAAAAAAAACACCTCCTGAAAAGACCACATTAAGTGGTAACAGCACTTTTCATCACATCCCAATATCAGCAAGGGCTCCTGGCAGCAAACACAAGTTACCCCCCATCCAGGCCTGACTTCATTGGCATTGCCATTGCACACCACAAACGATTCCCAGATCCCTCTGTGGCTTATTACTTCCCATGAAAGTTCCTCTCTGGGGTATCTAGCAGTCGCTCATTTCAGTGCAGCTTTTCCTCGCTAGAAAGCTGTATCCCTTGAGCCCAAAGTCCCACCCCATCCCTCTCTGACCCGCTGAAGCCACAATCCCTTTGGCTGTGAAGGTTTCTGTGCGCTCGGTGCTCTCACCCATCAGCAGCACTGCCCCGCAGCTGGGTTCGGGTTTCACTGGCAGAGGCTGCTGTACCTGCAGCAGTGCCTCAGCACACTGCCCACCATTACTGCTGCTGAGTCTGATACATGAGAGAGCTGAGCAACCCTACATTCACTTTCTTTTTATATACAATAAAAACCTCTTACTTCTGAACAAAAAAATCCCATTAAGAAGAACTGATGTTTTTTCTGAAATACATTTCAATTTGGTATGTATACATCAGTGTCTTGAACAAAGGTTTAAAACTAAATTCATCTGTTGTTTTATGATTAGGCAACACAAATTGAGACAATGAACTCTGTAATTTTAACTTCTTTCAACTCACTTTCCACATTTTAAGCATTTTTCCCGGTCATACAAAAGTTACTTACACAATTTGTTACAGTTAACCTGTATCTACTATTATGCCACTGTTAGGTACTCAAACATAAATATCATTTGCCCATGATACAACGCTTCAATGTTTTTTGAATGAATCTTCTTTCTGTATCCTTTTTCTGATAGGAGAGGCACAATATAAGGGTAAAACACCTTCAGTTCCTGTGGTAGCATGAGATGATTTAAAAGGAGGAGAAATACCCTTTGTCATGGCATTTGCTTTGGCTATTAGATACAAATGAAATTGAGAGGGGCTCAGAGCAGAGTATCTTGATTTAATCCACGAGGTAATAAGAGCATAAGAATCAAGTCTGTAAACCTCTCACTGATATCTACTAATTCTGAAATCTGCATCATTTTCTTTATTACAGCAAGAGCAGGTGCACATTTGGTTCTAGCCACCTTCAAAGTTTATGGGTTTGGATACCTTTATGTATGACCACATATTTTTTATTCACAGTAGAATTTGTTCAGAGACCAAAGACACAAAGCAACATTTACACCAACAGCAGACCCCCACTGATAATTTTCTTTAAAAGTAATTTTCTAATCAAACATTTTTGGCATGCTGAAATATAGGAATATGAGATCAACCACTACAAGAAATCCGTGAAAACAGTAAAAAAACCCAAACTGTTTACAGATGAAGTAAATACCTTTACATTTCTGCTTTTCTTATTGAAGTACAGATTATATTTGCATTATTAGAAGTCAGGAAGCATCTGTTTTACGAGACTGACTACTTAATCATTACAATCTGGTCTAAAAATAAAGTACTGCTTACACTCATATTGTCAGAGATTGTACTACAACTGCTCTCTTCCCATGCCAGCTCCTTTGGTGTAAGTAAAGGATTTCAGCATTAAAGGATTATACACACATTTAAAAGACTTTGCTCAAGAATGCATCTCTCAAGCCTTCTCCCCATCTTAAAGGAATACTGAATCATTTAGGAGTTGATATATGAGTGATAAATAAGGAGCAGAAGACTGAAAATGAGCATCTTTGTACTATCAAAAAGAAAATGCAAAAATTGTCAACTTACATTTGATACAGTTTAAAAACCCTCATAAAACCTATGGTTTAGTGATTTTTTCCCCACAGTAGGCCAATCTGTCATTAAACTGTAGTCTTAATGAAAGCCTCTTGAATTTTACTCTGTATCAATGAAATATAAAAAGCTGGAAGAATAACAGGGGGTTTAGATACCCATGTACATCGATGCATATTCCGTGTGCAGGTGTGTCTTACATCTATTTGTCCAGCTATCCACTGCCTATGATGGGTGGAAGATGACTCCGTCTTCCGCCCATTGTTGGATTTTTTCCATCAAAGGTAATAGCAAGGATGGTTTTATCACAGCTTCTGCACCCACAGATGCTGTACATAATCTTGCAACCAATTTCTAATTATTTTTTTTTAATCACAGATGACAGTGACAGATGGCACTTGGGGGAATTCAGCATTATGGGAGGGGGTAGTTATGAATAATGACAAAGACAGATATAAAGTAACATGCATATCAATATTTTGCCAGATTTGTTTCTACCAACTGATAAAGAAATAATGTTTTGACTATAACCTCCAGCAACAGCTAAAAAAATGTTTGTTTCCCCCCTTTCTTTGAAAGGAAATTTGTATTATTTTCCATTACTAAAATATGCTAGTGTTTGAAAAAAGGTATACAGCTCCATTGTCATTTAGTGCAGTGGCAGCCAAGCAGAGAGAGGTAACCATCACATGGGGTCAGAGACTCACTGAACACAAGGGACGAAAATATTTGGAGTTTTCCACCACAATTACATCCCCTTAAGGATTTTTTCCTGCCTTTCAATGTTAATGCAATATGAGAAGCACAAGCCTGCAGGTAGCATAGGATGAGGAAAACGCTCTTGTCAGCACTAATTAGTCCAGCTCTGGGCTCTTGAGACATGTCACACACACCACTCCCTATGATTTTCCATGATTCACTTGCCAGGCAACTACCATTTTTGTGTTTTGACTATGTGAACAATGGGTGGGCCAAACAGCATCATTAAAAACATTTCCTGACATGAGAACAGTTGCTTTTCCACCCCAGCTGCAGCTCACAGTCCAGGGATTTAAATGCACATTTTTAATTCCCAAAGTTGGCAAAAAACCACCTACAGTCTGCATGAAGTCTGTCATCAGTGAGACCTTGTCCTAGTTACCTCTTGGGCCTGGGGCCCTCCATACAGCCACCTCTTTATATGACTTACACACAGATACTTTGAGTTTTGTGTGAATTTCAGTGATGTTATTTCCTCTACTTCTAATCTGCAGAAGATGCCCAGGGCTGGTTCCCAGGTAACAGGCTGCAGGTCTCTGTGCTGCTGAGGCATCAGTCTGACCTGTACCACACAGAACATGGTTCTACCCAACTAGGCATGGCATACACTGCATTTCTACTGGCTTTGTACTTTTATGCTGGTTTTATGCTAAATGTTTTGAAAAGCTTGAGTAACTCAGATTAATGATGTCTGATCGAGTACAAGGTCTGCTGGGATAAAGTGGCCACTAAAAATATTGAGGACATGTTGCCCCCACCAGCTTTTAAAGCACCAGATATGAAAGGGCAGACATGCAGACTTCAGGGCTTCCTCCTGTCTGGGAGAGATAATTAGATTCTCTTCCTATAGGATAACACATTTCACTCTAGCCACACCTGCCTCCACAGTCCTGCCATTTCCTGTGGGAGTTTTTTGATATTATGAGGCCTCGTTTAAAACTGGATCACTGGAGCTCAATGTTGTATCTCTTCTTTCCCTTAGAAACAGAACCAGGCCACAGAGTACCTGTAAGACTTCTCTTGCCAGCTGCGAATACAAGTGGAGTTACCAATATATAGTTTTTATTTTTTCAGATGCTAAGTAGTAAAACTTAAATTCTCTTCCCTGATCACCACAGAGGTTCCCTTGAAGTCTATTCTATAGTATCTGCTTGTGTTAAACTGCAATTCATGTCAATAGGGGTGCTGCAGTCACAACGAGAGCAGGATAACTTTGAAGGAATGTGTTATGTGTTCAAAGAAAAAAAATCAACCCTTAACTTCTTAGTGTTACACTTGTTTCTGCTTTACCAAAGTTGCTCTATGATTTCATGTGTTCGAAAATAATTTTGGTATTTTTCTTTTTAATATATTGAGGTCTTGCAGGGAAATTTAAAAGGCACTCACAAGAGAAAGACGGAATTCAATAAACAGGGAAAACAATACAAGCCATTAGGTAGTTTATTCCTTTTTTTTCTAGTTTACCTGAATAGTGGTATTGTCACAGAATTCTGTTCTGCTCTAATCAATTGTGTAGTTGAGCCCAAGTACAACTCCAGTTTGCTGGCTACATACAGGCCTACTAGATATAAGATAGAGGCAACTGTGCCAAAACCTGAACTCAGGGATTAACAGTAGCTTCCAGTTCCACAGAAGCTGGTATGTAGCATATTCCTTCAATTTTTTGTCTTTGTTTTTGAAACTGATGAATGAACCAGATCACAAACTAGAGCACATCAGCTGTCACACACAATATCGAAGTTATCAGACATTATGTAATTTATTCCTTCAGGTCGCAAAGTTCTCCGATAACAAACAAAAAAAAGGACACAAACACTAGGCATTACCTTCTAGAAAAACAGCTGATTATTTTAGTTGGTCCTCTCCTTCCAGCAAACCTGTGCTCACCCTTTTTGACTGCAAAGCCGGCTGATTGCCTGTAGCCCAAAGCATGACACACACGAGACAAAAGTTTAGTAATTGTCCAAAGACACATGACCTTTTGGGCATGCCTTGGACAAAACAACTTTAATACTGCAGATTTTGCTACCTTAGAGCATTCTTGCATCAGATACAATGGCAGATAAAATCAAGTTTATCTGTCTAAATTAACTTAATGCTATAGGAACTCAGGTGAAAAGCTGGAGTGCCTGTGAGGGCATCACTCTGCAGTCCCACCTGGTGGGCAGGGCAAATCCCAAACCCAAATTAACACATCCAGGGGGAAAGCAGCAGCTTCACCTGGCACACAGCCTGCAGAAAGGCAGCACAGGGTGAGCAGCAGTGCCTCAAACAGAGCCAAGGGGTTTGTGCTGCTCATCCCTGACATGTGTGTATCACGAGCACTGGCTGACCTCAGCAGCAGTATTATGGGATAACGTTAGTGGGAAAGCTTGACTGGACAGACACTCTTATTACAGTCCTGAGGCATTTTCTCTGTAGTTTCAAGGTGATTGATACAATTCTTCAGTGAACAATAAATCTGCTTCCTCACAGTAATTCAGTGCTCCATCTAGCACCAAGGCAGTAATAGTATCCTGCGCTTATAAACAGAGCTTTGCCACTAAGACTATAAGAATTTAACAGGTTCTGAAATGGCGGACAGTATTTTACAGTGATAAGTAGACAAAAGCTCAACATATTTTGACAACATAGAAAACCAGCAGAGTAACTTTTTTTTCTTGCTTATGAGTATATATTGCTTTGTTGTTTTTGAGTAATTATATAAAAAATTAAAATTAACTACCTAGCCTCAGATGGAGGGGGAGGAGAGTACAAAGATTAAGAGTCACTAATCAATCTATGTAGAGTTTGAATTAATTAGAAACTAATCCTATGCAGATTAAAACAAAAAAAAGGGAAAAAGATAAAAACTATGAGTGAAACGAATATTAAAAAGCACTATGAAAATCAATTCCCTTTCCATAAAAGCTAGCCACCCTAATTCATTTCCTGTACAAATTTATTAGCAGTCTAATTTAAATTGCATAAGTAACGGCTTAATCTTCCACAGGAATTCCCTGTCTCATGCTTTCCCCTTTTCTTGCTCCTGTTGATCTTTTCATATAGGAAATAAAACTCTCCTAGGGGAAAGGTGGAAAGAGAAGACAAATGCCTGTCTTACAGGGATGCAATCAATAAGCACTATCCTGTCTGAAGCAGCTGAAAAGTATTTCAAAGGAAATCCCTGCTTGCCTAGAAAATGTCAATGGCAAGAGCCCCAGAAGAGCAGGTTTTCACACGTGGGAACTGAAGAATTTAGAGGCAGCCAGTTTTGAGGACACTGACTGTGGGACACTAATTCTTTCACATTTTTGTTCCTCTAACACATCAGTAATTTTATCTAGAAATACCCAGCACAAGTCACACCTCGGTGAGTACAGGAAAAGACTGTGCGCACTGTGGAGCAGAGGGCAGCCGGCTGTGGTGGGCAGCACTGCGTGCAGGGTGCCAAGGCTGGGCCACATCCCACGTGCCCATGCTGGCAGTGCCCCCACCAGCCCCGACACGGGGTACAAAAATGTACCTACTTTAACAACGGCCTGCTGTCCAGTGAGGGGTGGACGATACCATTGTTCTGCCAGGCACCGTGGTGACTGCTGGAGCCTGTTCCTCAGTTTGGGGGCTAACAACCTGTCCCCCCTTCAAAGCGACCACCTCTCTTACACCAGCAACGGGGTCAGCCCATTCCACCGTGTTTGTATCAAAGGGAGCATCTCTCAGCCCAGATTTTCTAATTGCTGATATGTGAATGCTGCCTGACGATTTTTTTTTCCTAATTAGATATATTTCTATTGTCTGCCCCACAAATAGATGGCAATATAAACTTAGGATTACTTCCAGGTCAAGAACAAACCTTGCTGTTCACATACTTGCATTTCCTTCAGCTTTTCACTGTCAAGGGAGACAGCTAGCAGCAATGCCAAAGTCTCTACCCAACACAGAACACTGAATACATTTTAAATATTATTTAAATAAAGCTTGTTACATACCAATGGCCATGACTGCATTGAACCCTTAGCTGTATTAAATCCCCTCAGTCAAGACTGGGTTTGATTTGAAAAAAACCTTGCAAAGGGAGCAGAGCAGGTAATAAACCAAGCTCATGTCTTCTCAGAACCTGGATGGGGACAGAGTATACGAGGGAGCATTTGCTAGAACCTTCAGGGTTAGTGAAAAGGAGCCACAGCACCATTTGCTTCAGATTTTGCTTTCTGCTGTGTGTGAGATGTGATATGAAGTTGGGGGTTTCAGCAGGGTATCACCAGAGCAGAGTTTTTAGGGACTTGAGTCAATTTCAATTGGTCACCGTAAATGGTTTTCCTCAGAAACTTCTCCAAAATTTACAATAATGAAGCTGATGTTGACAATCAAGAAATGCATGACCTACTCTCCATTTCTATTGATCTGGTGAGCAATGTTACAGAGCTATCATCAAATGAAATCACAGCAGAAATCAGAATAATAAATCTAGTGATTTAACAGTGATATCCAAGCAAGTAAGTGTTAAACTGCAAAGTAACAATAGCAGATATTTAAGTGACAAATCTAAAGCAACAAGTAATCTTCGCCTAGCAGTCCAAAACCCAGAGACTGACGAAAACAGCTTTTAAAAGAAAACTAAAAAACACCAAAAAGCCCTGATATAATAATCAAAAAGTGCAAATAAGACCTCTCCAGAGGGAGTAAAATGAATTTACTTGTTAACGCCATAAATGTCTGCTTTGGTTCTAATGATCAGCTTGGGCCACCTTGCATGAGACAAGTGCAAAGAGCAGTTCAGGAAGGCAAAGAGCATTTGTTTTAATGCCAATTGAATCTTCTCCTCTTGGTCTCACTGTTGTTACGGAGACTCACATTTCTGTTTCCCATTGAACTCCACTCTATGCACAAAGCAAAGCTGTTAACAAGCTGTTATGCTTCAGACTGTCACTACAGTCAGAAGTCAGGAGAGGTAGAACTGAGACAGGCAAGACAATTTCCTCAGTTAGTTTCAGCACAGTTTCTCAACAACGTCACTAAGAACAATGCCCTCATTCATAAAACCATTCTCAGAGAGCTAGAAATGAATTTCAGTAGTTAGTGACAGTCTGAGGCCTCTCTTATTGTATAAGATAAACAAGGAAACAGCTGCATGTCTCAAACGTGCAAACCACTGTAGCTATTTTATAAAATCTTTAGTGCTTGTTTGGACAGATTCTGTCATGCAAACAGTTGCTGAAATGTACCGAGTTTTTGGTCAGTATCTTTAAGGTTATGTTCAGAATGTCCTAGAGAAAAGACAAGGGGGTTTTCAGTTTGTTGTTTTTGTTTTTTTCTTTTTTTTTTTGTTTTGTATGTGGCAGGTTTTTTTGGTTGTTTGGTTTGGTGTTTCTTTATGTGTTCTTTCAGGCAGGGGTTGAAAGTTTCTGAAATAATTTGTCCCTCCTCAAACTGCAGCGTGCCCAACACAAAGCTATAAATTCCCTACACACTTGATGAAGACTTGCTGCTCAAGTAGGAGAACATTCAGGATGTAGACAGACAAATCTGGTTACTAGTTAGCACACTTGCAAGGAATACGATCTGCAGCATAGTCCTGACACAGGTCTGGCCATTTGCCGTTGCTCTTCCCCTGTTCAGTGCAACTTTTCTTCTTGTCCAATAGCACAGCAAGTTTTCCTCAAGTGTTGGGTTGCGTGTGACCAAACCCTCAGACACATTCTGATAACCTCTAGAAAATAGTCAAGAGCTACAGAAATTCATCATTGAGGATTTAATATCCTAGCAAACTTGGTGGCTTTTCTCTCCTGATTCCTCCCTAGTCCATGAGGGGAGAGTTTCCTCCATGGGAGGACAAAAGGCCCTAAAGTACAGTCCTACTCTGAATTACCCTCTGGCTTCATTGACCAGAGAGAGACTTCAGTCCCCACTTTGGTAACACAAACGTGCTCCCTGGGTCATCATATAAATACAGTCACCCCCACACTGACATTTCACACTGAAATAATTAATCCTGCCAAGGTTTAAGACCAGATTTCTGGCCCACATAAAACTGCTGCTCTGATTGCACCTAACCACTCACTGGTCTGGAATTTAGTGTCATTTATGAGAAGGTAGAAGACAATGAGGGTGTTTTGTGGGTTTGTTTTTTGTTTTTTGTTTTTTTTTTTTTTTTTACTGGCTGCATAAAAAAAAGTTAACAGAATTTAAATCAAACTAAAATAATTTTTCTTTATAAAAAAAGTCTTTGCATAATTTTATCTGACAGTTTAAGTACTGTAAAGGGATCTTGCCCATGTTTCAATAAAAAATTTTTTACAAGTGTGTAGAAGTAATCCACCCCTTCAGTCTGTCAAAATTGAGTTGTTTCAAATAAATTAAGAATCTGAAGCGCTGTAATAAAGCACTAATTTAAATTACAAATATCTGCCACTAGGAATGTATGGCATTTCACAGCCATTGATGTGTTTTCCTATAGGTTAACCTATACATACTTAACATATTTACCCTCATAAAGCTCAAATGCTAATTATTTAAGCTGTCAGCAAGTAAACCCTGCTTTGCCCTTACCCCTCTACAGAAATCAGTTCCATACGGCACAGGACCAGGTAACACTTGCTGTTAAACAGAAAAAGGCATTTTGTTTGCCATGGGCAGTTCCATTTACTACTGCCTGAGTTTATATTGCACATAGCTCTCCCTCAAAAATCTTTGTGATGTTTCAGCCAATTGCTTGTAAAATTTCTGCTCCTGCCAAAGACTGAAACCTGAGTTGCTAAAGTTTACTCGTGCTAAGCAACTAACTATGAAGGTGTCAAGGAGTAAGAAAAAAAAATGCCAAAACAACCAAACAAACCTCAAAGAGGAAGGGAAAAAGGGGACTTCAAAAAAAGGTAATTTCAAGTTGCTCCACACTTCAACATAAAACTGAATTGTCACACATCTATTCTGGACAGCAGGACAAAAAGGAGTTTCAGCCTTTAGTTTACTAAGAACTGCTCAAAGAAAATCCATCTGTTGCAAATTGATATGAAAGACAAAGGTTGAAAAAAAGAGGATGAAAATACATGTTTTCAATACTATTGATGGTGTCTGACCTGAAAGTATTCAGACCCCTGCAGAAACTGAAAAGCAATTTGAAGACAATACAAACCTCTAAAGCAAGATAATCCTTCAGAGGCTCTTTTTAATTTAGCACCACTGGTGATTTTACCTTGCGTACAGTTCATTATTTCAAAGCAAGAAATTAGATAAAAACATTAGCTACTTCCTTCAGAGCACAACCTTTTAACTTCCAGTTATGCCAAACCAAAACATTCCATTGTTCTCATTGCAAAATAACTTTTCCATCTTTATCAAAAAGACCTCGGAAAAAGCTTTTATTTTCTGCTTCACTCTACATCATTAATGAAGATTATTTGTTGTGAAGTACTACAAAAGAGAAAAGTTTGGTCCAAAGAACCCAGTTTTCTGTCTCTACTGAAGGTATTATATAATTCATTAGTAAAATCTTAACTATTTTTAGCATCCTTGTGTCTACATCTATAACACTAAGTCCTCTGAAGGGAGAACCAAATGAGCACCAGAAGTGCGAGCACATGTCAGCTTCACTGGTGTGTCACCCACAGGGTAATACAGTTCTGTTAACAGCCAATTAGTTTAGCAACAGATATTTGAGAGCACAGTTTTGACAGCCTGGAGTAGGACTATGGATTACTTTGGTGAACTCTTTTTGTTTGTTTGGTTTTTTCCCCACATCCTGGGGAAAAAAAAACAATCCCCCCCAAAAAAAATCAATCCCACCTCCTTTTCTATAGCTTGAAAGAAAATATCTGGACAACAGTCCTCCACCTTAAAGTCCACATTTCATATTTGGTGACTGTTGTGCCACCTGCTGTGTAACCCAGTATTTATTGGTGCTGCGAATTGCCAAGGCCTGAACTCTGCAGAGCTATCATGGAAGGAGGGGCCAGGGAGAGAATAAAAACATTTGTCAACTGAACACCTCGGGCTGCCAACCCTTGACCGTGTGCTAAGGCACAGTAAGCGCAGGAGAAAAACATGCTCATATATACTCATATACATTGTTTTGTCAAGGCTTTGCAGAGAGCATGTGGCAGCTGAAGAACTCTTACGGAGTACCATGTAATGAAGTTATGGACAAAGGCAGAAAAATGCAGCTTTACATTATAATAATAAAAACCATGAAATGCTAGGTTTTAAGGTAGCTTGCAGTTCAGTGTTGACAATGAGGAGCAATTTAAGACTCATGATATGCTCGTGTATTCCCATGTCAGCCCTGTACAGTGTCTTATCCCTTTGAGAAAGACCTTTCCCTGCTAAATCACATTATTTCTATTACTTAGGGAATTACAATATTTGTGCAGTTTATATTCATGTAATACAATGGGATTTGCATAATATGGAAGGCATTAGTGCATTGATTAGGAGAACCCACCTGCACAACCTTTCAAGTATTAGTTTCTGGTTATTCTTTTAACCTAAGCATTTCCATCTCACATGTTAGAGCTTCCAGTGAACAGCCAAGTTTATCTGGGCCACGGTGACAGAAGTTGCCACTGCTTAAGTCTCTGCTAGTCTCAGAAAGCCAATGTGTGAGGACATGAGATCCTCCTGACTCACAGGAAACACCGTGCTCTGTCAATTTTGCTGCCAGGACCGAAACATCACACATGTGGTGCTCTACATGCTCCTCATCAGTTAAGCGGAGAAAGAAATAAGAGATTAAAAAGTTTCTCCTCAACATCACGTGGAGAGCAATGCTGTGTACTTTCATGACAACAGGCACATCCTTTCAATCCTAGTGCCTTAGAATCGTGAATGAATTTGTCAACGACATAACGTATTTTTGCACATGTGAAAAGTCCTCAGATGATAATTTTTTTCTCTAAACACCCCTGCTTTAACGTACCAGCTGTCCAAGCTGCCTGTGGTGTTGAGGACAACAGAGCAGCCTCAGTTCTAACTCCCCCTTTTGGTATCTAAAGATGCTCCAGCTAAAGGAAGCATTTGAGTAGCATTGTGGTATTTTGGCTCACTCTTTCTGGCAGGCAATTCATGGCTACATGCTTATGTCAGAGAAGAGGAGTATAAATAGTTATATTTCAGAAGAAAGACACTGAAGCCTCACTGACTAATATTCACATTTGGGGCACAGGAAGGGGGCTCAATTATGCAAAACTCTGATCATCTCAAAGACACTGAAGAATCTGAACCCAACTACTGACAGTGCCACTGTTTAAAATTATTTAAAAATCCTTTGACACATTCACAGGAGAGGTAGTATGCTGTTTTATGCATGGATATAACTGTAAAAATAAAGTAGGCTATCTCCTAAGAGTACAAACACCACTTTATAGCCCTGAACACACATTCTGCAGATGAGCATTTGAAAAACTTCTGAAAACAAAACAAAACAAAAAAAACAACCAGCAAGTAGTATTCCTCAAATTTCCCCAAACAGCAAAGGCTTCAATTTCTGCTTATTTTGTTAATGATTGAAAGGTTGGAAGAACTAAACCTGATATTTAGCTTCCCAAGGGAAAAAAGGGGGGAAAAAAAAAAGAGAAAGATAAATGCTATATAAATTACAGGATGAATCTCCCTCCTTAGGAATTCTTGTTGCCAGGTTTTGACAGATCAATTTATAACAGCTTTTGGTGTTATAGGTTGGATAAGAAAAGCAAATAGCATCTTATGCCTGTAAGCTAGGAAAATAGTTTTGCTACTTGCATATTTACATTGGTTCGTGGCAATGCAACAATCAGCAGAGTTTTGTATCTCTGTACTACTTCCCTCTCCATGGCAACTTCACTAAAAAAATAATTTAGATATCAGTGTGAGACCCTGACATGCTCCTATAGGCCCCAGAACTCTACTGAAAGCATTTGTGCAGGTACAAACCCCCCCCCGCCCCTGGGTCTGATCCTGGTCATTGGGTGACTCCTGGAGAGCAGGAGGGGCAGGCAGGGACTGCTGTGGAACACCAGCGGCCAAGCAAGGCATTCAAGACTGTCACTGCACAGCCAGCCAAGAACAAAGCCAATCGCCTTACCTACTTTATTACAAGGTGTTTGATTTATTAATCGCTAACATTTTTAAGTGAAAAAGCAAACATCATCTCTGTGGCAAAACCAGAGGAATTTATCTTAGAAGGCTGTAACTCTATTACAATATTTAAATAATGTTATGATTGTCTTTCTATGAAACTATTATTAGGTTAATATTATGATTTCACTTTGTCAGTTCAACAAAATTACATATTGATGCCTTGTTTTTCCACAGCAGCTTACCCTGCTGTGTTTATTTTACTTGGTAACTCGATTTCGATTTCTGAATAAGTGTGCAAGTTGGAAAGAATGAATTCCATTAAGTAATCTTTTATAAATAAACAAAAGGGATCACAAAAGTATTTTTCTGATGTCTTGAGAATTTCTGAAGTTGCCTCTTCAAAAGGCAGAGAGAGAATATTATTATCGCAGTGAAACTTGATGCTAAGAATGGAAAAAGGAAATTTTAAATCTCTTCCTTCAAAGCATTAAGATTAATACTTGTTTTTCTGGTCGAGACATCAGGTAGTCACAACAGAATTACAATTTTCTGCACTAAATCTATGTGTAAAACAGAAAAGTCAGGAGCTCCTGTTTTCCAGGGAAGAGATATGTGCTTTCTAAACTGGAGACCTTACACAGTACTTGTGTTCTCCTTACGCAGCAAATAACCATTAACTGATGGGTTTAGTATTCTCTCTAGTTTTCTTCTGAAAATGCTACCTAAGGCTCTGGTAGGAAAAAAAAAGAAACACCTTCAGGTGACATGATTTTGTCATAGAGGCAATTTCTTAATCCTTTGCATTCTGAGCAAGCGAAATCATTTAAATGAAATCATTTAAAGGCTTTTTAACAGTTACATTTAGGACTGTCAACTAGAGATAAGAAGTCCATAAATCAGATCATGTGTTTTTCCTCTAAAATTTAATTTCCTTTGTAGGAACAAACCTGCCACTTGCATTTCCACCAAGGATAAAACTTGCATCATGAGCAGTCTAACATATCATTAGCCTCATTTGTTTGATAGGGTAACAAACCCAAATGTATGACAACAGATTTTAATTTTTTAGGATTAAAAAAATTCTATTTGTAACTGCTTTTAAAACATCTCAGGAACACCAGCTCCTGATTCCAACACAAAGGACACCACTTTGCAAGAACTGTAGCTTAATACTTAAAGTGCCAATAAATCTTTTTAGTTCCATTAAAATACCTCTGCACTCAATTCCTTGCTGTATTACAATCACATTAGAAGGCAGTTGTTTAGCTTGTCATTTTGTCTACTGATCATATTTCTTACTCTTTTCAAGACAAGTAGCATTAAAATACTGTTACATGGGGAAGTTACAGAACATACCACAGATGTTATTGAGTAAAGAATACATGAGAGGGCTGATGGAAAGAAATGCATCCCGCTCAGCACACTCATAACTCATCTCCACTGGACTCTTTTACTTGTAAAAGAATTATGACTTTTCTATACATTTAATTGACTTTGTTAATATCCAACTAATTTTTTCTTGTTCTTCACAGTTTCCTGCTTTACAGCATGTATCTGCCAGGGTAGCACCAGAAAGGAGAACATCCTGAGCTCTCCTACCTACCTGCTACCAGCAAGACTCTTTCTCTAGCACTAGTCCATGCAGTAATTCAAAACAAGAAGGTGCAGCTGAATATTCAGTCAGGCATAATTTAGTGAGATTTTTCTCTATAAAATCACTAATAAAAGTGTATTTTAAAGTTCTTGAAGGATGTTTAGGGAGATTTAATACATAAAGATTTAACTGTGATGATTTACAATGAAAAAATTATCTATTTTAATATATGCAGCAAAAGGAAGAAGGGTTGCATTACACACAGCACACCCAAAAGGAAGAAGGGTTGCATTACACACAGCACACCATTCATCATGGGGCAAAACCCCTCCAGGACAGTGACAGTTTGACTGTGCCTGGCAGCTTCCAGCCAGCTGGGCATCACTCCACCACCATGCCAACAGATCTGAATAGGTAAGAGTCTCTTTTCCAAGATAATGTTAGGTGGTTTCTGTGAGTTCTAATTAACGAGGAAACAAACACACACGAGAGGAAAGACTAGACATATTGAGGCCAAATCTGCCTAGAACACCAACAAATGCTGTGAGCACATACCAAAGAAAGACAATCACTCTGAGATGTTCGACTTGTTGGTAGCTAAAAAGTCTGCTAAAACCAGAAACATGCAAAGCGTAAAGGGCTTCAGCTTTGTCAGAGCGGATTTTCTACAGGGAGGCTGGCTGGGTTACAGAAACCAGCTCAGCTGACAGCATAGTTCAAGTACCAATTAAGATAAGACATCAAACAATTTACTAGTTATTAAGAAGCTACTCAGATATGACAAACAGATACTTGCTACTAAAATTTGGTCATGGTTTTAAAGGACCTCTTACAATTTTCAGGGTGAAGGAGCACAATGACTGAAAGTTAGGAGAATGGAAAAATGAGGATTCAAAACAAATAGAGCAGAAATAAATATACAGAGGTTGATTGCTATATAATGCTAGTATTATGAAAGACATGAACTGGATCTAGATTTGAAACAAGGTTCAGAGTTAAGAAGAGAGCCTTGTCTCAAATCTAACTGCTGGCTAGCATTTTCTCCGATTTTTATACCACCTTCTGCAGAACACACTATTATTTACAAGTTGTCTTATTTACCACATATATACACATATACAGTTATCAATTTTAATGTACCCTGACGTGTTATTATTGCTGATAAAAATACTTTAAAATCTCTAATAAATCCTTAATTTGTCTCTGTATTTATATGCAAAAATGTAATTCAGAGAAGACTGAATTTCCTGAGGAAATTTTCTATTAGATTTCCTTTCTCCACTATATCAAGACCTATTACTTCAGGGTGGGCACATCTGTTAATTTAACTAACACTCAGAAAAGTTCACAGTAGCCACATGCCTAAATGAATGTCTTCATTTGGAAGCAGCTTTGTCTCAGCTTAAGGCAGGTCCTTAGTGAGCATGGTTTATTTTTGTATCCTTCATTAATGGGGCTCTGGTTGCAGAGATATCTTTGTCTGGACAGACTCTGACTCACTGGAAATGTCACTACAGACAGGTAGAGGCCCCAGGCAGAGATCAGGGTCCTGTTATCTTTAGCATTTCATAATCATACATTAAGTTATCACTACTTTTACAAGAAACAGAGATATCTTCAGGAATGAAAGGGCACAACAGATGGATGAAGTAAGGAAAGAGGAGGTGGAGAAGAAAGGCGGTCAAAGTTAGCAGTAAAATAACCTCCCATTTAGATTCAAGTCATGTGCAAAATTGAAGTTGACAACTGTTTCAGACTTTTTGACTTACCTAATTTGTTTAGTTGCTCAGTCCATAAAACCATTCCCTTTTCCTCCTACATGATTTGGGGAGAAGGAAGGATGTGGTATTTATTGCTTTCCCAGTTACTTTGATACATATTTTTCCCCCGTGTTCTATTTCTGGAGATATTAAGACCCAGTAAAATGCTCAAGTGCCTTCCTACACAGACTCCTTCTCTTCCAGGCACTCTTCTGCCTCTGTGTTCCTCAGAATCCTAAATGCACCTTTCTAAAGAGATGCTTTTATGGTAATTTTAAACCAATCTAATACTAAATTGCTGGGAGAGGAGGGAAAAACCCCCTGCTAAACCTTCCCTCTCCCCCTTTTGCAGCTCATCGTTGCTGAATCAGCAAACTGACCCAAGTCAATGCATATTGTGTGAAAACGGCTGCCAATGCAAGAGGGGTGGGAGAGGCTTTAGAAGCAAGTGTGCGACTATCCCTTTGCAGCAGAACAGCAGTGGATTAGATCCCTTGAAGCCAGCCATTGAAGCATATCCTGGTCCTTAATAACATGGTTTCCAAATCATCCCTGCCTCAATACCCTTGTGGTGACGGTCTTGTCCTCCTCTCTCATTATGTACAGTACAGGACTTCACTGTCAGTTCTGCTTTATCCACAAGCTCTCTGCATGTTGTTCTTTAGTTCTTGCAGTAGTATTGCCTCTCCAGCTACAGGACAACCACAGCAGGAGGCAAACTGTCATTAACAAGCGTGTAATGAAAGGTAGGGAGACAATTAGGTTGATTGTTGCAATACTGAAAGGTAACCAAAGAAAGCCAGGTGAACAAACTGGGAACACTGGCTGCGCAAGTTCAGAAAGTGGATTTAGGAGCAGAACAGACAACAGGTATAATCAAGAACAACTCTGCAGGCATTGGGGGCCAACAGAAAGATGTTTAAGCACTGGAGATGTGAAAAAGTACAGACATGGAGTGTTCAGGTCTTAGAAATGTTGTGCAGGAGAGCACTGGTGGGGAAAGCACATGTCGGACCATGGAAAATACAAAAGGGACAGAGCAAAGGATTATTGTTATCCAAAGCACAAGACAGACAGAGGGTAGTTACATGGAAGAGGGAGAGGAAAAGCCAGTTTGCCCATACTGGACTTCAGTAGACAGGAACACCGTGATTGATTTTAGTCTTCATCTAACAAGTATCTGGGACAGCCTGCTCTAATAGGTTCTGAACTGTGTTTGCCAAGGGGAAAGTCTCTCTGCTCCTGCTTCAGCCCTTCACGAGTGCCTTCAGTAAGCAGAACAGCCGCCCCTCTTCTCAGGATAACAGACCTGCATTCATTAGGTAAAATCCCTGCCACATCATCTTGCTTCCTGGCTGCACAATCCCCTTCATCCTGATTAAAGTGCAGTCTTGCTGGAGGAATACAGCAGCCGCCAAACCTATTTTTGTCTCAGTCAAGCACAGCTCCAAGTATCATTACCACAGGGGGTTACCATTTCCTATTCCACAAGTTTCCGGAACAACGTTTTTCAGGTCAAAGCATTGTTTCGCTAAAATCAAATCATTTCCTCCAGAAAGCATATCTTTATGCTTTTTATATGATAGAAGACATTCAAAATTGAAAGCCAGTTTAATAAATTACAGTATAAAGCTCTGTTTCAAGACGGTAAAAGGAAAAAGATTAACTGAAACTTCAGATCTTTTGCCTTATTTGCAGTTACAGGTGGTCTGGTTTTGCTGACAAAATATCTGTTTTTGAGTATTAAAACTATTAACATATGTCAATTCAGATTTTTTTATTAATCATCAAGTATTTAGATTAATTACCTCTGAATCCTGTCCCCTTCCGGTGAAAATGGCCCTTTTTCTGTTCAGCAAAAAATGTGGCAGTCTCCACTTAAAATATCAGACTCAATATCTATCAGCCTTTGAGGCAACAGAGCTACTGATAATCTCTGCTAACTGAGCACAGTCACTTCAGTAAGTGAAAAGCTCCATCAGCTTCAGTTATTAAGATACAGTATAGTTCAAGCTAGAATTTACCTGTTGAAGGCCTTATATGTTATTAATCATCTTGCTGGACCTGCTCTTTGCTATAAGGTCTTGTCGCTACCGCTTGTAAGAAAAGCTAATAGTTTCTATTTTCCACTAGCTGACAAAACATGCCAAGTTTATCTCTGTGTATCCCAAATGAAAACTAAGATTTACAGCTAGCAAAAAACGAGACAATGTACTCTGTAATACTGCATTCTATGGTGTTTCTGCACAGCTAATTTTTGTCAGTTCGATCAGCTAACATTTACAGCACAGTTGACAGCTTCAGAGGAAACACTCTTCCAGGGTGCTGCATATACGTTAGTGAACATTTCTGTAAGTTGTATGTTATTAGTAAGATGAATGCCATGGTAAAAAATTTACAATCATCACAAATAGGAACTGAAGTGACTATCTCTACCACTTCTGTTAAAAATTGAAGGGGAAATCCTCAAAAAAGAAGTGTAAGAAACTATAAGCCAAGAACCACCAACAGTCAGAAATTCAAATGTACACCACTTCAGTAAAGCAAAAGGTCTTTTTGCATTGAGCTCTATGCATTGTAGTTACTAATAATTGATGGTACAAATTAGGGGACCAGAGATGAGTCTTCTGATGCGAGGTCCAGGGGAAAATGGGTAGGAGCATGGAGGGAACTGATTCACCCAGTGAGGACACAAATAGCCTGTTACCACTTCAGTGCAAGATCTTAATTAGCATTGAAATGCATTACATTTAACCCTGTATTTAATCTATAGCACAAATCAATCACCTTATCATAGCAATTGTTTAAAAAAATAGTCTGAGTACGACATCACTACTTAGTTTGTTGCATTAACAGTCCTAAAGCATTATAGTTCTAAAACTTCTTTAAAATGGCCAAAAGCATAGAAGAAACAGAATTGTTAACTACAGGCATATATTGCAGGCTAGAATTATTTTTTTTTTAGGTCAAAAGATGAGGTCTACCACTATAGGTGCTCAAATAGTTTCATTCTAATATCCTTTTCACCTGCCTATGTAAAATTTTGTTGCCCATATTGTTGTCTGCTGCACCCAATTATTTTTCCTTCTGGAGTTTGCATACAAACAAGCTTGACTGATTAAATAGTAAGAAGTAATGAAGAGGAGAGTGTACTTCCCTTCTCTTCTCTTGACACCAGAGATGCAAAAAGAAGGCAGAGAAGAACACTAGTCAGGCACAGAAAACCACCCAAGAAACAATGAACAAGGAAAGATGTCAGAGCAGTTTGGTGGAGAACAGGTCCAGGGAGAATGACAGGCATCATAGGAAAATACAGATATGTTGGCAATAGGCATAGGAAAAAGTCATAGAAAAAGGGCACAGATAGATACTGGAGGCTGAAGGCACAGGAAGGGATGTAGGCAACTGAGGAAGTTACAGTGGCAGAAGCAGAAATCCTACTGAAGTTTGCCCTGCTACACAACTGTAAATTAAAACAGGAGCCTCACCTCTCATTACTCCTTTCCCACAAAGCCAAAAGCACATTTCATCTTTTTTAGTATCTTATACTTGTGTTACTCCCTTAGTTCAAATTACACAGGTCTGCACTGCAAACCTTGGTACTGAGTCCTTCCTTGAACAGATTCCTTCACATGTAGGATTCCTAAAAGCTTCTAACTTCAGCAGCTCTTTCCAAGAGCATACCAGTCTAGCACATTTTTCAAAAGCCAACAGCTGGCAGGCTAACATTGCTTGGACAATTGTTGCCATATTCTTAATCCCATGGTTGCTTCTGCCTGCTTTAGCTCCAAAGCCAGGCTCTGTGTACCCCCAAGCTGCCTGTCAGCACCATGCTGACAGTGCTGCCTCTGGAACAGGGTTTATCTGGTCCCAGCTGGTCCAGGCACTGCATTAATCCACCAGGAACAGACTGACTCCCTGAGCACTGAAACACCTCTAACTTCCTTTGACAGTCGTTTAATCTTTAATAGCCTTTCATGTTTTCTGTGCATCAACTACACCTACAGACACCAAATAACGCCAATACCTACAGCATGATTTGCAGAAGTGATAAATACTCATGTGCTCACCTCATGATTTAAAAGAGATTCCTAACATATCAAGTACTTCAAAAATAAAATTCACTGAATTCACAGTGTCAGATAAGTTTATAGTACTAACCTTGCATCTCATAGCCTCATCTAAAGGGTATTTATACCTAACGACAGACATTTTTCTCTCTTATACACACATTGCCTCCCCATAATAGATCCAGTTTAAGGATGAATTCATTAATACTTGTCACAATACCACAATTGATGACAGTGCATACACAAGTCTAGGCATACATTAACATGCGTGGGGTTTTTTTATGGTAAGGCTGGAATAGTAAGTAGTTAATAATGCATGTGACCATACACTGAAAGAGGGAGCAAAAGTATCTTTCACATAAAGTATTGAATAAGGTAGAAATAAGAACAGGAAAATAAAGGAAAGAATTAGAAAATGAAAAGAAAGGAATGATCACACCATATACTAACATAGCAAGTAAGGGTTTCATAATCTTGTTCAACTCCAAAATTACTTAAGTGCTGTAGTCTTAATAGCATTTTAAGAAGGGGACTAGAACTTGGTATTAGGATATTGTGTAGCATTTAATAGTCTGTACAAATAGTACATAGGAAATCTACGATGTAGAAAATGGATAGTCTTCTAGTATTGGTGTTATCTTCTGTTTCACCTGAGTATTGGGAGGACACTTTTTGCAAGAAGTGGCACAATTTAAATATTTTCCACGAGGACCATTATACCAGATGTATTATTTTCTTATTACTAAGACTATTGCAGCATTTCATACTGATAAACTTTAAGACAGAGAAAGAAAACCCTGCTTTAAAAGCACTGATAGCAATGAAATTACAACATGAGAAAAAGGCAGTAAGTGTAATGTACACATTTGAGGGTATTCAGTGAAGCATTATTGAATATGCACCACTAAAACTGAAATCTTGGGCAAAACCATCACTTGATATCTACCCTCAATATTCTTCTCATTTAACATTAGCTTCTCCAAAACACTTAAGTACTAGACACTACTGTCCAGAGACTTATTCTGCCAGGAGAGGAAGCAATGAATACCCACACCATAAGTTCATAAAACTGCTCTGCACTGACAGAAAACCCATTTCCAGTATCCCACAAATAATTCAAGTTATGAAATCATTTATTATTTCAGTTGCAAGCAGGGAGCACGCTAAGATGCATTTATAATAGCACGGGAAGAGGCATGCAGTGAGTAATATTTAAGTGCAATTAAATATTAGTTCTAAAATAAATTACATACCACTGTAAACCCAGTGCTTTATATAAATATCACTGATGACAGTAAGCTAGAATGCATTTGTGTTTTATATTACAGCAAGGAATATCTAGTGGTTCTAGGACATTTTTTCTGTTGAAGTCAAGGGTAAAATCAAACAACCCATGTGAACAGCAGCTCATATTGTTTTGCTTATTAAAACTCAGGCTCTGCTATTTTTGGTTCACAACACACTGCTTGAGACTAGAGCATATGTTACTTACTCTCTTCTAAGCTATAGTATTTTAGCCCAGATGTGTTTGACTACACACATAGCAAAGACTATTAAAGGATTTGCTGCAATCATCTCTGGTTTGAGACATGTATGGATAGCAGGGTTAAGTACCCAAAAAACTCAGAAAAGATTTTTCTAGACATCAGTGAACAGGTTGAATCAATGACTGGTGGCCAGGGAGCAAGTGCCACCAATAACAGATGCCATTCATATCTCTTTAAAAACTTCAGCCCTGGAGTAGAGCTTGAGTGAGGACACAGAAGAAGTGGGTTGGAGGAAGCTCATGTCAGAGGTGGAAGATGCTATGGCAGAGAAGAGGCTGTTGTCAAGCTCCTGAACTTCCAACCTGTTGCTCCACAGAGTGATTTTGTGAACCATGAGGAAGCATCGGAAGAAGACATTTTGACACTGTTGCCCAGATTATGCAGTTGCTCTTGTAACTTGGATCGTGTGGATTGTGAAACTCAGATACTATTTTTGTCAATGAGTTAATGTCTAAAGAGGTAAAACTCTAAATGAAATTACTTGACGTGAGATACAGCTCTTGGGAAATCCAGCTCTGCTGATAGCACTTAGACTCACATCTGCAGTAGTTTGCAACAGTTTGAGTTTTGAAAGGGAACCTTTGAGAGTTGACTAAATGCTAAGGAAAATGGATAGACTAAAAAGTTGATAGAGAAAAGAAACATTAAATTATTCAAGAGCTACATCCTACATACTTCCACAGTGCAGTATAATCCTGATTTAGCTGTGTTCCCATGAGTTGCCTCTGAATATATTCTGAAGTTTATAAATATGCTATGAAACACATTATTTTCAAGAAGCTGGCAGCAATTATGTATCTTGGGTCAACCACCTCTTAAGAGATCAACAAGATCCCAGTCTAGACTCTCACCCCTCTGGTCCTCCTGGCTCACAATGTTAGTTGGACAAAAAGCCTGCAAAGTGACTATTTTCTAATTAACCATTCACACTATGTTTTAGTGTAGGAAAATCTGGAAGTGCTTAGGCTCTTAGGCTTTGTAGCCTGAAAGTCCCCTCCCCATGACAAGCTTCAGATAACAGGACAGTGAGCATTTGGGGCTACAGGTGCAGACATTGCTTTAACAGAGGCTTATTTAATGCCCAGAGCAGTGAGAGAACTCATCCATCAGCAGAGCTAAGAGGTGTGGGCAAGAACATGTGCTCTATCATCTCCAATAGATGATCAACTCGCTTTTTCATTTCCCACCACGCTACCAGCAGTCATGTTTTCTCAGGCAGAGCATGGCTCAAAGCTCTCAAGGAAGCAATTTTATCTACTCTCCCCTGAAAGGGCCAGTACCTTAAAGGCATAATTAAGTCCTAAATACATAATAGTTAGTGACATTTACTGAAGCATGTCATCTCTGGCAAACTGTCATTGTAGGAGAAATAGCCAACAGAAATGTATTCACATAGTTTTCAGTTGGTTTTTAATTTTTTTAAACTGTATTGTCAGCAAATGCCGAAGAAAGTATTAGATGAAACAAGCTGGTTAACAGACTGAATTAATTATATTGATGCAATGAAAAGAACTAATACGTTTTGTAGGAGGGAGTATTTGGTGACAAAAATAATCTCTAATGCTACATTTCTGCTACCAACACTTGTATAGCTTGCATGCTCAGAAGCACAGAGCTTATCAAATAAAACAATCATTACAAATTCAGAACACCACCGATGTCCTGCTCATCTTTGGATTAAACAGAGCTTCCCTCAGCCCTGCCTGGCCTTGCACATGCTTCCCTCTCCACAAGTTCACTCTAAAGAATCAATGTTTCACTTCTCCTGAAGGCAGCAGCAGAAGGGCATTTATGGGCAAGAATGGTCAAAGTGTGGACACCTTGGCTGCATGTCTTCTTGCTCCCCTGTTCCACCACAGCAATTTACAAGAATTCTTGGTCATAATATCCCACAGCAAGAGGGGAAAACCTAATCTCTGAAAGCGGAAC
Source organism: Grallaria varia (assembly GCA_013396735.1). Lineage (NCBI taxonomy): Eukaryota > Metazoa > Chordata > Aves > Passeriformes > Formicariidae > Grallaria > Grallaria varia. The sequence continues at coordinate 493,815 of VWZG01007029.1, forward strand.
ATTTCAGAACAACTTTTTAATTTAAATGTCTCGAATTCAAAGCCAGTAAAGTAGAGTAAGGAAACTGTAAAAAATACACCATATTAACCCAGGAAATTCTGTTTAGGTATTCCCAACTAGAGATTGCATGAATAATCAGGTTTCTTCCCTGGTCCCCCACCCCATCTCCATTTTCAAATTAAATCTAAGAGACATTAATGAAATAATTTCCAGCTAAACACCCTAGGCCATACCTAACCTCTTAAGTCAGCCCTTCTACACCCAAGAGCCTGCCTGGTGAAGAGAAGTTGTTTATGTGTCCTGCCAGAGCCGTTAAGTCCCAGCAACCACCTACAGTGGTTTCAAAATTACTGCCTGAGCATCAGCCCTGCCCTCTGCTTCAGTTGCTGGGGAGCACAGCTCTGTGTTAAGGTGCTGGATTTGGTAATGGACAGGCCACAGCACAGGCTGGTTTACTGTCTGCTAACTTTACTGAGACAACAATAACCTTCAGTAGAGGTGGGGAGCACCATCAGAAAATTAACAAAGCAAGATTCAGACCTCCTCTGTTAATGGAAGTGTTTTGTGCATTGCGTAATGAGACCATCTTGTTACTAAATGCAAATATTGCCAAGCATTTTAAATAATACACTTCTTTGAAAGAACAGAAAACCAGTATTTCATCTCAGTGGCTGCAACATCCAGCCTTGCAGTGCAAGGCATTCTCTGCAATATCAAGTTTAGATAAACTGAGCTTATGTAAATGCAATGCTGCGCTTAATTTTACAACCCAGGGAAGTTCACCATCAAGCCATAGTCATACCTCTGCCAGAAACTCTGCTCGCCACACCATGAAGGATGAGGACAATCTCAGCTCCAGAAGCCAGTCTGGAGAGGCCAAATATATCAGCACTGCAACTTTGCAACTGTGTTGGCTGTGCAGTTACTGGATTTTGTTCATTCTTTTCCCCTTAAGCATGTGATTACTTAGGTTCCTTAAAATTGCACAAAATGTTTCATCCAAAAGAATAATTATGGTTTCTTTAGCTGGTTTTAAAGCCTGAATTGCACTTTTATTTATCAGAAGACAGCAGTAACTGTTAAACTAAATTCAACTGCCCTAGTCCAGAGAGATGTACTGGATCTTAAGACATTGTCTTTCTGGTTTCTGGTTCAATGCTAGTCTGACTTCTCTGCTTTTTGTATTAAATATAAAACCAGCATAATGTTAAAAAAACCCCTAATTTTTTCAACAGTATGTGTGCTGGCCTAATCATCAAGATACCCTTTTCACCTAAGAATTAAGATTTAGCAGGAAGCCCCAATATGAAAAATAACAAGCAAACAAGATTCTATAGCACAAGTAGTAAGTACAATTATTTTACCTGTAACAAGCTGAAGATCAGGAATATTTTTCATTGGGGGAACATGGAATTTTTAAGTGTTTGAGAAATCTCTTTTCTTTTAAGCAGGCTTTGAGACCTGGTCTAAAAATGCATAAATTTACCAAAGTAACAACATTTTTGTTAAAGTATCTGGCACTGTTCCCCTGAAACAAGAAATTTTGGTGTTTGACCCCAAAGAAGGCTACTGGAGCTAAAGTTCTGGACTAAGCACTTGGAGGAAGTTTGTTTTAGCTCTGCAGGTATTTTATACGTCATCCTCAAATCTGCACAGGTGGGGCTTCCCATGGCCCAGCTGCTTCCACCCCTGCCAGTGACAGAGTGACTGACATTGCCAGTGGTTGACATCTAATACTGCAGCCAACCTCACAGTGTGCCTTTGAATCCAAAGAATCAGCACCTTTGCTGTGGGGTAAGGGCACTGGGAAGATGCTATCTCAGTTTCAGAAAAGCAGGGAAAGGGAACTGTATATGAAGAAGTACCTGAGTGATGGTAACAAGATTTGGAATAATTTTCCAGACAGTTTAGTTGCTGGGCTGCATAAAACCACTGTAAAGAAAAAATAGCCAAATGCTAAAATTTTAGTTTTCCAGAAAGGAAAGGTTTCTGACAGAATCTTACTGGCATACTCAGGGACAGTTTCATGGTTTGCTAGCCCGTGTGTCACCAACATTCAACAAGCTCTCATTTCACTGCAGTATTAATACACCTGTGAGCATCATGAGGCATGGAAATAATTACTTCATTACTTGAATGCTGTTCACAACAGTGTTTGGGAGTGCCTGAAAAGCCTCAAGGGCTATGAACCATAAGATGCAAAAAAAAAATAAAAAAATCATGATTTACAAGTAGAACAAAATGCTATTTAAAAATATCAGCTTAGCAACTGATATCTTAATACCGTATAACAGCCCTTTGCAACTACTACATATTTTCAAAGTTTGCTTTTAGGTAAGATTGAAACTACAGCACAAATGCATAAAGACTTACTGAGAGAGCATGGTGTGCCGTCTGTGCAAAAGGAGCAATGTCTTCCGTGCCACAAAGTGACACTGCTTTGGGTACAAAAGGCTACTGGAATTTAAAGCTATAAAGTGACAGGAAAAAAAACTTTGTGCCCAAGATAAATATCTAACTTCTTGCCTTAAAGACCAACACAAGCAAACATTTTGAAACAAAGCACTTGCATAGGGCACCTAAACAAATGGAAAACAGATGCTGGAAGATGTTTTAAGGAGCAGGTTTGAACTCTTTTTAAAGTGTACTGGATAAAAGGATGTATCTCTGCAATTTCAGTGATCAGGCTCCTAACCTGTTTCAGGTTTGAGGTGAAAAGCTCCTGGTGGGTGGCCTTGCAGCCTGCTCTCCAACACAGTATGTTAAAGTGGGAGGAAACTGAACAGAGCACCTTGGTTTGTCTGCTTCTGTCTGACATTTGTCCCCTCCTGGCAAGGGATCAAACAGAGAAAGTTTCCAATTTTATTTATAGTGTTTATTACTTTTCGCCTCTGCTTAGCAATCAGAAGTCACAAGAGACATTGTTTTACTATACTCAAAGGAAACACAAGAGCTTTGATTCTCTGTGCCCCAGCTGCAAGACAAGCAGAAAACCCACAGAATGCTGGTCAACCCCATCCAACAGCGACAAGTCTTCTAATCTTGTAGTGCTGCACACAGTGCTCCGAGGCATTGCAGGAATGCTTCTAACTGTGATATCTACTGAAAGGGAAGGAACAACTCAAAAGGAAGAGCTGTGGAAAAACTGGGGCATGAAAGAGTCCTCCTTCAGTTACGGGGCCAAAGCCCAGGCAAGAGGTAACTCCAGCAATGCTCCTGCACGACCGACCGTGCTGCTGGGAGCACAGCACTCCCCCTTTCACCCCAAGCACCGGGTCAGCACAGACACCACGAGACAATGTGGCAGCACAGGGAGCGCTTCTTGCAAGACAATCAGCTCTGATACCCATCTCAGCCAGTGGTACATGCACAATCAAAATTAAATCCACAACTGACTCACTCCATGTGCCCAGAAAACTTGGTGCTTGGCCAAACAGCCCTCCAGATCCCACACCTGGCATTCCCATTTGGCTTTCCATGTGGCTGTGGGGAGAGAGGGATGGAGGCGCAGCTCAGAACTGACCCAACCAGACAACGTTATCTCTCTCCCTCTACTTTCTGAGATTCTGAAGTCTCACAACTCCTTGCTATAGAGATATCAGTTAAATGAAATTACTTCAGTGAACCATCCATTTTATACTCTGTTTAGATGGCAAGTTCTCTGGGGACAGGAGCTGTCTCTTATTCCATAATACTGTAGTGGCAGCACAACAGGTCTCAGACTTGCTGGATCATGAATCATTACTATTTTAACAGAGCAGTGAAAATATCACTAGGAATTTTGCCACAAACATAAATTAAAAAAGAATTAGGATTTTATTGCTAGTGTTCCAAAAAAAAAAAAAGAAAACAAAAGAAAAGAGAACAGAAATTTCTGCTTTTCACCTGCAGCTTACAAACCCAGTGGCAATTATTTCATGTATTACCCTTTGTGCTATCCAGGATAGAGGAAATGTTGCTAAATTGCCTATCAGAATTAGTGCATGCCAGTGATTGAGACACAGTGAATGTTGTGTGAATGCTGTAGCTGTGTTTGATTCTTGTTTAATAGCTTTGGATTATACCATTTGGCATTAATTTCTCTCTCTTGTTTTACGTTTTGTCACACTTGGCATTTATGTCTGTGGTACTCAACTTCACAGTTCAATACAACTGAAAAATTTACAGTGATGCTGAAAACATTGCTCTAACATCTTAATGGGTCAGGATATATATGCATTTTTATTCCATCTTTGCTCACAGCACTACGCAATTACCTGTGTTGTATTTGTTTCCAGTGACTCAGAGTGCTAGAATTATTAAACCTTGTTTTAACCTTATGCTTTTGTACCTCAAAGTACTTTGCTCCTTCCTGATGCAATCCGGAACTCAAAAGGTCAGCTATGCATATTATATTGCAAAGCTTCTGGTATTTCCTTCCTTTGAAGGTGTAGGTTAAAACAAAACAAAAACCTAAGCCACGGTGACAGTTCAAATACTGAACTTTTTATTTACTTTCCCTTCACTCACATGGCTCGCAAGACTGAAAGAAGTATAGTCACCACCATTAAAACAAACAGTTCAAAATCTTTCAAAGCAAGAGTTTGGCCAGTTTGCAGGTGTCACAAACTAAAGTATTCTGTGATATTTTGTTGACAGCAATACTTCTTTGCCACATTCACTCTGATCTTCACCTAACATCCAGCCACAGTGCAAACAATAACAGACTTTTGGGACTGAACAGCATTACATACTCATGTTACAATATACCAATATCAGTGCTTTGTATTTTAGTTATAAAAGAGCAAAAAAGCCGTGGGGAATTGAATCTTCAGAATAGTGAGTGTGTACAAGCACAGAGACATGATAGTATTTAAACAGTTTTCATCATCTTCCTCCCTTGCCCAAATCAATACTTGTTTTCAGATATTGCATACCTAAATCAACAGCTCCTGGCATCTATAACCCCCTTTTGCATTTTTTTATATTCTATTGCACCTGCCACTTCTTTAGAGCGATTACTTGATTGTGAAGTAAAGGGTGATTATTTAATACTCTCTCTAGGAGGAACAGTGTTACTTGGTCACAGTTTAATAAGTACTCTGACTTGGACAGTTTGCAATTCATGTTAAACATGTTTTGTCATCTTCTCTAGTAAGGTCCTGAATTGTGGAAGGAAGATAGATTACTTTGAGGATTTGTTAAAGTCACTGGTGTATTTTGATTCTTCCCTTGCCCCCCTTCAGTGGCCTACTTAAGATTGTGACGTTTTAAACTGTAGCAATCTCTTGCATTTGTGGTTTTTTTTAATTTTTCAGGAAATACATTTTAATGTCTCAGTGGAAAAATCCTCATATTTACAGGACAGAGACAGAAATACTTCAGGAAATCAGAAACATCTCCAGCTTATTCCTGTCATGATCAGCAATTTTCTGGTTTGTTCTGTATACCTTTGAATTATCAGAATAAGAACACTGGGAGGTTTGCTAGAGGATGAACTTTAAAGTCAAATAAATCTGTTTCCTTACACTGAACAGAGTTGAAAGCAGGAGCATCTGACAATTTAAGGTAATAGTTTCAAAAGTAATACAACCTTTAGAAGCAACTATTGCCATCCTACTTACAAGTCCATATTCCCCAAATGTTATCTGAACCCCTTCACTGACAGTTTAAAGGGTCTCCAAATACCTTACAATCAGTCAGGTGATGCTAGACAAAGGACTTAAGCAACTCCTCAATGGGTTTCAAGCTGAAGCCAAGGACTTCAACTATACAGCCTCTCATCGTTAATTTCCAGAGAGTTAATTTAGCCATGCAACACCTAGTGCCATAGGCTAAGCTAGGGGTAGCATTGCCCTTTTCACCTTCCTTGAAACACGAAGTTTGTCACTTGGAAATGCCACTGAGACGCTAAGATCCATGGGATCACTTCTACAAGCCATGACCCCTACAGAGACACAGCTACCAGCAGCCTGCAACACAGCCATAGCTTTCCGTGCACTTCTGGCCGTTGTCCCTGCTTATGCAACACAGCTGGAAGAAAAACAGAATTTTACCATGTATTTACTTCTTTTTCCTTGTTTAAACACAGTGATGACCAATTCAACTGTGAATTCAGCCATGCAGTGGCTAACTTTTCATCATATGCATTTGCAAGCCTCTGCAGATTGTCAGTACACACCTGCATTGTGCTTAGCTGTCCCTGGGGGCTTCGTGTGTGGTGAAGTATATAATTGTTGCTGTTAAATAATGATATTCTTTTCCTCAAAACAAGCTAAAGTTTTTGTACGAAGGGTGAAGCCTTTTATGCAAGTGTTTCACTAAGTAAATGAGCTATTACCTTGGGGAAAACAAGACTACAAGGAGTGACCAGAAAATATTTGTGCTTTGACTCACACAATGCATTGTTTCCTTTACTGGCTCTTGTAAATAGCTACCTGAGGAATCAGTAAACTGCAAAATAACATCTCTGTTGACTGTCGGTTTTCAGAAGTAGACTCCCAATTCAACTTTTCCTGAACAAATAGATTATAGGCTGCAGATTTAAAGCCTTATTGTTCAGAGTTTGAAAGGAAATTTGTCTATGATGGAAAATTTTACCCTTAAAACTTTTTATCTCAAGTGCCTTTGTAAGCTAAGCAGTTGCCTGGGCTATTTCAGAGCATGTTGTTCTTTTTATCTCTAGATATTCAGTTACACCAACATGACCACCCCAGCACAGGCATGCAAATATGCACAAGGCATACCATGGGGTCACCACAGGCACACACATCTGGGTCCCCTAACCTGTAACTGGCACTGTATAGGGTTCATGTCTTCAGTAAAAATGCTGTGACTTTATGCTTTCCAATGCTTGGAAAATTCATTATTTCTTAAAGACCTTAGCACATGTGCAACACCATAGTCTTTCACTCTGGTTGCTCCTTTGAACACATCCTGCTATTCACTGGCTTCTCATACTCCCCCTCTTCCTCTATCAGTTTTTGAGATGAAAATCATGGTTCTTCAGACCTTTACTAGATGGTGTTTTGTACTCTGTTTTGAACAATGTCTAGAGCTTGGCCATGGCCGACAGATCCATGGTCAAATATCCATTCACTTTGCTAAACAATAAGTCATCCTGGGTGTCTTTTCCGCACACCATCTTAGGAGGCAAGTGGGCTAGATTCCAGTATTCAGGTTTACACCCATGAGAATACTACAAGGACAGAAAAAGAATAGTTCTTCAAGCCCAAGAGTTTTCAGTCCAAAAGTCAGTTTCCAGAAGTGCTGAGAACAGCAGACTGGAAAGAAATCATCTGTTATGATCATCTTACCAATGAAACAATTACTATTTCTTGGGGAAAAAAGTTATTAGGTTCTTAATTGTTCATTCAGATGACAGGTCCTATTTATCTCTCAAGGTTTCATACAGTGAAGATATTTTGAAGTTATAAGCCATTGATCGTTACTTGATTACCAATTACTATGTAAGTGAATTAGGAAAACAACACTCAGCATTTAACAAACTAGATTAGCAATTAAAAACACAATTGTTCTATTGACTTATTTTCAACAAGCTTTCTCAAGACTTTTAAAAAATAAATGTATAACACTGCTGTTTATAGCATTGTTTTTACTGTTTAAAAACAGTTTATGTCATTTCATAATATAGAAAGAACCTGAAACTTATCATTAGCGCTATAAAAGTAACAGTCAAATGGATTGAATGCACAATTTTATGTAGTAGAGCAAATATATCTACCTGATACCACTGCATATAATTCTTTTCAGATTTGAACACCTGGTTAATATATCAAGCAGTACTCTTTCAGGTTTTGAGTATTCAAACACATACAAAGTGCCTTAGAAGTAACACTTTCAATCCTGAGGGATATTTTCCACACTTATCTGTTCAGTACTTGTCAGTGCCACTTAACTTTTTTTTTATTTAAAAGGAGGGGAGGGTCCTTTTTTTACCAGGTGTGATTTACTATATATTGTTTCACTTTGTTGTTCAATTCTGTTTGTAAAACTCTGCTTTATATATAAGGGCATCAATACACCACAAAAGCACTCACCAAATAAATCCCTCTGTCACTGCTTAAGCATGTGATAAATATTGGAGGGCAATATCAACAACCATGTGAAATAAAATACACAGGGGCAGTAAAAAAATCTTGTCTTAAACGTTGGTCCCACTGGAGGCAGGAGTAAAACTTACTGCAAAATCACGTTCTTACCCCATTATCCTTGTTCCCACTATACAAGAGCAGAAGTCAATAGCAGGTTTGGATAAGCCACAGCAGGCACATGAACAGAATGACAGTGCAATGTCTGCCTGAAGTAAGGGCAAACACGAGAAAGGGAAAAAACATGGGGAAGAAGCATTTGTTCCACATAATCCAGAGAAGTTCTTTGCAACAGGGGGAAAGGAGCAGTAGGTGCTCTATTCTTGCAAGGGAGAAGAAATTGCGAAGCATAAAAAGCAAGCTACAGTGCTTATCACAATGAGTTGGGGCAGCTAATTAGCCATGCCTCAGACTAAGCACCCTCCTCCCCCTGTGCAGTTGCAGGCGCACACACACGTAGCAGACCAGGCTCCCCGAGAAGCTGCCAACATCCTTCCCATACCCTGGGAGTGGATGCTGAGTGCAGTTCCTCACTGCCCACTCCTGCTGGGCAGTGGAGAGAAAAAACAAGGTTGGCCACCTTTCCAGCAGTTAGCCAGCCCTGTATGCCTGCTCCCAAGCAAAGCTCCTCCTTCAGGTGCCTGTTTCAGACACCTGGAGGGAGAAGGCTTAGCAAAGGGCTGTTGATGTAATGAACACATGAAATACCAGCTTGTACACCAGGCATCACCATATGATCAGAGCCCTCCTAACTTGTTAATACAAACTGCCTGTAGCATAGTCATCTCTATGGTGAAAGCACAAGAAAGAGCATTTTCTACATTTTTATTTGCTGCTTAAACAACAGACATACATGGGGTGCTTTTGCTATGCTGCACACTAAAATATTGGAGCAGAAGCGCTATTGCTCATGTTTGTGACACCGAGGTCTGAGATGACCCTTTCATTTCCACAAAAACATTTACACCTCTCAATGCCAAAGTCCCACATGCCACTGAGATCACCTCCACCATCTCTGGCTTGCACTTCAGAATAGTAAGAGAGATGAAGTCTTTGGCACTTATGCCCAAGCTTAATTCAACCACATACAGTTGCTCCCTTTTCCTCTAGTAACCACATCCGTGATTTTACATCTCAGATCCTTCCCTCAGGACATTTTAGGCACGTGAAGTGCCTCTCAGCTTCCCCTTAATGCTGGGCGAATATGAGTGAATTCTCCAGACTCTCCAAAATGATGGGAACCTGCATCCCACCGCAAGAGTGACAGTCAGTTAAAAGCTGGAGACATGGAAACACTGTTCCAGGGCAGTGTGTGGAACTTCACTATGGTCACGTAACTTCTCTTCAGCCTACGCTTCACATGCAAGTGCAGCTCAATATTACTAAAGAGCAAGTGTCAGAGAATGCCATCCCTAGCCTGAGAACATGCACAACCACTTTTTAGTAAAGCACCTTGTACTGCAATAAAACAGACAGCTGAGAAATTCCCACTGACAGAGAGTGAGGGAGGGGAAAAAAGACAGGAAACCAAGGTAAATTACCGGTCTAAGCATTACACATTGTAGTTTATTATTATTGACAACATACACACACTTGAAAGAGAATAGATTATTTCATGAGTAAAACATAAAAAGGTTTATAAGTAAAATACTAAATGAAACCTTCTGTGGTTAACCTGATGATTACAACTTCTGTTTAACCAATTAGAAAAATAAGTAAGCTTCAAAGAAAATTAATTTGAAAAATATCAAAGAAAAAAGATGTTTCAACGGGCAGGAATATCTAGATATGGATGCATACTATTATGTATTACCACTGGACCATTGCTTAAGCCTAATTTAGTGTCATCCTGTCCTGTAGAGGTCCTGGAATTACTAGAAAAACAAATTAGAAAGCTTATCTCCATGGAATAAGATGTCCATAATATCCAACTGTTCTATCAGTGGCATTATTTATCTGTCATTATTGTGATTGAATTGTGAACGAGAAGATTTAACAAATCTTGCTGCACAAATTCAAATGCCACTGTTACTGTGCCTCACAATGCCTAACAAAAATTAATTTCCTTTTAATTTGAAATAATCACATTTTATAAGCACTGAAAAGACACAATTCAGTCACCAGTAGAAAAATTAATCTTCCTTTCCTCTATTATAATTTTTTCTTTTCTCCTATGATACAAGAGGGAATAAACACCTTTTAAAGAGTAGTTGTTTAAGACCAATCTTTTCCTTTACCTCGGGTCACAGCACAAGAGGATACATTGCTTTTTTTCTTTTAGCTGTGAAGGATTTTTTGCTAAAAAGACATGGTCACTCCTGTTCCTAGGAGGAATTATTATCAAAGAAATAACACTATTATAAGGTGTGAAGGTGCAGGCTGGGGCTATCAACCTTTGTCCTTACTCTTAAACTTATCTTTGTTAATAATAAATTCTCTAAATTGATTCATATTAATGACTATCTTCACCATAGGATAAGACTCAAAATAGTTGTTTTCTTTCCTTTTATTCTGTCAGTGTAAAAGAACCTCTTTTTTCCACTGGGCTATTTACCATTTATGAACAATTAATCATTAGTCTGAGACTTTATAATATTTTAAAATCCCATAGTATAATTAGGAAAAGCTGAGCATAATATTTAATTGTTTGGATATGTTTTTCTGTACTTGCCAATGTCCTCTGTAGTTGATTGGTTTCAAATTGGATGCAATTCAAAGAGACAGGAGCAACAGCAACTAATGCCAGGCTCAGGTCAGGTCCAATTTCTTTTTAAAGATGTTAGATAATCATATTTTATTCCAAACCAAAAATATGCTTAAGCTGGAACAGAACCAGAAAGACAGTCTGGGAGAGCTGTTTCACAGTTTAAGAACCCTATTTATCAGTTACTGATGAAGAAATACTTGAAAAGGGTTGGTTTTTTATCACCACATGAAGTAATTAGAATGAACGTTCATTAAATAAGTTTACATTATGCGGACATTAATCAAAATGGGGTATTTAGCATGCCCTTAAAAATACAAGGCTCAAGAACAGCAGCACAGATTCAAGACATGAAATTCAGGAGGTCTGGAAGTTGAGATCAAATAAGTATCCCAAAATGACTGCTTAAGAGTAATCAGTCATATTCAAAAAACCTGCATGAGCCAAACCTATTGCAAGTCATTTAGCAACAGGGTTTTTTTTAGAACACAACTGGAGCTGCAATGGGCTGACCCCAGCACCAAAATCCTACCTATGAAAATCCCCAGTGCTCTGTACTGCACCCGCCTACAATCTGGGAACGAGGCAAGCTACGTGTGCAGTATTGCACCAGTCACACCACAATCCTGTTCTAGGAAGTTCAGCTCCCTCACCACAACATGGCACCTTGTCAGACAAGCTCATTAAATGATATAAAAGAACATACAAATAAGCTGGAACATGGTTTCAGTTCGCCAGATGGTGGTATTAAGGTATTGCAAGAAGCACAAAAACAGTGTTGAGCAATGTTTATTGTCTGCCCCAATATGTTTCTTTAAAAGTGCTGCATGTAACAGGAATACAAAGTGCTCCATCTCTTGCTCACTTAGTGAAAATCATTTTCCAAAATCTGCTGCATATAACAGGAATCATCAGCTTTTAAAGCAACATGCCATATGGCATTCCCAAATTAGAGGTTAACTGGAACAAAATCCCATGAAGCCAAGGCAGTACTCTCTCTAAGCAAGAGGAGATGCTTCCAGTCATGTTTTCAAAGGCATTTGTCTCTGAGCAGGTACAGTGGCTCAAGTGAACAGACCTTTCCATGCCCATTCAGTCTCCTCATAACCCACCCTGGGGACATACGTGCTTGACTCCATGACACTCTGCAGACAAACACACTTGCACATTAACTGTGCATCTTGGTTTTCTCTATTCTTTTTCTACCCAATGTACTCTCAAATTCATACATTTCATGTAGTACACTACCTAGGCATAAAATGAAGGCTCTATCTAAAAGTGAAATGACAGAAGCAGCTTCTTTGCTACTCTGTAACAGTATTTTACTCCCAATAGAGTTTATAAATTTAGTTATGTAAGACAGAATGGGACTCTATTCTGCAAAAATAAATGTTCCTGAGATTGAAGAGGAGCAAAAAAGATATTTTAGAAGATACTGAGACCTGGGAAGACTTCTCTATTTCCAAATTTCCTATAAAAATAAGATTATTCTCTCTCTTTACTCATAATGCAAGAACAACCCACTTGCTTCCCCCTCAAAAAAAAATCCAGCAGAAAACAGATACAAACAATGACTGCATCAGGCACTGAGCAAGGAGAGCCATCCAAATACAGCAATGAAAACTTTTTTCAAAAGTAGCAGAAGTTTCAATTACTGTGAGAACAGCACAAAAAGAATAGCATGTATTTCATGGCACAAGTCTCAATGACATCTGAATCCAATGCACTGCTTAATGGTAGTAACCAAATCCCAGGGGAGAGCACTTTATCTCTCAAGTCTAGGTCTTAATTGCTAAACCACATGGGGAAGCAAACTTTGCAACATCATCACAATGTATTCTACCAATAAAACACCAGGAAGTGGAGATGCATTTTTCATGTGAACCAGGAGAAAAGAAAAAAAAAGGAAAATACAAAAAAAGGCAAACCAAGCAACAACAAAAACCAAACTCATAATGGAACCCAGGAACTGATAACTCAGGAGGGCAGTCAGAAAAATAATATTATGGTATCATTTCTATTTCATATCATATAAACATGTAACTGTTCAGCACTAACTCAGCGATGGCCAGACAAAGGCAGGTTTTATGTTTTCTTGAAGAAATACAAAGGAAATTATGCCAACTTGCTGAGACTCTGCTGTAGCTTGTAACAATTAGGCTTCATAATAATGAATCATCACAGAAGATAGCACTAACCAGCCATAATACCAAACTTAAGAGCTATTATTCATACAGTCCTTACACTTATTACTGTATCAATAGATTACCTACATAGTTTCCATACCATCGTTAAACTGTCTGCGTATATACACATTTATGCACTCAGCCCACTAGATATTCTGACTAGATCTGGTTCACAATTTACTTTAAGTTTACTAGATCTTCATCAGTAAAGAATAAAGCCCAAGACTATTAAAAATATAGGTCTTTATACTTTGAAAGCCCAGGATCTGAAAGAGTCAGGCAGACATGAAGGCACAAAGGACTAAGAGCTAGATTAAGCTCTAGTCTAGAAGGTACAAAGGCTGCATACATTATATAAGATTGCTCTCATTACAGAAGGCACCATAAATCTTGAAGAAGTACAGATAACTACAGAGAATCAAAGGATTGGAGAGGAGGAATTCCTGCTAATGTACTCGTACTCTGACGAGTGACTTTGTTTAAAGAGCATAGCCACATTCCATCATCTCAATCTCAACAACAGTCAAAATTGCTCCAGGAAGAGGAAAGCAGTTCTATATATTCTTGCTTTTGCTCTTTCAAACTCCCCAAGAAACTTGAAATTCAAGCCAGTTAGTTCTACTTGGGAAAATCTCCATAAGTGTGAATTAAAAGCACACAAAGTCATATCACATTTACATATCTTTTAATTCTGAAGTTTTGGGAGCCACACAGAACATGGAAAGGTCAAAGATTTGAAGGTGCTACAGAGCCTCTGTTCAAACCTGATCACCACTTTCACTATTGACACCTGGGCCACAAGATCCAGGATATACTCACTCATACCTAGGTCAGATTCACAGGGCTGACAGGTATATGTAACACCTTACTGTTTAAAATGATAAGAGCCTGAAAGCCTGCCAATATCCAGTGATCAGAAACACTGAGAAACATGATGCTCCTTCTAGGTCATCACTTTAAAATACAAATCCCACAGTTCAAGACTTCCTTTATTCTTTCTTCATCTGAGCTCAACAAATTTTGGCACTGCTTGCTGTAAACACTCACTAATGTTTCCACATAGTAGAAAGATAAGAGATAAGACAAAGCATAAAATGTTGGTGTTCACAGTCTTACATTAACCTCTTGAATGGCACTTTCTTAAAGTGGGCATACTGCATAATCGTCTACCTTTGATCTAGACATAACTGCTTTAAAAGGAAGGATTCTGTTTTATGTTTCATGACGTGCAAGGCTGATTATACTCAGCTATGAATTGTTAGGTGTCTGTCCTTAGTTATGTGCTCAAATGTTTAAACATTGAGACAGATTTTTGAACTCTTCCGTAAGTAGTTCATGTTAATAAATCCAGATGAAAGCCTAAGCTTTCTCTATCACATGGGATGATTAGGCAGTGTCTGAGTTTGTATGAACTAACAAGATATGCATTTCTGAAATACTAACCATTATTCCATCACTTTCTGGGATTTTATGGGTATTTCAGTCGACCCATTCAATTGCATGGGGGCTGATAAAGTCCTTTGCATGCATTTATGTACTCTCATGACTTGCACTAACTGCAAAAGAAAACCTCCAGTTTCTAAAGAAGACTGCATAGATCTTTCTTACACCATCCAGCTCTAGCTTGTTGTCACAGCTAACAGCTGGTCACACCTTGGATAAGCTGCATGCCTGCTCGCAGTCTAAGCCTGCACTGCCCAGAGATACAGCAATGCCCAGCAAGCTACAGCAATGTCCTGTGGGATCCCATCACCTACAGCAAGTCACTGGAGAGAGACCTGGAAAGGTTTGCCTCACAGGGCTACATGCTTCTTCCCCATGGGGAATTAAAGCTGCCCAGAAGAGAAAAAAGTTTTTCTCCTGATCTCGTTCCAGCAGCACCACATGCTCTATATATCACATCACCTTCACATGTTCTAATCCAACCCGCTACTCTGTCACTTCTATAAACGCTAACTGTTCAGAGTTTGGGACAAGTATCTTCTTAATTCATGTGCACCTATTTCCATAGCACAGCAACACTCCTGCACCAAAACACATTACTTAAAGTCCATGGAGATGAATTGGTCACTCCTCATGTCATTTTGCATATCCTATTTAACTCTGGGGTGGGTTTTTTCTTTCATGTGATGTAGAATCTATGTCATTCTCTTCCTTGTTCTAGAACTTCTATTATTTAGTTCATGCTCTCCTTCCACCAAACTTTTCATTTCAATTTTTTAAATGTTTTACTGCAAGGAGTATGACAGTGCTAAACCTATGTAATAATGAAATTTGAAGGTGTGTGGTGGTTTAATGTACCCCTGTCTGAGTCAGCTTGTTTGATAAGCTTACTTTTTAAAGTAAGAAATAGTTTGGATTCAGTCCAAGGTGATAAAAGCACCAATTTAAGAAATGAACAAATATTAGCTGCCCAAAACCAAAAGTTAAAAAAATACAATATCAAATATTGTTAAGGCAACAAATATGAGACAAAAACCCCTTTTTTGTCCCAGGAAGCAAAATTAAGGATGTATGAGGGAACAAGATACTCAAAAATAATAATATAACTTTTTTTGAAGAGACCACCAGATGGCTTAAGTACAGGAACAGGGGACTATTTTTTTTTACAGTTTCTGACTGAATGTTTACAATAACTTTCTCAAAGAGGGCAATAAAGGTTAGCCTCCCCTTTCCAGCACCTTTTGCAGAACATTTATTTATGTTAAAACATTCCAGAAAACTGATTGGTTTTGTTATGGTGCACATGCACTTATTGACAAATGTATTCATGGGTTAAGGGACAGTAATAGACTTTTTTCTGCAGTCAGACCAGGTTCTTTTGCTTGTATTTGTTCAGTAGGATTCTTGTACCTCTCACTTTCCCTTGATAGCCTGTACCTTTGGAAAGCCTTTCCAAGGTTCTTATGGATGGGTTATACCTGCAAGACTATACCTTATTATTGCAGACCATTAACCTGCTGTGCACAGATGCCAGGTGGACTCAGCTTAACCTCTCTGCAGCATTCCAGTTTAGGCCAATTTCTCTAGCATACAGAGTCAAAATGGAGACTTTTTACATCTCCTGCAGGTGAGGAATAACTCCTTCAGTTATCCCATTGAGCAAAAGTACCTCTTTTAAGTCTCCTTTGTCAAATCTTCCTCCCTCCATTGGCTTCAGAGTGTTGTTGTCTGCTACCACATCCAGTTCAGCTAATACAGCCACTTGCTAGAAACAATTCCCCAAGCTATACAGAACTGCTCTGTACCACTTAGTCAAGTTCTCCTACTGTTGAAAAATTTTGCTTCAAAGAGCAAGAAAAATAACCCCCATTAAGAAACCATGCCTTGCAGAAGACACAGATAAAGAAGAACTCAGACCAAAAGTGGGAAGACACAAGGCAAAGATACACAGCAGGCCAGCACAGCCTCTCAGACAGCCCTGCAGCCAGTAACAGCCTAAAGGCATTCCCCACAAACAGGTCAGCTGCACTCATTGGGAGGGATGCAGGTGTAGAGCAGCAGGGAGATCACATAAAGGAGCTTGCCTGTGCTGTGAAGAAACATCAGAGCAACAGTGATCTCATGGGGTGAAGGGGGGAAGGAGAAACCCTCTACTCATGATTAAAGCAAAACTTTATGAAAGTACTTTTAGAGAAACAGAAACAGCTCATTACAGCACCATGTTATATAGACTGTATCTGTCACAACTGAGGAAGATGTTTGGCCAGAGGGATTGTCAGCAGTCAGGTGGCAGACAGACACGATTTCTAGCATTAATGACAGTAGTAAAGAACATGAGAGAGATGGAGGTGCCAGGGAGAACAAGAATTGCAGAATTAAGAGGACACAGCTTCCCTTCTTTGGGTGGGATAAAAGGCTTGCTGAGAGAAAAGATAAGTTCTGTGCAGTAGAGTTCAAAATAAAGTGAGAAATCTACATATTGCAGGTGTATTGAGGCAGTGCAAGGACACAGATATAAGACTATGAGAGCATGTACTTTAACTCACTTGTTCCTCCTTTTCATATCTATGTACCTGTAACTTCATCATATGCGTTTTATCAAAAAGCAGGAAAGCCAGACTTAAAAATCTCACTTTTGACCTCTAACTACTCCCTCAAAGATACAGAAGGAGTACAGGGACCACAATAGCACAAGAAAGAAGAGCTGTTTGCAGAACCCACCAGGTATCACATAAAATAAAAAAGAAAAATCTCTACTGCCATTAAACAGGGTTTCACCAATAATTTGTGTTTTGCACTTGGCAATCTATTCAAAGTGCAGCATGTGGGATGAGCTAAGAGAAGCAGGCCTTCTCTCTCTGATGGATCATAGAAGGTCTTGCAAATAACACTACTGAGGTGAGAAAAGCATTTTGTTTCTGTCCACATCTCCAGAAACAGCCAGCAAGTGGAAAGAGCAGGCACCATTTCAGAAAGCAAAAAAGGCTTCAAGAACACTATGGTAAGATTAAAAGACTTCTAATGCATATTAAGGTGTGCAGATGAGATATACAGAAGACACAATGCAGTGCCTCTGCAGTGAAGCTGTGCATGTAACTTACTGGAAGCAAGGGCACCTGGAAGCACAGACACAATGCTCTACAGTAAACAGTAGCTGTGGAAGAACCACCAAAGGCTGAGGAAGAAGCATTTAAATCCAGACTCAGATATCAGCGAAAATTTAATGCCAACGGAAAATGTTTGTATCTGCAGACAGGAACAATAAATCATCTCTTTTTTCCCCCCAAACAACAAAAAAAACTGATCAAGTGAAAACAAGCTACCAAGACTACATTCAAAGATGATTTCAAGGACAAGCTGCATCAAGAATACTTATGTACTTGCAGTAAGGGAATAACCATGCTTCAGGCTACTTTTATAATGTAACATGTATATGCACACCAGCTGCAGCTGAAGATAGACTAGATTTCTCATAGTCTGAAATGTGGCCTTCAGATGAGGTCCCTCTCCCCACAGCTGATTCACCAGACCTTAACTAAGGAGCCCCTACCCACTGTAAGCCTGACCAAGCACTGAAATAAGGCATGGTGCAGCATTTTTGCAGTGCCAGGATAAGGGATGTGTTCCCTTATGCCTAAGAGGAGGCATAGAAAGTTAGAATGGGGCTTCTGTTTTTTGAGAAAGAGGAGCTAGGAACTAAGAAAGAACAGAAGAGGGATGGGGAAACTTGCTAGAAAGAGAAACCTGCCAAGCAAATCCCCAGGCATTATGGAAAACCAGTGACATTAATCTGATTCATCTGTTCTTTCCCTACATTTCCAGCAATGGAGATCTGGAAACAGTGAGCTCACAGCATCTCTGGTATTTGAAGTGTGTAATTTTTCATTCAGCCTAGCTTACATTTTCAGCCTAGAACAATCTGACAGTATTTCCCTGGGACAGGGGCAAGAGTATTCTATACAAAGCTATTCCAGTAAAAACTATACTGAAAGTTTTAGTGAGAAATAGTCAAAGATTTTTTTTTTTTAATTTATACCAGAAGTTGCATTGCCCAGGGCAACATGAAAAAGCTAAAAATTGTCATGTGCATAGCACACCCATTCTTCTTTTCTGGGCTTGGCATCAACTCTTGTTTTATTTCTCACCTCGGAGAGCACAGAATCTGGCAAGAACCTCCCCAGCATGCTGGTGGGTAGCCAGGACACCCCTAGGGTTAGGGGTGCAGGGGGTCCTGCCTCAGGGACCTGTCCCCACCTCTCCCTGTTTTACCAGGTCCTGCCCATCTGCAAGTGCTAGACTTCCAGTGCAGCAGCAAATATTACATGCTACTCACCAAAACAGCACTACTTTGAGCTATCTTTTTTCCAGACAAGATGTGTTCTGCAAATCAGAAAAACCCAAAGGCCTTTTCTCACTGCATGCTTCTTTGAATGCAGGCTGTACATTAAGTTAGAAAACCTATTCTTGTTAGTGATGTAAAAATTGCCTCATGGACCACAGATTGTCTCACAAACAGCTTCCAAGTGCCATTTGTTTAGATAACATTATTCCCTAGAAAGAAAAACAGTGATCAAGGATTATAATATACCATTTCTGTCCAGGGGAGGGTGCAGCCTTATTTGTTATATGTCAAAATTAGCAAAAGCATTTACCAGGCCTTTGTAGCCTCATACCTGAAAGTGGAAGATGCAGTTCTCTTTGGAAAGCCAGTCCCAAATAAATGAGAAATCATTGAGTTAATTCTATGTTGCATAATCATCTTTCTTTTTCTCAATTTAGAAAAAAAAAAAAAAAATAACTGAAGTAGTGATTGAAGTGTAGGTTTCCCAGTCTCCAGACTAAAATTACAGCACAGTGTCATCCACTCCCACTTCCCAAATCAACATATTAGAAATCAGTCCCAGTGTACTTAACTTCAGTCTGGAGAAAGTGAGATGGTCACTATGCTTCAGGGTGATACCTGAGAAAAACCCACCCATTCACAGTATTTAAATCCAGGAACTGGGTTGGAAAACTGTTAAAGCTGATGTTTTCTGTCACACTATTAACAAGAATTAGCTTGTGCCTTTCCTCTCTTATTTTTTCCTGAAATGAAGTTTAGCAAGTTCAGCTACTGAAGTCAACAGACCAAGTGAAAAAGATAGTTGTCAGAAACAAATCAGAACAGCTGCAACTTTGAGCTTCACTTTATATCCAACATTGATAAGGCAGTATTGTTTAATCCACTTACTGAAAATTAGCCTGATTTAACTCAATGCTGTAAAGCACACCAGTATATTCATACTGACAGAACACTGGATAAGATTAGACTGACTACAAAGGTTTCAACAGGTCATCTCTAATGAAGCAGTTTAGCCATCATATTCCTTATTTTTGACCTATAATCCCAGTATATTTTAGCATATATTACACTCTGACAAGGTATTTTGAGAAAATCTGTTCTTATAGCATTAGAAAGGTTAAACGCTTCACAACAGTTCAGTTTGCCCCACAATAATATTCTAATCCATTTTTTCTTATCTCAATCCTGCATAAGGTTTGTACTCCTAACAGTATCTGTTTTACTAACATGTCAATGGTACTTTCTGCCCCTTCTCCCACTAACAAAAAAAAAAAAAAAATCACAATTTTCAAGTTTATGCATTTCCCCCTCACATTTATAAGCATGTTTTCCCTTGGTTTCACTCTCTAAATACACCTCATTTGCACCAGTAAAAATGTGAAGGATCTACAATTTCACTGGATAGATCTAAGATGTCAATGTTCCTGTTAAAACTTATTTTTTAAAACTAGAAATAATGCTTCAATAATAGAAGAAAGGAGACTTCTGCAAACAGGCATCTTTAAGACCTGTAAAAATATCGAGGGTTAGTGGCTCCACAAGTACAAGTCAGCATACTTCCTTTGACAAAGCTGTGTTAACAACATCCACAATCCAGTCCCAACTGGATTGTCTCTAAAGTAGTAGATAAAAGTAATGCTGAACTCTGAGGCATGAGCCAGTACTAGAGAGATTTCAAGGACTAACTGCTTATTTCATTCCACAGTTAAATTCAGATTGAAGCCATCCGCTATGTTTAAGAAACTCCTTTCCTCACGTATAGTAAGCCCTTGACTAACTTGCTTGAAAAAATGTGCATTAAATAGTCCAATTGATACACTTCTGTTCTGCAAAGGGATCAAGGATCAGTGATTATATGATCTCACTCTGAAACATACATGATACTTGATGCAAAAGTGAACACAGCTCTTAGTCACTTTATTTAAGGAAAAAAAACACCTGTCAAATTCAACATCATAATTCCGTGTCATCTCCTCATAAAACGAAATACTACTGAAAATTAACTGAAGGTTTTCCTATACTACAAGATAAGATCTTAGCAGATAAGGCTGCTTCAAAAATTTGAGATGATCTTATGCATGGCCTGGATCACATAACAGGTTAAGGCACTTCCTTCCATTAATGAGCTGGGGCCTCTTTCTGTGACTAACACTTGATTTTTATGTTAGGCTGTGTAGGAAACATTGTTTGCATTGCAAAATCCTTCAATACCATCCTCCATCAGAGGTTAGAATGAAGTTTACTTACTTGTCAGTAATGACTGAGAACAAGCATTTTCTATACTGGTAGGAAGGGACAACATTACTGAGTATTTTCTCTGCTAGCTGTACTTCAGTAGTCTCATAATGCAACCAGAAACAGAACAAATTAAAAGGCATGAGTCCTACTCATAAGAAGAGTGTTGCAGACAGTCTGTGCATGCAGTTCCACACATGAACTGACAGTGTGAGTGAAGCTCCCAACCCTCGGACTCCTCTCTCTGACCCAGCATGGAAGGGCCAGGTGTAGCACCATGTCCAGCAGCACCTTGCTGCCACTCCTATCAGTCATAAATGCAGCTTTATGCTCAGATAGAACAACAAACATCCAGCCTTAACTTGGCCAGGCAACATATACAAAAGCTCAATACAAGGATATAGTAACCTTTATTTCTTGTAGATAACTGAAATGGGACTCCAGACACTGAAAGATCGGTCTGCAGATTTGTGAGTGACAGTCTAGCACAATTATTTGCAAATGATATATAAAGGCTATTGTTGAAGGATTAATGATCAGTTATCATCTGAATATATACAAGGCTTGTTAGAGTACACCAAGATTTGCCCTCGTGGTAAACCTGTTTGCCAGGGGAAATAGTTCAAATAATTATACAATTACAAAAACCGGCATGGAAGAGTTCAGCATGGGTTATTTAACTTCACACTCTTCATTGCTTTCTAGAGCCTCCCAGATCACCCAAATACAACTATATAGCTCAGAAGACAAGCAAGCCACCTTTTTATTAAACTTTAATAGAATATAGCAAATTTTATAGATACAACATGATATTATCCAGAATTCATATACTCCTAATGACAATTTAGGAATTTTTTTTTCCTTTTGACTTCCTTTTCCTTGATAGCCTCATGCCTTCAGGGACTTTGCTCCTTAACTTGGGGGACTGGGGGGATGTGTGTGTGTGCTGAGGAATACTACGCTGTTTACATAATTTTAGCCATTGACTTCAATGAGAACAAGGCTAGAACCAATAAGGCATGTTATCATAAAAGCAGTTTGCAAACTGTAACTAGCTCGTTCTCATCACATTGCTGTGAAGGTGCGATTAGTGATGCCATTATCCTCGCTTTACACTGCAGAAAGAATTGTAACAGAGGCTGAGCAACTGCCAAGGGCCTTAGAGGGAAGCAATGTTTGTACAAGAAAACAGACTCAGAAAGAAGCTCCTGGCTCAAAGGGCAAAAAGCAATTTTCATTACTCCAAAAAGAAGAGAAAAGCAAGCTTTAGCTAAGAATACCCTTCTCAGATTTCTGGGTGGAAAATTAAGATAGGACAAAGATGCAACAATAAAATAATCTCTTTAATCATCTTAGCTGCATCTAAATTTTAACATACTAAAAAGCATCTGTCCTCATGTAGTTAAAAGTGAGGATGTAGTGAGAACAACAATGTTTGCTTCCACCACATGTTCACATTTAATCTGCTGAGAATGTGAAGGAAGTGCCTAAACTTTGTAAGTGTAAGTTCTGAACATTTTGGAAACTTAAGTAGTTGCACATGAGTTATGTTGCCCATTCACTGTTGGCTATGAATCCCCACAGAGAAGATACACATAGCAATAAGAATCAATGACACACAAAACATAAGTCTGAAGTGTTATCTATTCTCATTTCTTTGAGTACAGTGTTGAAAAATTACACTGCTTTAGCCAGGCTAGTGCTTCTCTCCTCTGTTGTCTCTAAGTATTGAGCAAAATTTTCTTCCATGTGCATTCAGATTTAAACAAGGCTGCATGACTATTCATTACCTGATAAGTTGCGTTACAGCACCACAGAGGGTTTATCCCAGAATTTTGGCTCCAATAAATCTAAAATTAATACAGTCCCAGGGCAGCCACCCACAGAAATTAACACTAAGACTCCTTTTATAGACCTGATACCAAGGCAAGTAAAACCAAAGACTGAAAATTACATGTACATGCCTCATATACATATAAAAATCTGAGGAGAAACTATTTTTCTGAATTTAAAAAAAAAAATTTCAGCGAGCTGCCAAATTTTATGATCATTTCTAGGTGATACCATAGTTGAAGTCCAAAGGGTTCTGAAATGAAACTAAGAGCCCACTAAAAATTAGCATTTCCTCTTTGTCCACTTCTCTCTAAACACATTACTTTTGGCCACTGCTAAGATGAGGAACATCCCATTCCAAAGCACGGCTTTTGCACAGCTAACAGGAGCTGCCCCACTAGCTCAAAAAAAGCAGTTGTAACATTCAGAATTGTCACCTGACCAAGATGGAAAAATCGGTGACAGGTGACAACTGATGGGTCAGAGCTACCTACTCCAAACTGAACTAGTATCCCCTCTGCAAAGGAACTGAACCTCCACTACATTGTAGTCAAACTTAAGGATCCATTAAAACACTAGGAAGTCATTAAGGGGATAGACATGGAAACCTTCCACAGGGAAGGAATGGATTTACCATAGCTTCATCACTGGGGGAAGTGAGGATTCTACAGTTAGTCATTTACATGTGTATAAACTATACTGCCACTCAACTGCAGGATTTCAGGGCCTTTTGAAAAACAGGATTAACAGCAAATTGGGCACACAATTAATTTGTCCCTGTAAGATCTCTGGAATCAGCCCTGCATATTTAGTGGGACAGAATGAACATCTGAAACAAGACTATCCCATGAAGAGTTGACTCAGAGGTTTCCATCACATAGATTTCATTGTCCAAGCAGTAGAAAGTGTATTCTTGGCTTCACATGCAACACAGCCCTTGTCTTACTTGGAAGGGAAAAATCTTGCCTTTGCCTGGCAGTGAACTCAGAGATGGGGAAGGGGGGAAACCAGCAAGAAGTTCAATGGCATATCAATTAATAGATAGCAAAGACAAAGAGTGAAGGGATGTGTAAAAGAGCCAGGAGAAATATGAAGTGCCTGAAATTTTAAAAGGGATTTCAGAACAGAGTAAGCATACCTTGCACTTTTGAGCAAGCCATAAATAAACTCATGTCAGTGGCCAGCAAACTCCTGCCCCATCAGCAGAGATCCTCCTTGGCCTCCTGCAGCCAGCAGGCCAGCTGTCCTGCTCATCTTGATGTGTTTCTGTATCAGAAAACTGAAACACTGCCTGGAATGGAAACTGCCCTGAGTCACTGCGAGGCACTGCCCTCTCATAGGCTGCTGGCAGGCCTGAACTCACCTGTGCAACACAGGACAGTATTGTCACCTTGCTTGCTTACAAAAACAGGCAATTCAGATGCGCTGTTGTATTTCACAACATTCTGTTCAGCTACACTCCTGGGGAACTTCTGAGAAAACAGTGCCTAAGGCACGTTGCTTTGCCTTGTTCCTTGCTCTTTTGGAAAATCATACCAATGCTGTTTGGCACTGGGATTGCCCTGCCCTGAGCAGACTCATGTTGAGATTACACTCAACAGTTCGCTGGGAGGCTGAAGGCTACAACTCCAGCATGGCTGCACAGAACAGCTGCTTGCCAGGAGCAGAAATGCTGGAAATCTAAGAAGGGAATGTAATAAATGATGCCTGTTCCTTTGACCAGGAGAACACTCTGACCGAAGACATGAAGCAGCAATTACTGAAGTGCACTTACAAAACCGTGGAAAGGAACTCCACTGTAATAATGAGCAACAGTATTCTACAAACTGGGTACATGTGATGCATCATTCAAACAAGCACTCACACTGAGCACAGGCAAACAGAGGAGGAGCCATAACACACCCAAGGAAACAATGCCAGCCTGGCAGGGTGGGAAAAAATTACCAAGGAGAAAGGAGGTTTATATACCTGAAGATGACTGGGCTTCCCAGGAACACTCTACCTTCACAGAAACAATGGCTCTGCCTGCATCTTCATATCCTGGACATTCTAGAGCTAGGCAGGTCCTGCTTCTTTTGTATTTTTTTGATGCTTTAAAGATTATTACCATTATGATCATATCTGCAAGTATTTCTTGGTGCCACTGAGGTCATAAAATGCCAAGCAATGGAAGTCACACCAAATCTTCACTTTACAGTCACAGACTTGTTTTTCAGACAGCAGCACAGATACCAAGACAGGGGAAATTCCCATTCCTCTACAAGTCAATGGTAAAACTGTTTTCTTGTGTCAACCAGCAGTCAAGGAACAAGATGGAAAGGGAGAGGTATGGTATGTTAGGAAGGTACTCCAACTTCCTCCTGCAGTTTTAGGTGTGGGGACAGCTTCCAGCTGTTAAAACATGGAATTGAGTGGCAGAAGTAATCAAACCTGATTGTTTCTTCACTGAGGACAGCTACTGTCTGTGACTTTTCCTGAGCTGAGCTAGATACTACACCAATCTACAGGTTTGAGGTATAGAAAGCTTTTTTAAAAAACACTAAAAAAGTACACCAAAATTTCAAAGTCACTATGTAAAAGCACCTTCCATACAGCAGCTAACAAACCTAGGCTGAGGCTGTGGGATGACTCAAGCCATGCTTGGGATGGCTTAGCAAGTTTCTGTGCAGTTGTTTTGAGAAAGGTCATCACAAGTCCTGGACACAGCCACACAGGACATCTCCACATCTGGCAGCATTTACTATTGCTCTCTTGCCTCTGGCAGGGAAAGGAAGAAGAAATGTCACCAGCACTCTTTAGCTGGCCTGAGGTAGAAAGGGAGAATGGCTTTCCATCTTCTCAGCCATCAGCTCCAGCTGAGAGCTGCACTGAAACAGCTTTACTTACTGGCTTAGCCCAACTCTGTAATACCGTAGTTGACATTAGCCATTCATTTAGGCACTTTGTTTTGCGGTCAGTGTTATATTGTATCTATAAACGCATCACTTAAACCACACTAAACCATCACACTTTAAAAAACCAAAGTTATTCAGAAAGGCAAAAGTTCCAAACAAAAGTGTCCAAACCCTGAAGAATTTTAATCTGTTAGCAGTCTGACAAACACATCCTGAATAAGGAGCGTATAGCACTATCATCTCAGAACACAGCTCTTCTTGGCATCTGCAGATGAGAAAACAGCTTCATCTTGTAAACTTTCCAATTTATCTAAAAAAAACCCAAAAAACAAACAAACCCCCCTAGCCCCCAAAAAACCTAAACCAACCAATAACAAAAAAAAATGAGCAGGGGGTAAAGGATGAATGATTCCTAGCTTGTTCAAGGTAAAAGGCTCTCTCACTCTGGAGAAATAGTTCGGAGTGCCACAATATCCTGGAATACTGCAGTTATAGAGAAAGTAACGATTTATAGTAGTTCAGAAAGAGGAAGAGAGGGTGGAAAGCAAGAACTAGTTGGTATGGTTTTTTTTTTCCTCCACTTTTCCACACCTGGGTTGGTATATCTCTGAGAAGGGACAAAAATAAAGTTAGTTCTGAACAGCACTGTTAGACTTTTTCAGCAAATCTGCTAACCAATCATAAAACAGACCTCAGTGTCCACAAATTCTTTCAGGGTGCACCTGTAAAATACTAAACAACTGTCCCTACAAAAGTCCACTAGTTAATTTATTCAGACCCTGCCTATAAAGTGTCAAGTTTGTAAGATTAAGTAAAATACTTTGCCCAAAGGTAGCGTTCATAAGCTCTGAGTGTATTTACAGGTTTTATATCTGATGAGATCACTTCTTGGTTTCCTTTGCTCCAAAGCACACAGAACTCAAGCTAAATTCTGTCTTCATTTAAAACCAAACTGCTTGGTTTCAGATGGGGGTATAGTCCAAGTCAGAGTTGGCTCTACTCCTGTATTTCCTAAATGAACAAGATATGATCTTATTTAGGGCATTGAAGAACCCCTATAGGATGAGTAGTCACATAGAAAAGGGTCTGCACCCATCACATGCAAAGGCAGCATGAAGAAAATCCTACATGAGTCCTCATCCCACTTACCATGAAAATGGAAGTGAACTCAAGTGGTACAAATAATCTGCTACTGTTTTAAGGCAAGTGTAATTTGATAAAATCTTCTGATGTTCAGTAAACTTCTTTTGGTCCCAAGAAGTATTGGGAAGACTCAGTTTGACCAGAAAACAGCTACCATGATGCCAAGTGAGAAGGTTCAGCACATACTGGGTTTAATGTATGTTCTTTTCTCATTCAGACCTCAGTTTCTCAGTCTTCACAGGACTTCCTAGAATCTCTTCGGCATCAGCTTTAGTGTTTCTTAGTAAAGAGATGCCATTAAACTGTAATTAAAACCCCTCAATCTAAAGTTGTGAAAACCAGGAGTGGGAATACCTACTGAGAAGCAAAGCAGAAATACTGTGCCCCAGTTCATATTTCACACATGAAGCCTCCAGTTAGTAACAAGTCAACGCCACTAAGTACTTCTGCAGGGAACCCTATACAAGTTATCACAATCATATTTAATAACTAACTCCACCTACTCTACTACTTCTAATGGCTCTTGTCCATGCAAAGCATTTACTTTGCCTGGGAGATGCAAGTAACCCATAACACTCAGCAAAAATACTTAAGGTAATCCAAGAGATAGAGCTGATCTCATTCATGTCATCTGAAACCACAAAATAGCTACTTGGTGAAGCTTGTGCATGGATGAACATAGCCTTGGAGACTAATCTAACAGCAATAGCATGTATTACAGTGAATGAGCACAATTTGAAACCAATTAGCGTTTGGACAGTTTTGGTAAGTATATTGTGCAAACACCTAAAACATCGCACAGTATTGCATTAAACAGAGCAGGAAAACTTGTCATGTTTTACATAATCAATGAGACATAACCCCAGAATCCTAGCAGAAGGAGATGATTAGCAGAAGCTTTCTTGTTTTCAAATAATTTCAGACTGAGGTTTGCGCTAAGAAGGTCCTTCCCATGGTTTCCTTTTTGTCCCCAGAGTTGCTTAACAAACCTCAATCCTATCTGGAATTGGTCAGTCTTGCTTTGAACATAGTGATCAAAGAAATGTTTTGGTCTCCCAAAAACCCCAAATCCACACTAATAAATTGAATTTGGCAGAAACAACACTCATGTACCTCAAGACAAAGTGGCCATGTACCAACTTTTCAAAGGTAAGTTTCAACTTTGTACCTCAATTGTCAAGTAGTTTTAAGACTTGAAAAGCTTTTTGTGGTCCACAAATAGGACAGAAGTGACCAACAACTAAACAGTCATCTGTAAAACCTACAAAAAATGTATTAGAGAACTGAATATAATCCACACTGAACAGTACTTTGATTTTATTTAAAATAGGTGGAGAACAATGCACACTAAGAATTATGTACATTTCAATTCTCATATGTATTACAGAACACACCAAAAGCCTCCTGCCAGCTACCTCAGGGATCCAGCATAAAGCCACAGTGAGGACCTGTGGTGCCTCCTTCAGAGCAAGAGCTTTAATACCCCTCCACTCAAAGACAGACTGAACAAGAGAATGTTTTACATGTAACTCAGAGGGTGGTACCAATACCTTAGCAAAGTGTACAGAAAGGGGAAATTCCTTTCTGTGGTTCTGAGTATTTCTTGAAGCATTATCTGAAAGCATTTTGAATATATTTTCAGTTTAGTTTTATATAAAGCAAACTCTCATAAGTGTAAGCAAAGAGGGCATTTATTTTCTGTTCCTGCAATGAATTTTTTTATTTCAAAGAACTGAGCTTCAGAATAGGGTAATACAGATTTTCTACATTTTAATTTTTTTTTTCTCCTGAAGAGTCCAGAGAAGGGCCATGAAGATGAAAGGACCAGAGCACCTCTACTGTAAAAATATGTTGAGAGAGTTGGGGTTGTTCAGCCTGGAGAAAGCAAGGACTCCAGAGAGACCTTAGAGCAACTTCCAGTACCAAAAGGGGGCCTACAAGAAAGCTGGAGAGGAACTATTTACAAGGGCATAGAGAAACAGGACAAGGGGGAATGTCTTTAAAGTGAAAGAGGGTAGATTTCCACTAGATAGAAGAAAGAAATTCTTCACTATAAAGGTGCTGAGGCATGAGAACAAGTTGCCTAGAGTGATTGATGTCCCATTTCTAGAAGTGCTCAAGGTCAGGTTAGATCGGACTCTGAGAAACCTGGTCTACTGGAAAGTGTCCCCTTCCCAACAGGGGTGGGCATTGAAACTGCATGGTCTTTAAGGTCCCTTCCAATTCAAACCATTCTATGATGCAAACTTGAAATTGCCAAAATTAAAGGCACTTTGTACATCCATTTCAAAACTTTGCAGTAAGTAGTGGGTTTTAAGGTCTTATTTCAACATTTTTACAAGGAGTATTTTCTGCCAGAAAGGATCAGATTTAATTCTTCTTTATATAAATAAAGTTAATATTCAAAGACAAACAAGTAAGTTTTTGTAAAAGAAAAAAGACACAAAATAACCCCTTCAAGGGAGGGTTGCAAGACTGCAACTGATTAGTCATTCAAAAATAAAAATTAAAGGAAAATGTTAAATCCTGTAACAATTGAATCAAAACCAGTATTTAATTTTTATTAAAAAAGTTAGTTTTTGTTTAGCCACACCCCTTCTTCAATTAGATTTAGCTCCTTAAATAAGTATGGCTAAGTTTTTTCTTCAGCTAATGCTGAATCAGATTTATTGTCAACTGTATTTGTCAGCTGAAAGCTAAACTGCATTTATTCCATCTAAATGGAATTTAGGTCTTGACTACGTTCCTTCTGCATATTAAGTGTCATGCACTGTTAGCCTCATAAAGCACTGAGTCTCAGAGCAACACTTGTCCCCCCAAAGAAAAAAGTGTACAAATGGGAAGCTGCAGAAGGGACATGGCCTAGAGCCAGGGTCAGAGCACACATGTTTTCATGCACGTGCAGAAGATGTAAAGGTCTGTACAGCTCTTGGCTCTGCACAGATTAATTCTCTCTTGTAACCAGACTACAGTTGTGCCTGAATACTTTCCTTGTTGTACCCATAGGCATCAGTATGGAGGGTCACTGTGCCTAATTCCACACACCAGCCAGAAATTAGCACAGTTATTTGTCAGATATTCTGGATATTCTGTTAATTCACTCTTCCATACAGTTGGCTGGGCATTTATTTTGGCTTTACCATCACTCATGGATCCAAATGAATATGTACTAAGTACCAAAACCACTGAAGGTACACAAATGTTTTGGAGTGTTTCTATTGTTGCACAAAATTACTTTTGGCTGCATTTTTAAGAAGCAGGGTAGGCGATTTCCTGGTGTATCAATTTTGGGCTGACAGCTCCCCACGATCACCTTTTCACCTTCCACTGGGAAGCTCCTATTTCTTCCCACAAGCACAACATCCAGTGAGACAAACAATGTGTCTGGGACCTTGCATGAAACCTTAGGTCTAACACCAGGGGAGTTTTATTGCTTAGTGTCACGTTTGGTTAGCAAGAACTCCCATAATAATTTTACCCTGCTTCTTTAATGCAATATCCTACTCAGTAACATGCAGTTAAACACTACTAATAATATTTCTAGACAGATTAGAAACGGCCTTTCTGTTTTGTGGTTTCCTTTCTCAGTTTCCATCTTACCACATCCCACTTCCACCAGTAGACAACGTTGTAAATAAAAGATGCTCACCTGTCCCTCCTGCTTCCCTCTGCAGTGACCTTTCTGCAGTACCATGTACAAGGCAGCCAGGCTACAGACCTGTCATTCTGCCACATGGTACCGGGAGCCACTGCGGTGACTGAAACCAAAAATCCAGCTCAGATTTAAAGACATTTAAGATACAGAAGAACCAGCACAGAGCTTTCACTTTTCATTTGGCCTGACTTTTCCACCCCCAATTCCTCCAACAAATTCCAACAGCACTGACCTATGTCAGCAGCTACTTTTACTGCACACTTGGCTGTGTCACCTTCACTGCAGGCTCACAAATTGTTCTACAATTCCCTTTTTCTCCTGATAGTTAGACAGTAACAGATTTCTCACACATCTCCTCAGTGAGCTAGGAAATTCTAGAGTTTGGCATAATGGTAGGAATGTCCCCCTTGAACACCTCCCTATTTAAGCTTCTTTTATCTCTTCAGAGGGTCTGTGTTTTTCCCTACCATTTTACCAGGTCTGACTCATAAAGTTACTCAGTGTGGTTCCCTGTTATAGCTTTATCAGTTAAAAGTACAAATGCATTTTATACACAGTAATCCTTATAACTACTCTGTGCTTGGGAAAGTGTTATTCATGGTCCTTTTATTTATACTCAGGAAAAGTAACTACTCTAATACAATGCTACACAAACCTTATAAGAACAAATCCCAACTATTATAACAGGACAATGTGTTCAGAACTTGAGAGCAAATCTAATAAACAGCCAGATAACATACTAATGAATAAACTGCCTGTAGTCTATTAAATGGTAAATGAAGGTATTAAAAGACCCCTGCAGCATTTTATAGGGGAAAACAGAAAAAGTTCCAAATATGGCATTGAAAAAAATACACAATAAATTCATGATATATTAATTGGTCTACTTAAAGTATGGATAAACACACTAGCTAAAAGTATTCTTTTTATGATTAAAGTGTTCCTTTGTCACAGAGATATATATAAAATGAAAATTAATCAACATGTAAGTCTAAGAGATGCAACAGGTGAAGGCGGCTGAACACTCAGGTGACACTGCATGCCTGAACTATTTGTTCACCAAAAAAGGTTATTATACTTGACCATCATCTGTCCTGAGTAACAAGTAGACCTGCACAGTGGGGTGAGGATGAACCTTGGGAAAGGAGGTGTGGAAAGATTCTGGAGCAGCAGTTGTGGCTGCAGGCAAGCATCTCCTCACAGAACTGTATTTGTAAGTGACACCAGCCCTGCAAATACCTAATGCAGCAGGAGACAGAGACCCTGGAAGAAAAAAAAACCAAAAAAACAAAACAATGCATCAGCACTTCAGCTGTTCCGATTTGTCTTCAGGACTGATTTGGACATGAGCATAGTGGAGAGACTGGACCAAAGCTGAGGTGTGTATATCACACAAAACTAATGACCATAAATAGCAGGCGTAGCTCAGCTTACATTAGTAATGTTGTCCACCTCAAATATCCTAAGGATTATAAAGTCTGCAACCATCATAACTTCTAGTTTCAAGATTTTTTTCTCTGCCTAACAGTGGTAATTGCCTAGCAAGCAGAAAGAAATGAGCACAAACAACTAGCAGTGATGGAGGAAGTTCATGACAATCAAACCTTACAAAACGCCTTGTAATAAATAGCAGCAGTTAAAGCCATTGGCAAAATAAGTCTACACGTAGTGATGTTCTCTATCCAGTTTGCTCCCATGAGAAGTGTTGAAAAACTCTGTCTCAGCAACAGATATGAGAAAGACAAGCTGTGGTTTTTCCCTAAAACAAGGCAGAATGGCCAAAAGGCAAAATATTACAGGAGGACACAAATATGCCTGTTTTTCACTGGGTGACATTGGGCATGCCATTTAACTTGTCTGACTCTGTTTCTCCAGTGCAAAAATGAAGGTAACTACACAAGAACTCTGTGGAACTCGCTAACTCTTGAAGACTGTCCCATACTAGACTGAACAAGTACATGAGAAAGAAGGCATGCTATAATGTACCTGTTGCAGCAGGACAAGGGGTAACAGTTTTGAACTGTAAGAGGGTAGATTTAGATTACACATAGGAAAGAAAATTTTACAGGGATTGTGAGACACTGGAAAAGGCTCGCCAGAGAGGTGATAGATGCCCCATCCCTAGAAACATCCAAGGTAACACTGGACAATGCTCTGAGCAACCTGATCCAGTTGAAGATGTCTCTGCTCATGGCAAGGGAGTTGGACCAGATGACCTTTAAAAGGTCCCTTCCAACACAAACTATTCTGTGGCAATTTTACTTGTAATTTCACTGCCCTTGGTGTTTTCCCTTCTCTTTCCCCTCAAAGATATAATTTGCTACTGATTAATCATCAGAAAAAGGAAAATCAGTTTAAAAGGCAGAAGTTTAAAACTTGAAAGTGCTTAAATAAAGATGTCCCAATAATCGAGCCCTGACTAGGGTCTAGTATCCCAGTGCTTTGATTTGAACAGAGTAAATTCAAAGTGAGGCTGCTACATGGGGGCCTTGACATTAACTTTGCCTCCCTTTCAAAGGTCTAAATTCAGGCCTCAAACACACAGAAAGACTGCTAGGAAATATAACCAGTATTGCAGTTACAGGCTTACCAAGGTGAAGTTCCCATACCTGTCCGTGTTACGTGCAAAGACTGTTTATTAAGCCAACAGCTGCTGCAAGAAGAGAGAGCATCATACGAGGGTTTGCTGCTCTGCAGTACATCCCCCTCTACCCCTGGCAGCCTCCAGGCTTTGCCCACGGCTGCCCACAGTACAGCACAAGCCAAGGTCCCACAGAACTGGCACCTCCTGTATACTCTCTTCCGCAAGGCTCTCGGAGCTCCAGCCACAATCCTGGCCTCACCAAATCAGCAGGAGATGTGCCAGTGATTCCCACAAGGCTAAGCTTTACCCTTTGCTATGGCTATCAAGTGTAAACAGCCTTGACTTATTTCTAATGCCACACTGATATTTGCAGGTTGCAGGAACACACACAAATTCAGTGTCCTGTGTCTTTCAAACTGCATCAATTTGCACTGTTCTTTCAGAACAATTTCCAACAATGGTTTTATTTCATGTTGAAGAATACTTGAAAATAACACCTGTTTTTACTTTTATTATTGATGTTATTTCATGACATAGGTCAGCGACAACATTAAATACAACACATCATTGTACTAAGTCACATCAAACTTCCTAAACACAATGACATGTCAGATTAAGGCATAGATTAAGGCATCTATTTTTAAAAATCTTTAAGGGCAACTGCTGCTCCTCAGTAATCTTGAAACTTCTTACCTTATGTTTTTTACCAAAATATTTTCTATTCCACACCCACGCTCCCTCCCTCCACAATGAGACTTAGTTATTTTCCAGATCAAAGTATCAAACTATTTCTAAACTGAATATTAGCTGCTTTCAGTATCTTTGAGCTTCCAGTATCAAATTAACACAGCATCTTTTGAGTATGGGGCCTTGTCAGGGACTACAGTTACTAACTAGAAATAACGCAAAACCTGTATGGTTTTGCTATATATAATGCACAATACACTTTAACATTAGAGTGCTCTATTAGTCAATTTGAGGTTTCAAGTACCTTCTACTGTACTTAATTTATAGGAAAAAAAAGCAGAAAAAAATGCTACAAGTCTCAGGTTTCTATCTGACTCTGCTTTTCTAGTACTTTCATGGTTGTTATTCAGGAACAAGCTTCTAATATCAGATTTTTGCATAACAATGCTGCAACCATTAGGATGAACATCTTCCAGAAGGGAGTCCAAGCAGCACAGCACCAGGCAGGGACAAGGAGCACCTGCTCAGAGCATAGCCATGCTCTGGCCACTAAGAAATTTTCCACAAGCAAAGGAATTTCCAGAGCAAATAAGCTATTTACTGCACCTACATTTTCTCCCACTGCAGGCTATCATTTCCTTTTCATAACATAGTTCATCACTCTCAATACCGCATAGCATTCTGTAACCATTCAGTTTACCATGTGAAATACTGGCATAAAATTTATTCGCATTGCTTCTCTGTCACAAAGCCTCCACACCTCTGCCCTTTTGTTCCCAGGAAACCAGCTCCCTTGGGAAGGGGAGTGTGACACAATACTGAAGTCCCAGTTCCTTTACCCAACACAGGCTACAACTCTCATTAGGTTTCTTTTGGCTTGCTCCCACAGTACCAAAGTGAGGATAAATAATTCCTAACTTACAAACCTAGCTAATTGAAGCCCTGAGCATACATCTTGAATAAGTGGAAGAAAACAAACCTTCTCCTAGCCTCCTAAGTAGCAGAATGTTCTTTGTACAGTGAGTAAATCATTCAGTCTAAACAGCGACAAATCATTACGCTTTTGTGGGTAAAAGAACAGAGGAAACAACACTTAAGTTGAAGTATATGCATCAGGGCACAGTGTCATCTGGGGCTTCTCTTGCTGTTTGGGAGGACCCAGAAAAAGAAAGATCAAGGCAGAGAAGAGAAGGCTGAGCAGCATGCACAAGAGGAATAAACATCAACATTTAGAGGAGGAGTGGGTTCAGCCAAAGTTGAAGCAGAACCAGCCCCTTCCTCCAGGCTCAGAAGCACAAGCACTCCCAAGCACAGCACCCACCCATAGACAACAACACCCACACAGAAGAGCTGGGGGGGGTCACCCTGCAGCTCCCACCACCCAGTCCCAGGGGACAGAAGCCACACTGTGCTCAAATACTCTAACCACTCACACAGTGACCTCCACACCATTTAGTCCACAGTAAATCCTCATCAGCATTTACTCTGAGGAATTAACGGATTACTTCACTAGAACTGCCTGAAATAAATACCCTGAAGACAACTTCTTTAATAGTTCACTAAATGAACAAGCCCAGTTGAGCTGATGCATCCCTAAGAGCAGAACAAGATTAAGCAGTGGCCTCACTTTGCCCTCTCCCAGTCTCCATCAGCCCCACCCCAGCACTGGCCAGAGCAGGCATCAGGCTCCTCCTGAACCACATCTCAGGTCCTCAGCCAGATGCCTCACCTGCCTCCCCACAACAGGCAGCACCCAGCCTGTCTCTCCTGCTTTTGAGCACCAAGAATTCCCTTCTGCTATAGCCAGGCTGCATGTACCTCTGTGTCAGTGTGCTACAGGTCTGATCCCATAAGCCTTTATGAGTGCCAGCAACCTTGCCAAGCTTTCATTTGTAAAAGGAGCCAGATAACCCAAAACCACAGAAAAACTGAAGTGTTCAAGCAAGCACAGAAAAAGTTGGGCTCTCGCTGTCCAACTGCTTGTACGAATAAGCAACAAATCTACATGGCTGATCTTTCAAAGATAACCCTCTTTACTAAATAAATCCCTTGTTCCTCAGCTCCAACATAAATCTACATGTTGTCCCAACTTGCAAGACTTCAGCATTGTAACTCCCACAGTACCTTTAGAGGGTACACACACATGCACAGAGAAGAAAGATCAAGGAAAGTGATAGCAGCTGGACACAGAACAATCAGGCAGCACAATTACATCGGGGCGTGGGGAGGCAGAGCACACGCAGGCATTGCAAACCAATACAGGTTGAGCTATGACAGGTTTGGGAGCAGCCTCGTAGAGAAGGGCATGGGGGATTCTGATGAAAAGCCTGGCACAAGCTGGCAACACGCCCCCATAATCCAAAAAGCCAGGCCCTTTGTATCCTAGGCTGCATCAAAAGAAGTGTGACCAGCAGGTCAAGGGAGGTGAGACCCCAGCTGGAGCACTGCCTTCAGCCCTGGGTCCTCAGTACAGCAAATTTGTGCACCAGTTGGAACAGGTCCAGAGGATGCCACCAAGATAATCAGAAGGCTGGAGCACTATGAGCCTCTCCTATGAGGACCGGCTGAGCGAGTTGGAGCTGTTCATCCTGGAGAAGAGAAGGCTCTGGGGAGACCTCATTGTGATCTTTCAATACTTAAAGGGGGGTTTTGAGAAAGTTGGGGGACAAGCATTTTAGTAAGGTGTGCTGCAATAGGACAAGGGGTAATGTTTTTAAACTCAAGAAGGATAGACATTTTTCATGAGCATAGTGAAATACTAGAACAGGTTTCCTAGAGAGTTGGTAGTTCTCCCAACTCTGGAATCATCCAAGGTCAGGCTGGATGGAGCTCCAAGCAACTTGATGTAGTTGAAGATGCCCCTGCCTCTTGCACAGGGGCTGGACTAGTTGATCTTTAAAGGTCCCTTTCAATGCAAACTATTCTATGTCTGTCACCACATTACAAAGATACTGGCAAGTTTAGGAAACATCCTCTATTTTACTGTCATACATGCACCTTAATTGTATTGTCCATTTACACACACAAATATAAAATACAAAAATTTTGGCTAGTTTTCTTCTTTCCACAATCAGGAACTGTGTTATAGTAAGGAACTTTCAGAATACAGGATAGTGAAAGCAAAAGATTAACATCATGACTGCAGGTACTTTTTCTGCATCTACAGTCTTTTTTTGGTATTTGCTCTTAGATTATTCCTTTGATATATCTCCCCACTGGTGCAATACACCAGGATATAAATTTAAATTAAGAAAAAAAAATTTCCCAATCATTTACAGCAGCAGGAGGAACCATTGCACCTCCCTTACCAGGCTTCCACACAGACAACATGGAGGCAAAAGCTGTAAGGAGCCCATTTCATCTACTTTTTTGCAACCCTGAAACAAGAGTAGTTTTGGAATCTCCTGCTAAAAGCCCAAGCTCACAACCAATTGCAGTCTCCCTTGAGAAATGTCAGGCAGTAGCTACAAAAATGTTCTGTGGGATCTCAGAGACTTCAGTGAGGGTTATGCATCGGTATTTTCATCACTTTTCATGAAGTGCTTTAAGTGTTAATAATGAAATCGGCCCAAGACTATTAAATACTGACTGAAGTGACAGCTCTGCCATATTATTCCTGTGTTTGCACAGCAATCATTCAGCAGGTTAAGTTATTTTAGGATGAGTGGAGTTTAAATTAAATATAGTCCCTTGTGTTCTTGTTTCATTTAAAGCGAACCACAGACTGCATGCCTCAACATTGTGCAGAGTCAGTAAGTTTCACTGAGACTCATTTGTTTCTTTTGCTTTTACCCCTTAGTATTCTTTTTGCCAGGCAAGATTAGGAATTTGAAAGAATCCTGCTGCAATGATTCACCAAGTTTTCCATAGCACACACCACAACAGAGCATAAATGATACTAACTTGGTGAAAACCTGGCTTAAATAATTTAAACCAAAGAGCACACACAAACTGCACACCATTTTTGCCACCAGCACTAGGCTTCAACTAAAGACACTTGAACTTCCAATTTTTTCCTACAAAAATCTGTAGCACCTTGAGTCAAAGTGAACAAAGACAGAAAATCCCAGGTCTGTTCCATCGGGATCTTTCTCTACAAGCACAGATAATAGAACTACTGTATTTAAGTCAGAAAGAACAGCTTCAGTCTTTACTATGCTGTTAACATGGGTGGACACAAGCACTTACCTACTGAAAGGCACTTTTCAGATGTGTGTTATCTCCTTCAGACAATTTATGTCATTAATGAGATTTAACTAACAGCTTTCCTGGAAAGTGAGTGCACCACAGCAGTCATAATCTACCTATTTCTCAACAGGGATTTATTTCAAGTTGCTGTTTATACTCTACTTTCCCCAGTGAGTTGAAAACCCATAGCAAACATTAGCGTTGTATCCATTATTAATACATATTCAAGTACATTTTAATAAATACCACATACATATGCATAGAAGTACATGCTCTGCATCAGACTGTGAACTGCTCATGGCAAGGTATTTCCCAGAGCACAGACTGCTCCTGCTATGCCACCAAGTGCATTTACTGTCAGCTGAGAGACAATCCAATTTATAGGACTAGAAAGAGTAAAGAGACCAGCACTGCAAAGCTGCAGGAAAACAAAGTTGGAAAATAAAACAGCGAGCTAGAGGAGGTCTGCAGGATGGCCCCTTCCCAAAGGCACTGCCAGAGAATGAGCACAGCCCACAGTGGGTGAGGAGGTCACATCCAGTCACAGGGCTTATTTCAATTTTGACATGAAATAGCTACACTTAGACCGGGTTGGATGAGGGAGAAAGAAGCAGCAGGATACTCTAATAACAATTTTTATTACCATAAGAGCTATAACAAGACTAGACCCAAAAGAAACAGTAAAAAGGATAAAAACCTCTCCCTAACATCTAAAGATACTCCAGGAGTGCAGTGATCAGTGCATTCAGCTCAGCAAACTTCAAGTTAGTCAGTTCCCAATACCAGTAATCTTTCAAAGACAGGACAGACCACACTCAGAAAAGTTTGACCCACGCTCAGCTCAATATTTCTATATTTATACAGCCATATGAAATAAACCCAACAAGTTTAAACTCAAGCACTTCAAAATACATTCCCCTAGGAAAAGTTGTGCTATCCTACGGCACTTCTGTCCTTTCTTCCTCTATCAAAGTTACTCACTACCCAGAGCCTGACAGCCTCATGAACACAAAATCTCAGTAACTTACCTACCAATCCTGGAGAAAAAAGTCCTATGCAAAGGTAAGCACAGCCCAACACTCCCAGCAGCTTCCCTACTACAGCCAAGCACCCCTGCACATGGAAAAACCCTCTCTGAGCCCACCCCCAACCTGTTAGGCTCCAGCACAACCCTCATTGCAGACAGCTGGGCAGTGCTAACAACCCAAACAGCTCCAGCTGGGACACAGGGCAAGGACCCACCAAAGGCAGGCACAGAGCCCACACCTGAAGCATCACAACTTAACAGGGATGTATCTTCAATGTCAGACTGCTGAGAACAAGAGAACTGCAAGTGAACGTGGCTAAACCAGGCAGAACAAAAACTTGTCATAAGTTTTATTGAGGGAATAGTTTCAAAATACAACCTGGTAATTTTTTGCCCCCTTTTATGTCAAACTTAAATGTGTGGGTTTTGATAACAGGACATACAGAATATTGCCACAGGAATGTACATAGGTCTAAAGCAACTGTGTGGAAGGGGCATGGTGGATGTTTCCTGAAGGACAGAATGCAGGGAGGAAGAGGCAGCCTAGGGAGTGCTATGTGAGGGATACCAAATTCAATCAGGATGCTGAGGAGTTTGTGACATTTGAAAATATGTTAAATACCCTATTCCATGAAAAATGCCAGTCCTCCAACTTAACACTATTAGCAGACTTTTATTTACCACCTTTTCTAAATGCTGAACCATGGAAAGCTGGGCTTCAGGCAGCTGGGGAAGGATTACATGAAACTATCAAAATAGCTACCTCATGTTTAGCTGAATTTGTATTTGCAGAATATGAAAGCCTTTGGACATCATCTTTAGAAAAGATTTGTTTTCTGGATGCCTGAAGTAACACCTTAGAAGAATTCTGCAGTTCTGAGCAGACAAACTCGTCACTCCTAGAGCTATACCTCTTTTAGCTGTCATGAGATGGAGGTTCCACATCCCCAGATAACTGACAACCCTGACACATCCGCTGTGTTTCTGGAGTTTGCCATACTACAAACACTGTCTTGCTGAGCACAGTAGGCCCCCTCAGCTGAGTGTTGTTTAGCTCATGCATAGATACGGGCAGGGTCAGGGGCCTGAGCAATAAAGATCTCATGGGCTATACTGTAATAAAGCCTGGAACTAGCAAATTCTTGCTTGAGTACCATTTATGAAGATTTATTCTAAATATATGTAAACATTAAGTAATAAGTGTTGTAGAATATCAGATTGTTACATGCTTTAGCTGCTCTGTGTGAAAACATTTTACCTAAGATAGCTTTTAAAGTAGTCCATGAATATCCATGCTTTGCCATCTGCTTTAGAATTGAATGATCCCTCGAAAGCAGCACCATAAATACTTCCACAAATGAGTGATCTGTTCACATTATATCCCCTAATGCTATCTTATGGCAGAGAAAACAAATAACTCAGATGTCACATCATTGCACACAGCAACAATAAGGTGCACTCTGACTGGGTTTTAGCACATTACTAAGAACTGCATCACTGGTTGTCTCTGAGGATCTAACCTGGCTTTTTAGAGACATATTTCTTGACAGTCTGTCAAGAAAGTCTGGAGATGAACACTGAAGAAAGAATACCTTTAGCATCTCATTTTTTTTAGACATGATGAATTCTAATCTGGGCTGAGTCTCAAAAAGATTTGAACAAAAGGATGAATAGGAAGTAGCAACAGAGGATTTACAAAGGTGGTTTTATAAAATGAAGTCTTACGGGCAGAATATGCAAAAGGAAATTTTTATGCACCAGTTATAGAATCTGCTAGTCTAGTCAATATTTTAAA
Organism: Grallaria varia; assembly: GCA_013396735.1. Classification (NCBI taxonomy): domain Eukaryota; kingdom Metazoa; phylum Chordata; class Aves; order Passeriformes; family Formicariidae; genus Grallaria; species Grallaria varia. Next base: position 534,621 of record VWZG01007029.1, read on the forward strand.
ATATAAGAAATTAACTTTCTATGTTTATACAATTGCTAGCTATTTCAAAATGCTGTCATCAGCTTCTTGGGGGACAATGAGACTTGCAGCAGCCAAGCAAACACACACACAGGGTTCACTGAAGTTCATTGACTGAGGAAAACAGTTCTTCCTTGATGTTCCCAAAACTCCATGTCCCTGCCTGATCTTTCCAGCAACGTGTTCAGGCTGAAAAAGGGGCTTTGTCATGTTTTTGGCGTTTATTTTCTATCTGACATTGAGCAGATCGGTGGGTCCAGAGTAGAGAAATGCTGAGCAGTGTGGGAAGATATCCACCCTCCCTGTCAGCTTCTGCTCTCCAAAGCCCCACTGCCCTGTGGGTTTGATGAAATCAGCAGCTCTGCCCTAGAAACAGGCCGGTTTGGGTGTCTACACAGGGGCAAGGAGAGCTTAAAATAGAGCTGGTCTATGGTGTGGCAAGGGCAGCAAGGTTTTCCAAGGGTCCGTACCAGCCCAGCGCTTTGGTGCTTGCTGAATCTGCCCAGTGTCTGCAGACCCCAGGGGGAAGCTCTGTGGAAAACCCTGTTGTTCCTTTTATTTTAAAGTAACCACTGAAGAAAGCCATGGGATGGGTGAATGATGCCAGATGCTAAAGGCAGCTGAACAAAACCAGTCTGATCTATGCTTGACACCACATCGCTTACTGAGTTTTTATTTCAAAAATGAATGAAACGAACCACTGTTTTAATAGGGCTCTTTTGTTTGTCAGGAAAAAAGCTCACAAAGCAGTAGGAGCCATAACTGGGGAAAGTATCAAGGAAGATGAGTTAAAATGCACTTAAGCAGTTTTCCTTATAGATACTGTTTTTGTGACAGATAGCCAGGTCTTCCTGCCCTCCTGAAAGGAAAGAAATGGTCTTCAAGGAGGATAATAAACAAAATTTCAAATAGATCTATTGTTTAAGCAGACAGGAGGCAGACCATACACTCAAGTAGCTCACACTGTCTGACTAGCCTGAAAGTCCGTCTTTCATATTAAGATAGACCTTTACCTCTGTGCTGCTTCTGGAGAGTATCCTCTAGGGCTAGCAGTGCCTGGCAATTAGGAAGCTGACTTTAACATCCCAGCATCCAATACTATATCTAACTTTGCCCTTGGGTCAACCAGTGACATCAAGGACATTACCTATGGGCTAACAAATAGGAAAAATAGGGCACAGTGGTAGAAATAATACTACTCATACGGTGGCACTAAGATCTATAGGTTCTAAGAAAATTAAGAATACCAGATGTTACTGTTCTTTCCAGTTGCCATGCAACTACAGCTACCCTGCTATGCTTTACCTTCCTAATCTCCTTAACAGCTAACTCTAAAACAAGCACAATTAATTCCCCAATGAACAAGACAGGACATGACCCAGTCCTATGGTTACAGAAGTACTTTGATTGTTGGTATCTAAACATTAAACAGATACAGCACCAGTGCACAGTGTGGCAGAGCTGACGTTTTGCAAGACAAACGCAAGTCATTGTTGCAAACTATGAACTCTCCTGTAGCACAGGCTTTTACAGCAACTCCTAACAGATATTTCTTACACTGCTTAGGAGACAGACCTCTGGTGATCCAGGCAGCCACCTACCCTAGAAACTCAGACAGAAATGAGCAGGCTGTGCTTCAGCTGAGCAGCATGTAGAGGCACTAGGACACATAGAGCCCACTTATGCCCTCTGACAATAGCTATATGAACATTGATCATATTTTCTCTTTTAGGAGCAATGTCTTAGGTGATCTACTTTGCTGTGGTTTTTAAACAAACATCTTCTGTACTATATGTACAAAACCCACACTTTTTATAGCAGTGCTAAATCAGATTACTTCCATTATCAATTAAATGGATGGTGAACAGTGGCTTCTGCTTCTAAAAAATATTTGTTTGTATATTTACAAAAAGTAATAAACACTCAAAAATCCCTTTGTTTCTGATGTGGTTCTCATTTGCACCAGGCATAGACCCATGATACTAATATTTCTACATAGCTTCCTGACCCCAGTGCAGAGCTAGTGAGCAGCCATAGAAATTAGCACTGAATATGAAGATACTCCTAGAGTTTCTGATTCAGCATTTAAGATTTTTATAATGACTATAGATTGTACAAGTAACATGCCAGTTTTGTGGAAGGCCTTATTTCACATTATGGAAAAAAAATACATGAAAGGGGAAAAATTCAAGCTCAGGGGGAGGCACGTATTTGCATATAAGCTGTATAGGAATAATGATTATGACATTTAGTATTTCAAAAATTATAGCTTTCTGATATTTTTAAAGCTGTTCTTAAGTGATAAATACTTCACTTAAGCACATTATATATATGCTCTCAAGCATTTAAAAATGTTGAAAATTCTCCATTCATCAGCTGTGGAAGATATTATATTAGAAAGAGCAGACATATTTGGCTGTGCAATAGGGTGATGTTAAAACCTTTCTTTTTCAGACCTCCTGTGACTGCTCTGTTCCCTCTCAAAACTTCTCACAGGTGGATTGCTATTCCTGCCTTCAGTCCACTGCCAGAAGTCACCACATCCTTCCAATGTAATCAAATTTCCCGGATTGAGCTGTACACTTCGGATATAGTGATCATGACAGTGCAGTGAAACCCAGGGAAGAATTAAACAGCTACGTGTGCCAGGGTCTAGTCTTCAGAATAACAAAATTTTATGTTGGCTAAAGCACCAAAGGCAGACTCGTGCCGGGGAGTCTGGTTCCAAAGATTTCCTCCAAAGGTTTCGGATCCTTGGTTAGGAAATGCTGGCCGACAAAGAGAAGAGGAGAACTGACTGGTTACTCCCCAAAAATACCAAAAATGGATGCTTAAGTACCCATTTACCTGTCAGTCTGGGGCTTTTAAGATGAAAACTGGCAGGAAGTAAGTTAGCATAGTCATGTGATGTTAAAAGAATTTTGTCAGTCTGACAGGGAACAACATCTGATTATGCTGTGTGTAAGGCAAACAGATCTTACCCTTGGCAAGTTTGTACTTGTTCAAATTACGCTTTCATGAGTTCATCAGGTTTTTATAGTTTACCAGTCTTCATGGACTGTTACTTAAAGGTTCAGAGAAAAAAATCACATGCTGTCTGCATAAAAAGGTTTGCATAGCTGTGCTCTAGAGCCAACTCACACTTCAAAGTCAGAAATTATCATGTTAGGCTATAACTTGTCACAGCAGCAAGCACTGGTGCCACAATTTCCCATTTGCTGTTTCTCGAGCACATAGAAATGCACAAAAGAATTTGTCAGTGCCATACACAACTAATACACAAATCAGTTAAAATGAGATTTTAACAGTCTGATTATATACTTAGATTATTAATTGCTAGTCCAGCCCTCCTTATATTGTGCCATCTTCTCATTAGCTTGTTATTGCAGTGGATGATAAGGAAGAAAGACAAACCTGAAAGGTATTGTAGCCAGAGGGGCATTTAAAATATTGGTCTGCACCTGGGAAACAGGTTTAATTACTGGTGCTGTCAAAATGTTTTAATGTAAACAGGTTTCCTGATGGATCACATTTCCTTTCTGTGAACTAGCATCCCCAAACACAATCCACTTTATGATGGGGCTTAAAATGCAGGTATCATAAATTAAAGCAACAAAGCTTTTATGATTAAAGATGCTTCATCAGCTTTTAATGCCTCAAATTATAGAAACTATAACAAGCCTTCACATTAAAATTTAAATAGGATTAGGAGTCTAAAACTCTCTGTTAAATAGGTGTCATAGGCCTGACTCATTCTGAGATGGTGCAGAGTACAAACAGGAGGGAGGCAGCTCCTACTTCTTTCTTTTGGGCAGCTTGGAATCGGTCTAGCTGTTGGTATGTATTAAAGAGGGACTGAGACTGCCCTAACCTGTACACCAGAGACACTCTTTGATATACCAAGGGAATTATGTGATTGCCTCAGCTATGCTCCCTCTGTGGGATAATGCTGCTCTCTGGAGACCTTCCTAAAAGGCACCGCAGAGCCGGAAAACCTGCTCTCTGCCTGGGCTTGCTGCTTTGTTCCTCAGGGGTACGTTGAGTCCCTTAAAATAAGCAATGTGCCTCCTCTATATCTATTCCAAAAGAGCATTAACCATAAAAATACCTGCACATGAATTGAGAGATGATTCTGATTACTCTGTTGTATTTGATTTATGTAAGCATCTTATCCTTTTCATGTTACTCCTGGTAATAACTTCTGAGAGCAGGTTTCACATTAAGCAATGTTTGTCAAAAGCAGATTTAAAATCTGTAATTAAAACATATGCTTGTATAACGTATTTATATTCTGCTCATTCATTCAAGATATAGAAACATGGATCTTATTTGACCAGGCATCATTAGGTAAGGCTTTCAGATGTGCATACTAACTCAGAATTTAAACAAAAACAAAACCAAAAAAAGTCAAATAAAGGCAATTGTTTCACGTAGGTGGTACATGAAAGAAGAACCTCAATTCATCTTATAAATTATTCATGGTGAATTATTCACTTGACTCACATAGAGATAAAGGAGATGCTTTTTTACACTATAAAATCTACTCAGACTTAAAACCTGTATTAATACGAAGTAATGTGTAATTACAGTGGGAGAGGTACTTTTAAATCATTTTTGTGAAATCTGAGTTTGACTGAAGACTCTTAATACATATGCTTTCTGTTCCTTGATACTAGTAGTCACATGGCAAGTGTGCAAGTGAAATGCAGAATTCAAGAAAAACTAAATGTCACACAACTTTGTAGATCAAAAGTTCTCTTAATCTTTTGGGGGATGAAGCAAACAAGAAAAGTCCAAAACACTCTCAGGGCTTTCCACAACAATCCTGTTCTATGTTGTGGGGCCACAGCCTTCTCTGTGTGTACCACAGCAGACTTTACAAACTGTTTGCCTTTTTTTCAGTACTTAGTCGTTCAGATTCATAAGATCCTTTTGCTGAATTAGAGAAAGTTAAAGCCCTGATCCTTCCAGCTTTTAATCTCGTTTACAATGGTACTATCAACATTCCCACAGATTTATTGCCAGATTTATAGTTCAGGTGAGTGAAAATACAAGCAATACATTGTCCTAGTTATAGCAGCTGGGACCAGTTTATCACTGTGTGAATGTAACTGGAACTGTGTATTCCATACCCTCTCTGTCATTTATCATCAACTGTTAATGATGCATTGTTTGCAGCAGCTGCCCAGGACACAGCTGACACCTCAGGCTATGAACTGGGTGCATGAGAAAACAGAGATAAGAGGGTTCCCTGTCTTCACACCAGTGATTCAGGTGTGATAACACAGGTCTGGGAATCATTAACACCTTCACACCCAACCTGAGGGGTCATGTCTGCTAATGGGTCACCAAGTAGACCAAAATATCCTGTGACTCGCTGAGTAAATTGCCCATTGTGAAAACCCTCACCCTGGGGGAGGTACTGGGCGTTCCCATCTGAACCCAAGCATATGTAAGCTTGGGGTTTGGGGACTTGGGTGACTCACTTGTCAGATTGAGAGGAGGACCAGAATCTCAACAGGACTGCAACTACCACTCTCAACCAGACTGCGACCACCAACCTTCTGGAAGGAAAACAGGTTTTCCTTTTCTTTTTGCTTTGGACTCAGGGGGACCACGTGGTGCTCAGCAGAGGGGCTAGTGAGCACCATTCTGTTTGTGCCCCAGGGGGCTGGGTTGTACGACTGGGTTTTGAGGGCTGAAATCAATTTTCGTTTGTATCAGTGTATCTATTGTAATCTTCTTATTAAATTGTAGTTCTGACTTCTAAACTCTTTTGAGTTGGGTTCATTTCTCCTGCCGGTTTACTTTTAAACCAGCACATACATGCATGATAGTAGCCTTGGAAACAGGATGGAAACTTAGTTAATTAAAGCCAGTCTTCCAACACTAAAACACTACTGTCAAGAGATGCACTACAGAAACATTTCTGTATTCAAAACAGTTCTTTTGTTAGTAGAAATCTCTTCCAGAGTTTCATTAATATGAGAATTAGGAACATTTCCCCCTAATTTCTATTCTATATTCATTCACGTTTGTACCATTTCGTCCTGTTTAAGCATGTTAGGATCAGGACCAAACTTGAAGATTCTCCAAGTTTGATTATTACCTCACTTTCTGATCTGAGATCCAACATAACACATCTCACCCTTGACTAAACACCACTGTATCACATGAAAACTCCTCTTAAATGCCTGACATCCTTTGCTGATCAAACGTAACTGTGCTAAATGAGGGAAACTGAAGTATTCGGCAGATCCAGAAACCCGTTCACACATAACAGCATGGACTGGAAAGCTGTAATAACAGCAAGTTACCTCCCTACTACACACTAACGAGTTTCCATGGTGATCTCATATTTCAGGGCAAATACTCACACTAGCCAAACCGGATAGCAGGTGAAGATGTCTAGATGGTGGGATGGGATGGGACATTACAACCTTTCTCTAGCAATGACAGCAGTAAACGCTTCCAGATTTACAAGATCATTGCCATATTTTGTCTTTCCCAGGAAGCTTCTGGAGCACTGACTCAGCAGTCAGAAATCAGTGTCATGCTTTAGTTCCCCTCTGTCGAGCGAACGTGGATGTTGATGTAATATTGCTGGGCATGTTAGGAGCTCCCCTTGGTCCAGTTGACTAAACGCCAACAGTTAGCCCTGGCAGCTAACAATAGATTACACCACATCATGCACAACATTACCCGTGGTGTGCCATCAGACCTTTATGCTAACAGAGTCCACATTTCCTGTGAAAATATAAGCTGAAATCCAGTATTTTATGNCAGGTGTGTCCTGGGCAGCTGTTGCAAACAATGCATCATTAACAGTTCATGATAAATGGCAGAGAGGGTATGGAATACACAGTTCCAGTTACATTCCCACAGTGATAAACTGGTCCCAGCCACTATAACTAGGACATTTATGAACAAAGGGGGAAAGAAAAGAAAGTGCAGTTTACCATTTAAAATCAAACCTGTATGTGCAATTAACTTAAAAAAATGGGTGTTAAATGGAAATGCCAGAGTTGTCTACAATGACTCAATGATATTCAAATTAATTTTTTTCTGTATATTTGTTAAGATGGCTGGTTTATTTGTTTTAATTAGGGTCTTTTCTGTCGCTCCTGTTAATTAAGGAAGTTAAGGCCAGTATGAAGTGTAACTGTATACAGTCACACCTCATTACAACAGTGAGATTATCCCTAAGAAAATTGATAAATTGATGTAAAAGAAACCAGGTATTCAAAGTTGTGCCCAGACTCCCTCAGTAGGATGGCAGATATTTCATTCAGTTCCCTGCATTTTATCTGCTGATTTAGAGTGATACAAGTTTTGCTCTGAAGATATCTTTTTACTTCAACTTATGAATAACTGCAAGATATAAAACTATCTTTTGTATAATTCATTAATATTAATAAGTTTGAGTTTCATTCAGAGAATTTAGAGCACTGGTTATTTTCAAGGAAATAGTATAATCAGTAAGATAATACTCATTGAGATGTTCCTGGATAAATTTATTATGCAATCCAATACCAGTAATCTGAAACTCACCAAGGAGGTGCCCTAACCAAATGATCTCCTGTCTTCAAAGAATACTTTTGCTTAAAAGCATGCTTTTGGATAGAGATATGGTAATTAGAAGTTTTAATTATAATGCAGAGCCTTAACATAATTTGTCTCACCTCACTTTTTTCTTTCTCTCATGAAATCCCCCTTTGTCCCTTTCAGATATATTTCTATGAATTGCTATGAAATGAAAGCACAAAGTCTTTACTTGTACCTTCAAACTTTTAATCCCAAGTATTAAACATACTTCCAAAGGATTTTCCCTTTAATAGGCAGATATTAGAGACAAGCCTAGGCTGCAAAGTTTGCATCCATACCATCACCTTCTTTATGGATATTAGGAAAACATTTTATGTGATTTTTGGTGGGTTTTTTAAACCCAAAACCTTAATGCCAAGTAAGGAGACAATTTAAATCACCTTTTTTATTTTTTTTTTCTTCCAGGGAGAGATTATTGAAAGCTTCCACTTTGGAAAATCCAAAATGCAGCTATGAGATCCACAGGTGACCATCTCCTAATTCAAACCAGGCAAAGCAGAGAGCAGGAGGTTCTCTACCTGTGCTTTTCCCCTGCAGCTAAGCAGCCACTCTTCTAAAACTAATCGAAAGGGATTTAGACATGGCTAACGGACAGACATAGAGCTGTCATCACAAAATTAAAACATAGGAAAAAATGCAGAACAATCTGAGAAAGTCTAGCCTTGAAAAAACCAGCTTTTATCCTTCAGTTAATTAATTCTGGAGAAAAGTTTTGATCAAATCTCATTTTTAACCTTGCTGTCAGCTGGTGAATCAGCCTGTTTTTCTCAAGTGGGTGTTGGCTGATAGCAATGGCTTATCCTATCCCATACATCTTCAAAGACTTCTAATTTTTAAAATAAGACTTACATTGGGAAAGGACAAGAGGTCTTTTGAAATTACTGTACAAAGCATAAATTCAAGTTTACTTTTAAGATTTTTCAAGATATGTGTGCCCCACCATGAGCCTTCATGAAAGGATGAAAGGTTTTTTTTTTTTGATGAAGCAACCACTTGATTGTTCTTTTCAGAAATGTAAAAAATTAACGTGCAGCTTTTTCTAGAACAAATTACTCCACAAGTCATTCTTTTTGTGTCCTTAAACCTCTGTTTTGGGGAGGAGGGGGGCAGTGAGAATACTAGTCAGTAAGCACTTATTACTGGAAAAAAAAGAGAAATATTTTTGCTACTGTGAGGGGGGGGGTACTTCTGTCTGGAAAACAGCTATTGCAAGTACTTTCTAAAATGCTTCAGAATTACACAGCAGCACTGAACACTGCTGAGGTGTTTCCATGCCAGACATCAGTTTGGACATGTTCAAATTTTACAAACTGAAAACAAGTACACATTTTTCTCTAGGTGACTGTGTTGTGGGAACGTTCAAGTTACAAATGTGACATATAATTTCATGTATTTGGATGCCTTCTGGAAACTGACCCAGTACCTTAGGTTTGAAATTTATTATGTATTAATTACAGCTTTGTGTTTGCATACAGCATAGCAGGCTATCTGGTACTTGCATTTTTGTTAAGAAAAATCTTTTGGGAATGTGAAATGCTGATTTTGGCTGTTCCTTTACCAGGAAACAGAAATGCAACAAAAACACATGTAAGTTAATCTGCATTTGAGCTATGTCAAATGTTGGATTTTAAGTGTCCATGATGCTTACCCAATCACTATTTTGTGTAAGGAAAGAATAGAACAATAGTGCTAAAATATTGCACAAAATCCCAAGTTAGGAAATTTTACTCCTAAAAAGTTGTCATTGGAAGACTTTTCTACCAAATTTATAGGGTACAGACAAGTTAAAACAATGTACAAACAACTAAAATAATATGTGGATTATTTAGGCCTTGTATTATTGCTAAGTGAGAACCTTTTCTTTCTGGTTCTATAGCCCCTTGTTGAGAACAGAAGTTTTACAAAGGGGTTACATAATGACAGTTACTATTGAAGGAAGCAAACCTGGTAAACCCCTCTCTTATCAAAACTTGTGTATTTTAAGTTAAGATCTGTATACTGTAAGCTAGCTGCAGGTTGTCTGCCAACGTCCTGAGACACTGTGCACCTTGGATCCTGCTACAGAGGACCAGAAACTTTAATTCATGATTTATAGATATTAGTCAGGGTACCTGTCTTTTCAATCTTTCTCTGTATTCTCTTCCTCTATGAAAGTCCAAGAGTCCAGTTTTTCCTGTCGAGAGGGCCTGGGTGGACACAGAGCCAGAGCAAGGCGGGCCGCTGTAACAAGGTGTGGACCATGCTGAGGACTTCCTGGACTCAGAGCCTTTCAGACACTGGTCCCTTCCATTACCACAATACCTCAATGCCTTGGAAGTGACTCGCTGGTGCAAACTCCTCTGCCTGTGACTGCTCAAAAATAGACACTTAGAGCACCACATACAAATTTCAGAATAGATATAATCTAACTTGAAGTGAGATTTCGTATATTTTTAGTGAGTGTTGAATATGACCCTTTTTACAGTACTTGCTGTCTGTAGAAATGGACAGGATGGTTAAAACAACATTACAAAACCCAGAAATCAACATGCATTATCCTACCTACCTACCCTTCCAGTTAAGCTTAGAAAGTTGGTTATAGAATAAACATAATTTAGAAAATGCTGTAAGTTCTAATAAAAGATTAAAATTTTTTGTTGTTGTTGTAAATACAATACAGCATCTGAAGGGCTATTTCCCTGACTGATGAAAATACATTATCTGTAATGCGTACAGCAGAATTTTTACATTTGTGCTCGGGATAGCATTAAGGGCCTGAGAAAAATCTAATCAATTCTGTGACCTATTATCCATGCTATTTGATTAGATGCAGCTAATGATTTTTTATTTAGATAAAACTTAGCTTTAAACATTTTTAAAATTTCTTTATCCTTTTGAGGAAAATACAAAAGATATATTGTACCACAGTTGTTTATCATCCTAAAATGGTATAGTGTGAATCATTCAAGATGCATTGCAAAAAAAGAAAAAAACCATCTGTTCACCATACATCAAGGGAACCAGTGTTTAAGAATTAGAATTGTGAAATAATGGAACTTCCAGAGTACTTTTAACTCCTGAAACAGAAACATTAAGGTCCACAGTTTTGAAACACAGCAGCACCTGCAGATGCAGAAAGGCATGTTGTGGAATTTCAAAAGTCCCCACACAGGCTTTCAACTCACATTTCTGTCAGTATGAATGTCATGTTAGACAGACACATCTGTCTGCACCTTTAAGTTTTGGTCCCTCTATTCCTTTGTTTCTGACATAATACACCTGCATAGAAACAGTCCCTATAGAAAACAGGGCAGTTTCTCACACCCTCTTGCTCCAGCCTTTTTTTGTCGAGTCTGTAGTGTGCCTGATCTGAGCAGCTTAGCCATGGGCTGCTCTGAAGCAGCCGAGGGCCAGCCCTGCAGAGCGCTCTTAGTTTGGCAGCGCTGTTTGCTCAGTGGTGTTCAGCAGCAGCCTGCCCTCTGACAGACAGCAGCTCTGTGGGCTCTGTTCACTGTGACTAGGGGGAAGAAAATCCCAAACAGTGGCAGTTTTGGCTGCAGTCCTGTTGGGAGGAGCCCGGTTCCTTCTCTGTTCTCTCCTACCGAGACTGGCGACGTGTGCCTTGGCAGGTACTGTCCCTGTCCAATGGACATGGGCTTAGCAGCAGTTATTAGGCAGAATATGGAATACAGTTTTGTAGGCAATGTGCGTTATTGAATATGGATGAACTGCAATGTTATCAATGAAGCTGTCCTCACTACTGACTCCTTTCCATTGCATAAGACCATTCATAGTTAAAAGCTGTTTCTTCATCTGTCTCTAGGAGCCAGAATTATGGAAGCCCACTAAAATCAAACTGGAATTATGTCTAAAACTTTTTCACAGTCACATTGTTACTGACTCCAGTGCTTACAAGAAGCCTGCTTCTTTTACATGTAGTGCTTTATGGCACTATATAACAATAAGATTTGCACCACTCCACTTAGGCTTTCAGTTTTTAAGACATAATGTTTAAACCATACGATCCATGGATGTTTATCAGTGGGAAGGACTGTACTCAAGGAGAGATTAACAAGAGAAGAAAGAAAAACAGGTTGCAAAAGGATTTAAGTGAAAAGAATCTTAGCAGGGATACAGAACCATAGAAACTCCCTTAAAATTTCCTTTCAAAATATTAAGAAAGGATGTTAAGTACAGAAGTTCTCCAAGGGAACATGGCAGATGCAAACACTCGGAACAAAGTAGTAGCTAACTTTCAGGTTTTGGATTAACATATGCTATGATTCAAGAAAGTTCACAAAAGTCCATCAACTCCAGTTTCTACCCATTTCCCCTTTCACATATCAAAAGACAGTTTAATACTCAGGCTTAATTATTGGCTTTTACAGAATTTTACTCCTTGTCTGTCACCAGGGCTACAAATATAACTATTGCTACTACTGGTGAAGAAATAACAGTTCAGCTTTTACTTAGTGCTTTGAAGTGTTTAGGCAGACAATGGAGACAATTGAACAAAAATAATAAACATTAGTTTCTCCCAGGGAATGTAGCAGAAAAATCTAACACAATTAAGGGCAACACTTTATAAACAGATTATATAATACATGGTGGATATCACAGAAGAATGGACTGATAAAGCAAAAAGTCAGAAATTACTACTATAAGATATCTTTGTTCAGTTAAAAAGCAGTTTCTGATTGGAACATAGGCAGTACTGGAATAGAATTATTCCTTATTTTCCCCAAAATGAAGGAAAAATGAAGTAAGTTCAGGGAAGAAAACTGCAAAATTAATTGTCTTTAATGATGGTATTTAGTGCTTTTTGTAACTAAATTTCAAAGCACTGTACTGAGAGATGTTCGTCATTACAATCCTCATTTTATAGACATGGAAACTGAGATACATGACCAGAACACATAGACTGCAAAAAATATGTATCCAAGAAATTCCAACACTGAAGAACAGATTGTGGAACCAGCAGGCAAATGGATATAAAGAAGAGAGAGTGCACATCTAAGCCGTACTAAGCAGCCCACATGGTTGCTATTCGTCTATTATCCTCCATACATATAATGATATATCTTAGAGCAAAAAGTTAGCCATACAAATCTCTATCTGTTTCTTATTGCACATAATTCTTTTGCTTTATTTGATAAAACAGATTTAAATTACTGCTGCATTGTCAGATTATGTTTCTCCGGCCCATTTTATCAAATGCATTGGCTAAATTTGTGTCAGATGGCAATTTTGCCTGGTTGGATTTAATGTAACTGTCAGACATATAGGCCATTTCACCAGTGCATCCATAAGTATGTAACACCATTTCAAATTCCCAAACAGCTGTCAAGTGCACAAAAGATAGATTTTCAGTTCAGCAAACTTGCTATCATCGCTTCTGGTTTTTGTTTATTATGCAAACCCAATGGCATTCAGTATTTTTGTACAGTTGATAATTGCTAATTATGGAAGGAAAACTTATCTGATTGTCAACCATGGAATCAAATGAATTGAAAATATTCCATCAAGCATTTAACGAAAGTGTAGGAAAAAGACAGACTAAAAATAACAATGAACATGTTCTTTGTGTTGAAAGATCATTGGCAGAAGTAAATCAGACAAAATTCAGATCCTTATTGCTTAATCTTCTCACATTTCATTAGCCACAGCTGCCAATTGTCTTGTGCAATGTGAATTGTTTTTCATGAAAGAAAAAATTTTAAAAAATCCATAGGCTGGAAATCAGTTTCACTATGACGCAGTGTTGGAATGCAAATATTCATTTCTGAATTAATTCATGACAGAGGGCTTGGCCAACCTGAGCTAATCACCCTCCTGGGGTACTCTAATCCTCCAAAGCTGATTATCTCATGATTGTCACACCCACTGGGAGTTCCCTTTGTCATTAGCAAATTCAGACTGTAGTTTAAAAAAAACAAAACCACAACAACTTGTTTTGATGCTGAGGTTGGGTAGTGAACAGCAGCTCCAGCTCTAATCCTTTGGCTGGCTGACAGGAGGAAATGTGCTCTAGTATGTCTCACTGCTCCCTCAGAATTATTAGGATTGAGAAAGAACCAACAGCTATCAAGTCAGGTGGCAAGATTATTATACTAATAAGACATATTTGTCCTTCCAAACTTAAAGTAGATACCAGTAATAAACACATGCACTACTCTCTCTTTTTTTTTCCCCTCTCCATTATTTACTGTGTCCATTTGATGGCAAATTAGCATCAAGACATGAAGAAATTTGTGCAACAAAAAATTGCAAATATGTTGTACAACACACATTTCATGACGCCCTCTACAAAATCTGTCTTCTACCAAGACTGTTCAAGCTGCAGGTGGAACAAAAAAATTCACAGGATGCATGGCAAACAACAGGAAGCGAACAGGTGACATCTGTCTCCAGCAGGTACTTCTTCATGCTATTTACTAGATTACATCAATAGAGAACTAAAGTCAAAGTTTAAAGCCCACTGCTGGGGTTATTACACATGAAAGCCCTGCATAACAGTTCTCACGTTCAGACACATTGTGCAGTAATTTTCCATGTGAGATAATTTCAGTTGCGTTCTGTGAAGCTTGTGTTGTACAAACAGTATAAAATTTGAATCTGTGTCAAGCCAGAAAATTGTGCAGGAAAGCTTGCACTGAGGGTATGACTTCAATTATTCATCACAGTTGTTCAATTTGCATTGTTTTTTCCCCTGCATTTCCAAGCTGCTGGAATTTGCTTGATACATTAACTGTCTAACCACTGTATTTAAGTGTAGCATAGTGGCTTTCCACTTCCTAATCCAAACACTACATGTCTCTCCTCTGAACTGTTTACATTTCTCATAATGACTCTGTATTTGTGGGATTTTTTTCTCTCTGTTTGTTTTAAGTAAAAAAACCAATAATTGCAGGTGGGCAGATGTGTGCCAGCACTTGCAGGTACGGGATGTGCTAGAATGTAAAGTCCATAAATTTTGCAGCTGGTATATGAGAAAACTGCTGGCACTTGCTTGAAGTTCTTAGAAATACTAGTATGACATAGTCTCCTGTAATTTATTTTGAATCCATCAATACATTTAAGGTTTCACTCAGCTGTAGTGTGTCCAAGCTATATTGCAATACGCAGCTAGTTTTGCTCAGTGAAATTCATACTGATCTCCCGAGGTTTGTATTTTGAGATTTAATACTCCTGAAATCTTTTAAGGTACAATAAAATATATATTTTGTGAAAATGTAACGTGGTATGGAATGTGCATAAAAGGCTCATGATGTGCTCCAGCAAGGGTGAGATCTGCTCTAAGAGGTTCACTACGTGTGCTTTGCAATTAATTTTGCAAGCAACATGAAACTTAGGCTACTTTATTTGTGCTCTTTCTTGAATGAGCTGAGAAATTTTTATACGGCAAGTTAAAATCTATTCCACCTCCCATATTGAAAAGTGGTTCTCTCTCTGTGGTGAATTTGGTACTGCATGGACGCTGCTATTCATGTGAACGTTTGTACTTCCCTCAGGTGTGCTGTAGGGATGGTATTAAAAGTTCCAAATTAGATATGCAGGCTGAGAAAGCCAAGCTACACAATGAAAAATTTGCACTGAATGTCCCATGAAGGCACCACTTATCTCTCCCATAAGATACTCACAACATGTGCATTCTGTGAAATTTTCATTGTAATCAGAAGCTCAGATTTTACCAAAGCAAAGAAAGGCAGCACTGCAGCAAAATGAGCGCTCAGTACACAGACACACAAGGCACACCCAGACAAAAGATCTTAAAGATACTAAAGAATTTACCAAAACTCTGCCTACAATGGTAGCAAGATTTTTTTCCACAAATCTTCATATGATTCTTCATTGAATTCCATATGGTAATGTTGTTCCACATGAAATATTTTAGGTACATTTTGGTGATAAGTTTTAAATGGGCCTGGGAATCGTAAGGAAACTTTTATAAATTGAGTTTATTCTGGAAATTTATACTGTTATAATTTCAAACTCAGTGCTGCAAACCCTCACAAGTCTTACTATACATGCTATTTTCACGCAGTCCCAGCTCCTTACTGCAAATCCAGATGAAATATTTAAACTGTATTTTAAATAAATTGCTCACCACTACAGAAAACTTATATTTTTAAATTGTTTTACAGTGACAGAAAAGCTTCTACACTGGAAGTGATGGAGAAAGTCACTGAGTTAAAAGGTATATATCTCAAGTAAGTTATCTGTCTATTCAAAATGATAATTTTAAGGAGCTGCTTTTCCTGTGGAATTTATAGAGTAAGATAAAAAACCCTGAAAGAATCTAAATTCTAGAATCATGTAAGAAACTGGTATCAGAGTACATGAATAACCAGAATTTAAAATAATGTATATTTTTCCTTAAGTATCAGTTTGTTGTTTTTATTTTTAAAAAGTAACACGTCTGAGGCAAACTAGTTTTAATTGTATCTGTTAATACACTGTGAAATTCCCATGGGCAATGAGGACATCTAAATTAGTGTCATATGAAAGCGAAAACAATTGAGCTGTAAGAACTGGATTTACAATTGTATTGGTGAACCCAAGTCTTCCTTTGTACTTGCCAGTGATTTAATTCTTCAGCTTATATTGTAAAATTGTTATTTTCCTGATTGCTTTAGAATCTAAGTATTCAAATTGTTTTGATCATTAAAGCCTGTAAATTCCTTGGGAACTTTTCAAAATATTCTGATGCAAGTTTATTCTAGAGTAGAGAGTGTGGAATGTGTGTGTGCGTGCACACACGCACGCTTGTGTGTGAATGCATCTTCCTCAACGTGTCATCAACAAAACGAACCGTTTGTCTCCTGAAGTATGACTGAGCTTTTTACAATGTAACTAGAGTAGAACAGAGAAGAGGAGCTTTAAAAAACCCTCACACTTCTTTTGAAAGCTACGTATAAAACAATAATTTAGCATGGAGGGAGTTTTGATAGATAGGACAGGTTTGGGCAAAACCTTGTTTTTTTACAGATCTTTCGGGAAAACTTTGCTCAACATCATCTCAGCGCTCAATGTCACCTGTTTTGTATCCAAGACAACTGATCTGAAACATCTCTAACAGTTCATGTGTGAGCATGAAGAGTTGGATATGATGTTCAGCTGTGACATGCTGCATTTCCTCAAAACATGCCTCATGTAGAGACAAGTCTTGTGATGATATTGAAACATGTCAAAACTGTAGCAGACAGCATGAGTCAAATGGAAATCAGGTAGTAAAACCATCTTTTAAACATGTGAATGCACTAGTTGTATTTACTTACATTTATTGTGGTAAAACAGAGGTCTTGCCAAAAATCAGGCTCACTCTGTGTAAGAAACATGTTTTCTTGACATGAAAGGAGAGGGAGAGCTTGATAGGTTATATTGCATATTCTGTAGACAGTAACGTGGACCCTATTGGCTTCTATAATATTTTGAAAATGCATTCACAATAATATTCTATTTCCATGCTAGTAATGTCAGTGGGAGTCCTGGTAGTATGCTATTTAGGCACACTGAGAAAATAATAGGATTTACAATAGCTGGCAATTTGTTTTCTACTGCCACAATGTCTGCTTTTGTTACAGTCTTTGTAGCTGTTAGAAATTTCTTTCTGGCTATTCTGTTCATCTTTTCCACAGAAACATTTCTTCAGTGTGAATCACTTCAGTATGAATTGGAGTAGTTTTGCTGCCATAAGTTTTCATTCCTAGGACTAATACAAATAGTGCAAATGTTTTTCCAGAAATAGTCATTCACATTTTCAATGTTTACTAGTTCTGTCTGTGGGCCTGATGGATGGTCTTATCAGCAGTACTAGAATACTATTTCAGAAGGCAGACAATATTGCCAAATACTAGTAGAATGCTTATTGATTGTCTTTTCTTCCTTAATCACTTCCAATTATTGGAAAGAGCCTAGCCTCCAGGTCTTCCTTTACTCATTGCCAGGTCACTTTGGGGGCGTTTGTTTTCCGTATGTGATAAAATAAGAAGGGAGGGGATGGAGGAAATAGTATTTGTTTATCACATCTTAAATAGAGAACTGTACTCCTAAACTTCTTTTTGAAAGTCCAGTCCAATCGCCTAGCAAATTGAGTGTTGCTCTGGTCACCTACCACAAAAGGATAACAGTAATGAACTTTTTAATTGCTAACCACTTTGTTCAGATTAATCAGTCCAAGCTCTCTTCTTACATGAGTGTCCAACAGAACTCAATCCAATGCTTGGACACACAGACCTAGCTGGTCTCAAACTCAGACCTATCCAACTCCACGTACTGACAAAAGGTGCTTGCAGACAGCGCCTGACTCCTCCAGGTGTGTTTCATTCCGTGGCCTCATCATCTGACTCAATAGACAGTTTTTGAGATGGATAGGGATGAGTCCAGAACACAAACAACTAAGTGTGAGGCAGGTGTCAGGGCCAATCTAGTTAGATGAAGTATAGGAGACCCCTAATTGAGCTTGGTCCCAAGGCTGGGGTCCAGACTGTGGTTTCAATGGCCCAGTCTCAGAGGTACCCTCTGGGGACGAGGGGTAATGCAATTAAATATTCTGTCTTTCTATACTCAAGAAAATAAAAATGTATTTAGTAAAAGATGATTATTATAGGTTAATTTGCTGTATTTTTTCTGCAAAATTACCAATTAATGTAGGTGGAAAGAAATATTTAACAGATGTATAATCAAGCCCAAAAAGGAACTAGAGCTTCAATTGGAGCCTCTAACTATTAATGTATTAAATTATCCTGATGTATCTTCAGCTGATTATATCAAGGACTCTTCTAGAATTTGTGAAAGTAGTAATAAATTAAATTATAAATGACTATTGATTATTTTTAACTTATTATCCTCTAGATTTTGATATGAATATTGTGAATGGATGCTGAGACAGTGAACATAGGCATTGGTTTCAAACAGACACTTAACATCTGCATAATAATTGGGTATCAGGGTCATGTTTTTCTCTATGCTCCATTACTAGGTAATAATGCATTATGGCTATTCTTTTTAGGCATATATGTATGTGTCTGTACATAATAGCAAGTTCCCTTCAGATGCAGAAAGACAGCTCACCAAACTGTATCCATTCTTCCATTAAGGATGTTCAGTGGGAGGTACAGAAGAGGATGAGGAGAAGTACAAACAGTTTTTCACATCTCATTGCCATACCATGCCACTTTTAAGCACCAGACCCTATGGAGCCATCGCCAGAAAAAAAATTCATTTCTAATACAATTAATATTCAAATTGAATTTTTTAAGGGGTCATTTCTTACCTTCTCTTCCCTCCTTTTTGCCTTCTGGCACCCATAGAACAAGTAAGTGTAAGAAGAAGCAAGTATGTTCTTTCCCTTGGGCGAGATGCACTTCCTTCAAAGGGTCTGTAGTTTCTAGGTTTGCCTATTTCATAAAAAAAAAATAAAAATCACCCACATGGAATAAACATATTGTTCAATCAACATACATTTAAACAGAGCATAAACATGGCTATACATGCACAATAAAACAGTTTCAAGAGTCACGTTTAAAGATCCAGAAGTCATAAAATGTCATTGCCAATACTTTTTGTAAAATATGATAATAAAAAAATTCTGAAAATGCTACTATTGGCACACAAGTCATGGCGGTAACGTTATCCTACACAGAGAAGTACCATTCTAATCAGCAATTTTCTAGATGCCAAGTTCTTTTGTTTCAAAAGCATTTTGTTTATCTATAGAAAACTGCTGTCAACAGTAGGTTTTGTTTAATGCAGAAAATTACTAGGATAGATAATGGCTTCTATGACACTTAAATAGTAATATTCATATTACTACAGTAATTCTAGTAAATCTGTAATTTCTTATTAATTTTGGCATAATAAATACAGTCATTTTACAACACATAAAGGTGTCTTATTGGTCATTAAAAAATTCCATTTCCTTCCAGATAGCTCCCTGCAGTTTTGTCTCCCAATTACAGAAATATTCTTGAATGCGTTTTTAGAGAGCCACAGGTCAAACTACCTAAAAAGACAGCTGAAAACTGACTCCTGAAGGTGGCCAGCTACTTGATTCTGTTTTCCTTAGCAAATTTCGCCTGGAAACTCAATCACAAGTTAAGGTCTCACAGGTTGGTGGACAAACATCTTTGCATCCTATTGTCCCAGGCTGGCCACATAAACAGCTTTTAATAGGGAGGGAGAAACAGATGCAGAAAATCACCCTCCCTTGAGAGAGGCTCCTGTGTGAGTCCAAGTGGCCACGTAGCACCAGAACACTTTGGCACCGCAGTGGAGAGTAACTGTGGTTTTGACACCAACAGCAGACAGATACAGAGCCCTCCTACACAGGCTTCACACTATTCCACTGTCCTGGGCACAGTCCAAGCACACAGTTTTGGCTGTGTTAGATCCTTGCACATAATCAGCTGGAGTACATAGAAGTGTGAGGACTGGAAATGAAAAAGTAGAGGATTCTGAAATAACACTGAATAAGTCAATTACATTAAAGGATAGGAATTAGATACACTGTAAGTGAAGTACAGGTAGGATGTAGATTGACAGAACAGACATCCAGTTAAAATGGAAACTGTTTCTGAAGGTTAAGCTCTAAACTAAAATTCATTTTGCTGTCATTATAGGAAGCTGTAAAGTTTAACCTAGCAAACAGGGCTAAGCAACAACAACTGAAATTTGATTTCATGTATATCAGGTCAAGAGACACATTGCAAATAAGATTTACTATAAGTTTAATGTTCAGGAATCATTTGTGAACATATTTTTTGTAATTTTAGGCATACACCAAATTGCTTCTATATAAGCATGCCACAGTCTTCTGCACCGTTTGCAAATCACTCATATTGACTATTCATAGCATGTCACTGATCATTCAGCTTACAGGCCAAAATTCCCATTCTTGAAGGATGACATAGAATGTCCAAATAAAATAGATATAAAGTAACAACGGAAAATACAGTTGTGATATGGATTTCCAGATGAATACTTGTATCTTCTGAAATTTTAGTAAATATTCAGAAACTGCATACATGAAGACTAGACAAAAAAGTGTAAGTAAATGTAGCGTTCATTGCTTAACTCAATAATTAAGGACTGGTTTTAAGCTATAATCCTACAAATTTTTCAGAAAAAAGTCATGTAAAAATATTAAAATTTCCAAAAACAAGGAAAAAAAATAGCACTGAATATAAGTACCCTTTGGATTAAAAAAAACACCCTGAAATATTACTTAATTCTATGGAGAAAGCAGCATAATGAAAAAGCTTCATGAAAAAAATTTAAATACACAAGGCAGCAGAATACAACTGAAAAACTTAGGGAACCTAAGAGAAAATTAACTTCAGTGCAAGCTAAAATGATTTAGACTCCATAGCCTAAATTATGTATTTCATCCAAATGAAGCTATAACCAGCATCTTTTATGAAAAAGGACAGACTGCTAGAGAGAAACTGCAGAAATTAGAGAAAGAGGTTGCAGAAAAACAATTAAACAATTATCTATGAAAGCATAATTGCAATTCCCTGAGAAAGAAACTTTACCTGAACCAGAATCTACTAATAATCCAGGAATGCTTAATTTGTCAAAAGTTTTTAAAGCAAATCTAAAGAGCAAGTGTCAAAAATCACCAGAAATCCTTCCTTCATCACAAAGATACATCACCTTAATGTTCTTCATCATCAATCAACCTTAATGACCACTTATAAAGATTATTTTGAATTTTAACTTAAAAGCCATGAAAATGAAAACAATTATTCTACATACCAGCACTGCTATTTTGTAATGCGTGATCACCATTTTCAGAAACCATGTGAAAATGTTCTGGCCAGAAGGGGAAGAAATAAAGCTAAATGACAATTTGTTAAAAGTATCAGAGTGATTCTACTATAAAATTTAAAATACGGCAATGTTCAAGAAATGTAATGAGTCAGAAGGGCATTTCTGAAAAGGTGTGCTATTCTACGGAACAGATTTAAATGTCTTCTGGGGAAAGTGTAAAATCTTGTGAGACAAAATTAAAGGCATTTATCTTTTTCAGTACTTATTAACTTTCAAAATAATAAGTAGACTCAATGATTCTGTCATCAACACTATAATCAGATGTCCTATTTTCAGTACAGAAAGAGAAAAATTTATTTCCCTTTACCAAAGAGCTTTATGAATTTGGGTAAATCAATGAGTCATGACATAACAGTTCTTTATTATTTTTTCCTCCTTTTTATTGTTTGCTTTACTCTCTTACAGGTGAAACGCTGAGTATGAAACAGTGGAAGCAATAAAAATCTTGAAAAAAGTAGCCTGACTCACAAAATACTATAGTCTCATGTCCACATCAATAAAAATCAAGATTGCAATAGTTCCTATGAATAAAAGCCTTGTGGATGATGGAGTTAGCGCTTTCTAAGGGCTCAGGGTAAACTCTTTTTCTGGTCACAGTGGCCTTATTTCCTTCCTGAATGACATGACCTCAAAGCAATAGTAGATAATCAAAAGGTTTTTGGGAAGAGTATGAAAAATGTATTAACTTCTCATGCAGTGTGACATCTTACCTGTTGTTATTCATTGTTATATTCAGTAACAGGAATAAGAAATGCTACAATTACACCCCCCGTCCCCACAACAGATCCTTCACCCAAAGTTAGTGGAATACTGTTGTGTTTGACAGTTTGGTTCAATTCTGCTCCAGGGGGTTATATAGGCACTAGCACAGTCGGGATAGGAATCAAAAGGAGAAAAAAGAGAGCACACAGCACTGAAGATCATTTTGCAGCTGACATTCTAACAGGGGGATGACATAGCCAGACATCATTTAAAGCAAGAAAAGCAACTGTTTAGGAAACTGCACACAAGAGGAGCTGGGTATGTACATGCAGTTAGTGCATGTAAATAGAAACTGATGGTAGAACCAGGGTTTTCTGTGATCTACAAAACTTAGATAACCATTTGGCTTAGATAAAGTAAAACAGTTAGATAAAATCAGGAAGCTCTGTCCTGGCTTAAAGCAGATCAAAAAAAAAAAAGGTGCTAATATCTTCAGATTCTTTAGCTTGTTACCAGTGCTGACAACAAAAAAAAATATTGTGCAAATTTGCACAGATTTTTGTAAGGCATATTTAGGTAGTTTGCTATTAATAAGGCACTATTATAACATTGCTATAGCAACCCAAGAGTTATGGTTGGAAAGACATTTTCTAAGCCTTTCTACCCAGGTGCTTCTAACTTTTAAAGCTTTTGAAAATGCTTTAAAATGCTCACTGGCTTAGCTTAAATATTTCAAGTTTGTTGTTCATAGCAAACACTTTAGAAAAGTTTTTTTGGAGGGGAATGTCATGCTTGATGAATCTGCATGTACAAATATTACACCTGGCATTAAGAGGTATATTCAGAAGATGAGCTAGTATTCAATGAAAAGGAAATGAAAGGCAAAAGATATGATGAGTAAGGCTGTAAGTTTATACAAAAAATAAGACAGTAAATTAAAGTATGTGATATCCTCAACACCTGTAATGCTGTCCTGAGCAGAGATTAACATACTAAGCAGTGCACCATTAAATGACTAAAGTAAGCACCATACACAGCAATACAAAACACTATGTAAGCAAAAGTCAAGGTTATTTTGGGAAACAATTTCTCCACTTGTGCATACAAACCCTTATGCTAACATAGACTCCAAATTACTCTGGCAGAAATGCAGCAGAGATGAGAAGAAAGCCCACAAGCCTGTCATTGGGAAGTTTCTCCTTCAACAAGTTTTCACCTACAGACATGCATGTGGGGCTGATGGATCATCTCTGGGATTTCTTGACTACCAGGTGAAGCAGATCTACTTTGCCAGCCATTCAAGACGGAGACTGCTCTTGGAGGAAGCCAGACCTGTCTGGACACTTCCTCTATTCCTCCATGAAAGGACCCATAGGCAAGGTGAAGCACTCCAGGAAGCCCATTATTTTTCTTTTCTGCAAGTGTTTCCCAAAGAATGTGAAACAAATTGGACATTTTCACAGCTGACTTGTTTTAATTTCTGGTTAAAAGAGAAAAATCAAATTTTGTCACAGAAGTCAAATGTTTTAATTTTTTCAATTTGTTGAGCCAATGCTGAATCACGCTGTTCTGATCATGACTGGAATCACAGGAATATATCTCCCTACTCCAGAACAGGAGTAAGCTATTTCTGACAGATATTTTCCTCTAGCACCTTCTCAGAAATCCTTCATGATTTTACAATCTCACAAGACCTGCCTTGTTGGTGCACTGCTCTTAGGAAGGTGTGGTAATCTTAGGTCTAGGAAGTTTTTTCTGATGTCAAACATAAAACTCTCTTTGTGCAATTGTGCTGAATTTATCTCTTGAAGATAACATCTTATGTTCAGCAGGAGATGATGCGTGAATGATGATGTGGTGGCTTGTGAAGCTGCGTCATCACTCTTCAGTGTGCTATTCTTACAGGACAGGTGGTTTATATTTTCACTAGAGATCATTTAGTTGAAAAGAAACATTCAGCTGGGGGAGAATAATCCAGATTTTAATCAAATTTAACTTGCTACTACTTTTTTTTTTCAGTTTTACACAGGATACAATATACAATATTGTATACAGTACAAGACAAATACACAATCTCATAAAGGGTTTTTTCATGGAATGACTTCTGTTTGCTTATAATATAAATCAGATCTTGAAGGAAAAATTGCAGGTTTTATTTATGCCTTTTTCCATATGTGCTGAATAGCCTACAGAAATAGTCCATTATAAGTAGCAGATATATACTAATAGACAATAAAGACCAGAAGGTTTTCAAATGTCTGAAAAATTTACATGGCTTAAGTTCCTTCATTCCCCTAGAATACACCTAGGAAAGACACTGCTTTCACAGCACTTTTTGACAGAAAATGGTTTCCTATTTTAGGTAAGTTAATTTTACATTTCCTAAGGTTAAGGGTTTCTAAACACAGCTGTTTTTGGCATAATCAGAGAAGAAACACACACGGAAAAGACACCAACTGATATGTTTCTTACTGCTAAGTGAGTAGTTTATCAAAACATCTGACTTTTTTTCTTCAAGAAGAGATGACCACATTTAATTGGTTAAATGCTTTTTGTACAATTTGTACTTGCTATGTTTTATACCTCTTGATATTGAAGAAACATTGCAAGCAATGGATGAGAAATGTAGAGAAGAACATACAGTCCAGCACTGCTCATCTGTGGACCAGAAAATATTTCAAACTTAGGGGGCAGAAGGGGACTCAGACTAAAGTAAGCTTTTACATTAGAAACAGTGAGTTCAATTTGCACATCAGTCCTCAAAGAAAAGAGTAACGTAAGTTTGGCTGGGATAGATAGGATGTGATCAAAGACATCAATGCAGAATGCAGTGATCACAATCACATTTTTAATAAGGCTATTGACGTTGCTGTTACTGATGGTCTCATTTCAGTCATTGTCTCAGCAGTCCAAAGGAATGATAACAGCACGCAACACTGTGAATAGTGCTAACAAAAATAAAGAAGTTAGTACATCCCTGAACCAGAGCAACATTTCTGCATGGAAACAATTTGGTGATTTATTTTTGGCAATTTGTGACCAAAAGCTGACAAAACAGGGTAGACAACTGTGACATACACTGATGCAGAGAACACCTCGGTAGTACAACAGCTCCCGGCAGGGAATGCGTATCCAGATCCAGACCTGCTGCAGTGTAATTGCAACTCTGTGGAAATCAAACAATTAAACTGCATAAACTGTGTCTGAATTAAATCTTTCCAGTTTTATGCCAGTTTCAAATGAGCCTCCTCATTTTTTTTCCCCATGATAACAATATCTGATCTAAGCACAAGTAACAGCATTGCAAAGATGACAGGTAGTAAGAGCCACTTTAGGATTCTTAACTGTTCTTCTGTGCTGCTCAGGGAGGTGCTGAATTCATAGAATCACAGAATGGTTTGGGCTGGAAGGGACCTTAATGATCATCTAGTTCCAACTCACCTTGAGGGGTCCACAAGACCAGGTTGCTCAGAGTCCTATCCAATCTGGCCTCGGACACTTGTAGGAATGGGGTATCCACAGCTTCTCTGAGCAACCTGTTCCAGTGCCTCACCACTCGCATAGTGAAAAATTTCTTCCTGGTATCTTATCTAAATCTACCCTCTTTCAATTTTGAACCATTATGCCCTGTCCTGTCCCTTCATGTCCTTGTAAAAAGTCCCTCTCCAGCTTTCTTGTAGGCCTCTTAGGTACTGGAAGATGCTCTAAGGGTTCCCTGGAGCCTTCCCTTCTCCAGGCGGAACAACCCCCACTCTCTTAACTCATCGTTAGAGGTGAGGTGCTCCAGCCCTCAGATCATCAGCTGGTGACTGTATCATCATTACTTTTGCTTCCTTGCTAAAAAGAAAAGTCCTAGAGATTCAGCTCTCACTAAAGTCTACCAGGAGCTCCAGAAAACAGCAATATGCTGCGGGTAAATTTTCCACACGGATCATTTCACACAGCTTTTTACATAGTAAAGGAATCCTCAAAGGAAAAGCAAACTAATGACAAAAGATGTGGGCTGACAAGGGGGCAGGTTTGTAAAAACAAACTGGTTATATTTGAAAACATTTATATGAATCACTTAGTTAACAGTGGCTCAGAATACACTGTTTTTCCCCTCTTAGGATCTAGTCAGGCCTTTTTCCCTGCAAACCTGTCCATGAAATTCTACGGTGTTCAAGAATTTTTGAAAAGTCAGAGAATAGTTAGTAATTATATTTCATAACTAGTCACATTGTGGAGAAGGTTATAGAGAAATAAGTTTGCTGTCAAAAGTGTTAATTTATCACTTGTATGACATCTAAGGAACACAAGGAGGCTGAAGCACGGAAACAATGTACTGGAGTTAAAACATTTTTGTTTCTTCTTTTTTTTCACACCGTCAACCAAGACATATGATGTTGCTACTGAAAACTCATTCATATTTGGAACCAGGTCATGTCTGAAACATGTAACATATTCTAGGTGAGGAAAAAAGATAATAAGTAAATAAAAGAAAAATAATTTATTTACCAAACCCCTGCAGCTACAGTATAACTTAACCCAGTGCAAAATGTTAACCAAATAAGAATTGTGACATTCCACAGAGGTGTAAATGAGTAATTACACATAAGACGCAGAGTGTAGGGCAGTTTGCACAAGATGCAAAAAATATTCTCCTTTTTACTTGAATTACTTTTTAACTGTACTGAATCCACCTAAGTAAAATTTCCATTTTTTTCATATCCTTGGTTTAGGTTTAGTGTGTTTGTGTGTGTGTGTGTGTGTGTGTGTGTGTGTGTGTGTGTGTGTGTGTGTGTGTGAAAATACCTAAAATGTTCTCACTACTCCTATGTCATCATCATCATCATCCTATACTCCCATGTAAGTCAGACAAAATAGGGTGAGTTACACAGGTGTATCAAGAGTCCTCCATGAAAAATTGTGAAAAATTATCCTTACAAAAAACCAGATTTATTCTTTTTAACAGGTTTTCTGGTGTTGTCCAAGTATATATTTCTAGCCAAGAGTGATTCCCTGCTATTTTTGTAGGACCTGGTTTCACTCACTGCAATATGAGGTCATCCTTCTGTAGACCACAGTCAGTTCTTATGATTATACACTGCATTGTACAACAACTACTTTACTGTAATTCATGTCTTTTCAAATGATTTAGGTATTTTCTGCTTTGATTTTAACTGGGATATTATTATCTTTGCTCATCATTTCTTACAACGTTTCACACTTGTAAATTCTATATTCTTGAGAAATGCCTGTATTAAGAATTTCATAGTACCAAGTTAAGACTGAAATATTCCAAGCACATATTAAAGAATCTTCAACTTCATACTGCCAAAAGGCAGTGTAAGTGAAAGCATGTGCTTTCTTTAATCTTCCTAAAGCATATGTAACATATAGTAATGTTTAAACACTTTGGGAACCATTTTTCTAACTATAAACATTGCTTATTATTCTAATACAATATAGTGGTCAAAAAAATCAGAGATGACCCCTTCTTCCAAATATTTATGATCTAGACAATACAATGGATTAAGAAACAAGCACCAGAAAGTAGTAATTCTGTGAATAACAGAGTCCATGAAGTCTTTCCATTGGAGTAGTGCATTATGACTGATTGGTTTTGTTACTCAATATTATTAACAATATACCATGAGTTCACTTGTCATTGGACAGCAAAGAATACACACAGGAGAAAAATAATTTCAAGGGTGCACCTGTGGGAAATCCTAAAAGTAGAGTGTTCATCTAGAGAGTTCACAGAGGAGATAAACCCAGACTAAGAATGTAATGTCTAATACAATAATAACTAATACAAGTGTCCCATAGTAATCCGAGTTGATTTTCTACTGTTTAGTAAAAATGAGCTCAAACTGCATTCTCTCTTTTCAGAGGAATAAAAAACAACCTCCTTTTCTTCTGTGTGGCCATTTTCTTTGATAAAACTTAGACACTTTAAATCCCTCTACTCCTCTTCCAAGTTTTGCCAAAGGCTTATAACGCATTTATACAGTATAATCACAGGTATTTTGTTTCCTCAAGAAACCAGGCCTAAAAATGGATGAAGGAAGTGCTAACAAGGAGCAGTTGGTTTATTATGGTGAGAGGTGACAAGGCTGGACAAGCAGGCATTCAAATGGGAAGAGCAGATCTGGAACGGAAGGTGAAGTGAGGCAGTGAGTTGGGAGGCCAACCTGGCAAACGAGAACCTAAGGGGATGAAAGCAGACGAATGAAGAGAAAGAAAGATGAGAAAAAAATCAGAGAAGACAAAGAGGAATAAATAGAGAAGAAGATAATGGATGAGAATATGGAGACTAAAAACAGGCTTTTTGGGGAGTAAAGATTGACACTATTTAACAAGTACTCCCTCTGGAAGATATCGTCTCAAATTATTTGCAAGAACAAATTTATGCAAATTATGCGAGGAAAAAGAGGAGGTATCTCAGAGGAGATGTTATCCACTCAGCCCTTCCACTTCTCTGAGGAAACAGCATCTGCTCAGCACTTCCAAGGCAAGGAAGTGAAAGCTAGCTTTATATAACAGCTGCAGATTTAGACTGCCAGGAAGTCAAAGTAGTTCATTGTTCCTTCAAGAGTCTAAAAATTCACAACTCCTGATCCACTGGAAACTTGTTTGGCGCTGTAACATACAGTTTGAAGAACCCTCCTGTGGGGAATATCAGTTGTGGGAGCACAGAGGAGTGATGCAAGTAATGCAACCTACAAAAGGAAAAAATATATATATTTCAGGTGATATAAGAGAGGCACATGATCAGAGTCTCTGGATGTCATTGATACTCTCCAAGATGGAGCAGAGAGGGGGGAAAAAAAAAAAGGAATGTTACATACTGCAGTTGCAAGAATGAGAAGCTGTTCAGCACAGATACTTAAATGATGTTGGAAAATAAACTTCCTTAAAAGAAGGCTCATGTTCCAGAATTGCCTTGGGAAAGAGGTCATGGTGAGAGAAGTTATGGAGCTCTGTGACAGCTAATGAGTAACTAATAATCAGTGAATGTATGTAGCCACTAACACAACAACTAATTTGGAAATGTTACAAAAATGGGAATGATTGTAAAGATTAAAATTAACTTGATCTGAGGATGAAAAGATCTTTGGTTTTATTTAGCAATTTACTGTGAGTTTAAAGTTAATTTAAAACGTAAAAAAAGCGACTGAATTATTTTAATCCTTTCTCGACATTGTCTTAATGAGGGCCAGACCACCTCATCAGCTTTTGTACTCCTCTTGCTGTTAGGAGCATTGCAGTGGGCAGTGCTGAACATGATGGCAAAGGCAATCCCCTTCATAACTGCTCATGCCCACCACACTCTTCACAACCATGTCACTGGTGGAAATCACATCCTGCATAACTGTGCAAAGGCAAACATCAAGACAGGAGCACAAGAGCAACAGTTCTGTTTGCATCATCTACCCCAACAGAGATGAGTTCTCTCCATTTCTCTATTGCACCTTTTCCAGAGGAAATGCCATCATTTGACTTTTCCCATGACAGCAACTGCTGAACAGTCCTTTCTCTTGGTGGCAAGAAAAGTACATGGTATGGAGATAAGAGACAAGGTTGGCATCTTATTTCTTGTAAAGAGATGAACTCTTTCCTTCAACAGAAAATGTTGATTTTATTTCCAGAGAACAGTCTCACAAGGAGCCCAACCAGTCTGTGAGGCTTGGCTGTGTTTGATGGAAAGGGGGATGGAGGGACAAGGAGCACAGAAGACAGGAGTGTGCATTAGCAGTGCTCCTCTGCTTTAAAGTTAGATGTGTTTCACAACAAGCCTCCTTCTTCTAATTTTTAAAGCTGATTATTTTCCAAGAAACTCTGGACTGACAGTATGTGTTTTATAAATTAATTTCTCTAGAAGATACATAGATGGAAAAGACAGCCCAGAAGACACAGGTTATTTTGCATTTCCAATTGGTGGTATCAATAAGCTTTAACAATACACACTGATTAAAATTTCCAAGGATCCTGAAATGTAAATAGGAACAATTCTTATTTTACAGATGAGGGAATTCTGAGACAGACCAGTTCTGTTACTGCTGGGGTCAGAGTGTAGCAATGCTATCTGTCTCATCTGTCAGGCTCTGCTGCCCTTTCCCACAGTGTATGATCTTCTCTCACAAATTAATAACCAATACTACAATGGGCCACAAGTCTAAATTCACTCTTTCCTTTGCCCAGTCAGTGTTTATCTAACTTATTTCCCCTTCTGACTCTCTACCCTGACCTTTTCTGCTTTCCTCTTTTCTTCATTGATGCTTTAAGCTGTGTACATTGTGGGGATAGCAGGACTAAAATAACATTGTATTTTACCCTGAAGACTGTGAACGTTGTGATTATTCTTATCTGTTTCAGCAAGGGGTTCAAAAGTCTTCTATGTCTTCTACCATCATGAGACTTACCCTGGAGGTTAGGAGAAACACTGTTCATAATGTAAAGTAGGTGGTAGGAGACAACATTGACTGAAAATAAGCTGACTAGAAAACAAAGATTTTAAATTGAATAATGATATTCTGAAACTGACCCAAATTATGTGGAGGGCCAGCCTACAGAGGGAAGCAAATCTCCTAGATTCCAGGCAGCAGAGTAACTATTAGTGAACAGGTACACCTGAAGACAGAATAGAAATCTTCCCTTCCTAATGCTTGGTGGGAAAAGGCTATTTATTCGTTAGTTTTAAGTTCCATTGCATGTGGAAATCAGTCTAACTCGAGAGCAGTTCTGAATAAAATACAAGTTTGCTTCTTCAGATATGATCTTGACAATCTTGCAGCTCCTTTGCCAGGCATTGAAGCATCCTGCAGCAAAGGAGGACAGGCATCACCCCAAATCACAAGTAAGCATATTGTACATTTCTAGGCAGTGCCTTTTCCCAGAAACTTGTCAATCTCTTTGAAGGATATCAAGTCCTGTGACAGCTGCATGATTACTGTCCACCAAAGAAAGTTGATCTATTCTGTAAATATGCTCAGGTCACCTTGCAGTACAGTCTTGTGTTTGTAATTGAGTTTGTGATGTGATCAACATATGCCAAAGTGGTTACTTGAATGACAATCATGTGACTGACTGGACAGGCTGTGAATGTCTGAGTACAGTCTACATGAATACCAAAGTACCTTAGGAAATGAGTTTCACCAACATGTAAAACCTACAAGCACCAATCTTGGGAACCCTCTCTTGTGGTGAGATCTAAGCTTGAAGGTAGATCTATTTAAATTACACTACTTCCATTTTGGCCCTTCCAGCTGAACAGTATAGCTCACCTTCTCTCCTTGCTGTTTTGAACAGCCCAGTGCCCTGACTGGCACCATCTGATCTGGTTTTGTTAATGAAGGTCATGGTGGAGCTGTAGATCAGCTTTAAGGTGGAAATTCCTGAGTTCTGTATCTTGCACTCAGGAGCATGAGTTTTCTGTTAATAAGAAACAAAACCAAACAGACATATTAATTCACCTATGAAGCTCTATAGGGTTTTTTCCTTAATATATAGCAAAGGACAATGATAATGGAGATCTAGACCTCTGAATACTGTGGGATGGTCAGTAGGTGCTTTCTCCCACTCGATTCTCATTTTTCTTTTTTTTATGTAGGCCAGAACAACAGATTAGGCCAGTTAGCCCTAAGCCTCAGCACAAATGCTCCTCCTGTTCTGCTGGACATTACTTGTATGAACTGTGCTTTTTTGACAGTTCAGAATGATCCCATCAATATATAGAGTAACTTCTAAGACACAATGCAAAGAACAGAATTTAATTTGCACTTCTAAAACTCCTTTTCCATGTACACGTCTAAAATAAATTTGTGAATGCAAAGAATAACTTGCCTGTGTTCTTGGTACAAGATCCTGATGAAAAATAATGTATAATTAAAAAGAGGTTTTTTTTCTTCAGGATTTCACACATTTTGAGTCACTATCCATGCCACCGAAGTTTAATAGCTACTAATTTGATAAAATGAATTTTAACATCATTGTA
Organism: Grallaria varia; assembly: GCA_013396735.1. Lineage (NCBI taxonomy): Eukaryota > Metazoa > Chordata > Aves > Passeriformes > Formicariidae > Grallaria > Grallaria varia. The sequence goes on from VWZG01007029.1 coordinate 566,737, forward strand.
TTTCCTCACTGAAAGAGGTATCAAACAAATGTTTTAGCCAGTTATATTAACACCATGCTACTTCAATGTTAAATTTGATAAAGATAACTAAACAGAAAAAAGATCTATTTTTTCTGGAGACTTAAAATGCACATTGCAAAATGTCCATTATTAAATGGATAAGCTGATAATTCTGGTTAATGGAACCATTTTGGTTCTACATCTCCTTTATCCTTGATCTGATGCTGAGACAGTAAAGTACCACACCAATACATCAGGTACCTATACTGGATATTAGAAGATATCATATACAAAACATTGATGGGAGTTACTAGTTGGTTTGTTTTTTTTTTTTTAAACGACCTGGACATCTGTTTATATGCTGGCATTTAAGCACTTAACTTTAAATATCTGTGTCCCAGTTCAGCACTAAATTAGATGAATTTGATTCCATTGACCAAGATGCTCCCATCTTAAAATTTTCACTTGTAGGATTAATACAGTCTACTAGCAAGAACATTACTATTTAAAATCATGACCAGCCTGACAGCAAAGGCCAGAAGTTCATTCACACACATAGCTGAAAGAGGGACAAAAATAAGCAGACCTCAGGAATAATGATCTCCATTTAGCTAATTAATTAAAACAACCTAAGGTAACTTAGGAATAAGAATACCCCTGAGAGATTTTTCATGGCTTTCAAGATCATGGATACAGTACAAAGTAAAGTCATCTTTTGATGTTAGATGAGTGGAAGCAGCTTCATCAGCGTATTTTTTTTCTGCTGTTTTGAAGTTAGCACCATGTTCTTATTTATTCTGTCCTAGTACAGTCCCCTCTATTTTTATTTAACAAAAAAAATATTCCTAAAACAACAGTATGTTAATATTCATATTAAATATTACTGAGGACATAGTAAAATGGCAGTAAATGGCAACTGTTAGAAATTCAAGTATGAATAGGCAATACTATAGTTAGTCTGATCCAAGCAGAGCTGGCATGAATTAAGCTTGCATTTCCTAGACTTTCTTACCAGTGTTGCACAGAACACAGGAACATCATTTCAGTACAACTCTGGTTGAAAATTTTAACCTAGGTTTTAAATGACATTTTTATTGTGCTGATTATACTTCAAACTTCCACCTCAAGCTCCTGCCCCACTGTGGCATCCTCATGAATAGGATATTCAGTGATATACAAGTGCAGTCATACAACCCTCCTACCTGAAGTGATGGAGTAGGTTAATTTACATATTTAGCAAACATTGTAAGTAAAATCACGCACTGCAGTGCCACACTGCATTGTGAAAGAGGGCTCTAGTAGCAGCTGGGATTACTGCACTGGAAAACACACAACAGTCAGTCCGTTGACATACATGCGCATAAAGGTAGGGAAGTGACACAATCAGTTTTTAAGAGAAAAAAATTTGACAAATAACTTCATTTGGCAGTGCAGCTGTGCTCTGCAGGGGCATGGAGAACATCCTTGATCTCTCATTCTCGGCTGGGAGCGCAGTAGAGACAGCACACGTGGCTGGCCAGGAAGGACACTCATCCATCAGCTGTTTCCCAGCCAGCCTAGAAGTAATTAGGGAACTTCTGAGAGGGGCTAGTTCAGTTCTCACTGAGAGAGGATGTTGCTCCAAAGTGCAAAATGGAAATTCACATTATTGAAAGAAACAAAGGCTGAAGGAAGAGTTTGTCGTTGAAACCATGGAAAGATACTAAAATCAGACAGGTCTCACACCTGTTAATCATAACATCTTTCCTGGGCAAAGATTTCTGGCTAGTGATACTATAAGAGCTACTTGAAGATGGTCACATCTTGACGTCACACAGATGGGGGTAATAAAAACGACTCTATCACTTAAAGCAGCTCATTTCTAAGTCTGCACCACTTCACCACTCAAAATACTTCAGCGAAACATTTCAACAAGCTGAATGACAAACAGAAACCCTCCGCCTGCCCTGAGGATCCAATCCTTTCCCGCCCTTGAGTTTTGTTAGTGTATCTCCAGGGCCTAACTTTCTATCCCAGATGGCTTCTGCTGCAATTATTTAAGACACCACAGGAGGTAACAGACCGAATAGGTGGTGGGTCTTTAGCTAGGGCTGTCTTCCCAGCCCTCACCACTACCATGGGTGAAGATTCATTCCTGCCACACATTTCCTCCTGCTGCAACTGCTATGGGAACAACTCCCACTGACCAGGACACAAAAGAGACTGCTCGGAGTTGCAACACCTAATTCTATTGCAGAAACTGCCCGCCACACTCAGTAGTCCAGGCTGAGGAAGATCAGCCCTGCCCAGTTATTTGCAGGGTAATTTATCATGATAGGGCCCTGACTTGTCTTTCCTGTCCTTTTGTGGGAAGTTAGGGCTCCTGAAGCAGGAAGGGAGTCGATAAATGCAGACAATAATGTTCCTAGTCAAAAAGCAAGATGCCACAAAGCTACTCCAAAGGACTCTTGGGTAATTCTTTATTGTAGAACAGGCATCAGCCAAGCCGGCCTTTTATCCAATGCAGACATGGTAATGGGAAATATGAATGGGCCTTTCCCTATAATTAGGGTGCATTCAGAAGTGTCACCGGCTTTCCAGGCAGGCAAATGTAAAGCACTGTGACTCATCACTGAAAGGTGTGACTGCTGCCAGGGAATTTGTAAGATTTTCTTTAAATGCTGATCTGTTTCTTCTTCTTCCCTGGGATGTCAGAATTTGAAGAGCCTGATGGGGACTGAAGTGTCAAACTGCTGATAAGCCAGATAAAGCTATTTGTGCCAATTGTCACCAGCCCTAAGGACCATGAGGGAAATCTTTTACCCACCTAATCCCAGGGAAATAAAGAGGTTACTCAGACTGAAGCAGTAAGGAGCTGTCCAGGATCCTTTTTCTTAATAACACACTCAGGATGGGCCAATTTAGTCATGCAAATTTTAATTATTACTTTTTTATAAAAACATCCATCAGCTTATGAACAATGCCTGCCTCATATGTATGTTTCTTTCTTACCTCAACTCAGTCAAGGGAGTTTGACTTTATAATTATCTTGCCGTCCTTCGTCTGGCATGAATGAGGATATTGGCTCTGTTACTACTGGCCTAATAACTTTCTGCTTTCACTCAAGCTTTGGTCTTTTGGAGCCAAAGGATTTTCAGAGGCAAAGGTTTCCAATCTAAGAAGTCTGTAGATAGCACTAAGACACATGCTTGTGTATATACTTACAGATAATTCAATCTGAGCCAGTTTAGGGGTGGAATATCTCTATAACAGAGTAAAAAGTGTTTCACTAGGTCTTCAACGTTATTCACTACAACAGCTTTCATAGCAGATTATCGCATACACCAAGAATGACAATGCTATTTTTCAACACCCTGTGTGAGAAGAGGGGCAGATTTAATACTGAAAGTTTTCTAAAAATGCTGGTCTGCCAGGGTTGTACCTCTAGAGCCAAATTCTCCCTAACTTATGATTTACACACAATATATACCACAAAATCATTTAATGGAATTTATGAAATTCCTGATAGACTTATTGTTCTCACACTTTGGTAGAGGTAAAAGTCTGTCAGTATTTACATTTTACTCTACTATAATCAAACATGCATGATACTGTACTAAAAACTAGATGTGTTAAAACAAGCTGAAAGTACCCATATCTATACATCAAGGATAATTTTTCAACTAACATTTCAAAGGAAAAAATTCTCTTTGTGTCATTGCTTGCAGGTGAAATAATGCTAATTTATTGAGGGAAATATCCTTATGAAATATAAATTACAATTGTCCAGTAGACAGACCAATCCCACCTGAATTTTCCCTATTTAATTTTTCCCATTTTTTCCTATGGCTTTCCAAGTAAAATAAAAATTATAGAGGTTAAAAGCTCATGAATACAAGCTGCCTTCAACATAAAATAAAGTATGGATTTTTTTTAAAGCACTGATACTCATTTGACATGCACAGACACTTGATTCATATGAATGACTACAGGAACTCCAAAGTGGCCACTATGTTTTTTTCTTGCATCAATAATCCACATACAATGAAAGAATTCACAATAGAATACAAGCACTCTGTGGGAGCACTGAAGTACAAACATTACACACATGACTTTGTGCTTCAAAAACATGCATTTACCTGTTATGTTTTTTAAGTGCTTAATGCTAATCTGCCCTTTAAAAACCAGTACCCAACTGACCATTTAGTCTTTCAGTGTGTAAAATGCAATTGTCAAATACAATGTATACCAAACAGTAGGACTCACTGTCTACTTCATAGGATTATGATAAAGATTAATTAATATCTGTAGCGCTTTAGTGCCCAATAAGCATTTTTCTATGGATTTAGATACAGGAGTTATTCGACATTATAAAGAACCCTGGCTAAACAGCTAACTCCAGTGTTAAAAAACAGTCGGTAAAATTCTCATCCTGGCTTTATTCAAGCACATAAAGATTCAGAGAAAGTAAAGATATCCCAAAAACTCCTCTAAGCATCCCAAGTTCCAGGCATTGTGACAGACTGCATTAGAGCAGTCTCAAGACTATTGCTGAGATATAGCAGCCTCCAAAAAGTCGTTCTTCAAACAAGAACAACTGAAGCACAGCAGTGTTCTGGCTCTTGCCTTCATCTCTTCCCCTCAGCCCCCTCCCCATCCTTCCTCCACCACACTCCTATGCCAGGATTTGTAAGGTGGCGACACAAAACTAACAGATGGCTAAAACACCAGCTGACAAAGGGACCCGGAGGTGGTTTCCTAATGGTTGGTTTCTATTCACTGCCACACTGACTTTATTCCTCACTTTGAGGACAATAAGCTTACCTCTGCTGTTCCTGTAAATTCTTGAGGACACAAATTAATTGAAACATAGTAGGGACATTGTTCTTTACAGCCTTATTTTTCCTTCATAAACTCAAATTAATCCACGGCATCACAATGTAAGAATAATCCCATTTATGGTGATGATTTTAAGGCGTGACAAGACAAGCTGCAGCTACTGACCCTATAGCAGGCTTCCTGTACTCGCTTCTGTAAGTCACTGCATCTATTCCTGGCCCAAGATTTTTGCCTAATCTACTTTCCTCGCACTCTGTTCAAATTGTTACTTATCTTGGGAAAAGACATGCTGGATATTTGTACAAGATCTGCCTTACAAGGAGCGCTGGTTGCTACTATGACTTGCTAGTATGACACTAATTACTAATAAAAACACAATCTAAATTTTACCTTACCTAACTTTAAAAAAAAAAAACAAAACACAAGGTCATTAATTTCTTGGTTCTGCAGCCTGTGCTCATTTATCTGTGGCACTGCAGTAGGACTCCAACAGGGGCTTTAACATAACCTGGCATGGGAACACACATAGAACAGAGAGATACATTGCTAGGTGGAGATGTCTTTACTGTCAGAAAACAATGATTTTGTGATGAAGATGAAGTATACAACTGTAAACATTAAGAAGAATTTTCAATTGAGCTGCTCTTAATCACAAAAAATGTATGCTGGCCTTATTTTACCACCCTTAAAATGGTTGGGGCAAGGAGATCAAGCAATGACTTTTCCATCCCTCATAGTTTTCTTTAGAGAAGCAGAAAATGCCTTTCACCCTAGTTCTGGTCCCAGACATTGCATTGTTTGCTATCTAAGACCTTGATGTCAGGTGGAGGAGACTGAATTGTGAATGCCTAAACCTAGAAAAATATTTTCAGATGTCTATGCAGCCCAAAGCAGCTGTTAAACCTCCGTGTGCTACCAGAAACTTCATATGTGCGCCCTGAGAGAACAGGGATGGAGACAGACTCAAAAAGGCATTGAGCTTCTGAAAAAAGCATCTACCACCTTTGCAAGCAGGGCTTGTTAAAAAAAACAAAACAACCAAAAACCAAGAAAACAAACAACCAAGGAAGACAACAGCAACAAAACACAAACAACAAAGGCAAGTGACTGGGGAAAAAACGTAGGCCTCACGTAGGACTTCCTTAGGAAGGCTCTGCACTTCACAATGCCAGCAGCGCTTCTACAACTTAAGCATCCAATAAACTGACAGAGAAAAGCATTCATGAGGGGTGCATCAGTTAAAAGTACACTAAGTCAAATCATGAGGTATATGAAAAGCTAGAGATCATTATAAGTAGATTTGTAACAATGGCTATTAAAACTGGCATTTCTCCCTCTCCTTCAAACTGTATCATAGCTCTCAGTGCAGCACTCTTTCTGTGGATGACAACATAACAATCATACCCAAGGAAAATACAACCTCCTAAGAACAGTGTCATGCTTTAGACCCTATGTCAGATGAACAAATATTCAATCAAAGAAGTATCTGTTATATCCACACGTTGCTGTAGTAAATCTGTTTTAATACAGTACAAAAGGCTGGGAAAAAAAAAAAATCTAGGCTAGCTTTTCTATTAGCCTTTGTTAAATGGGCTTTCTTAATTTTCACTTTGTATCCTGAAAGCCACAGAAGCCACACAACATGTAGTAGTTGATGTGGTGTGCAACTCTTGACCAATCTACCTACTTTCACTCTGTAGATGAAAATTCCTCTAGTACTTTTTTTTTGTTGTTGTATGACTGTAAATTTTCACCTTAAATAAAATAAAATTTTAAACACTTAATCCTGACTTTCAAAGCTCCAGTAAATCTTATCTTGAGCATCATCAACAGAATGGGGGGGGGGAAATGTTGCCATGCTTCGTTTTCACTAATTATGCCCAGATTGCTCATCATGCCAGATACAGTTTATGCTAGGAATTTTCTGCAGCATACCTCAGGGGCAAATTGCTTGTAGTGGTGATCTGGGAATTCTCTATAGCCCACTCAACAAACAAACCTCCAGTATTCCTCCACATCACATCATTCAACTCTCTTGCCAAATCGTCGGCATAGTTTTCAACTGAGCTAACTTCAGGTACCCAGAGAAGGGTATTCCCTGACATACCTTGTTTATTCCCTCTAGAGTAGGATGTATGCTCTCTGACCCCTTCATCCTGCCCAAGCTAAGAAAACACGGTAGTTTTAAGTCATTAGGCTGTTGCTAATGAAAGTCCTTGAGGTAAAAGCCATCTAGGCGAAAGCCCTTGTGCTGGACAGCAATGTTAGCCTTGAGGTTTCATGTAAATTGCACAAGCATTTACAGTAATTGTTAACCCTTTCTCAGTGGAAGCCAGTTATCCAATATATCCTCTACTTTTCACAGATAGGCTAAACCTTCTTTTACAAAACCAGATTTTATTGCTAGTGCGATCAGGCTCTAAGTTTGGGATATTTACCTGGGTTGGCAGGTTGCTTTGGGCACACGGTGTACTTGGGCACAGGGGACGAGGAGCTGTTCCAGCGCACACCAGCACCTCGCACTCGCGATGGGACGGAAAATGAGCTACATCACCATCCTGCCCCACCTCCCTGAGAGACCTACCGTAACTGCTATTGATTATCCCCTTTCCTCTTTAATAAAAACATTTATGATTCCGCATGCTGGCTGCTCATGGACCAACTAACTCTGGTTTCGACGCTGAGCACTCCTGCTTGGGGCGCAGAGGCTGCAGGGCAGCCAGTGCTTCTCCAGCTCCCGTTGTTTCTCCAGCGTGCCAAGGGCAGGGATTTTTGGCGGCAGGTGAGGAACCACCACCGCTCCCACTCCTGCGTGGCACTGCGCTGACAACGGGCGCAAGGCACGAGGTGAGGGATGAGGTGTGAGGGATGAGGTGTGAGGGATGAGGCGGGGCGGCTGACACAGCCAAAGCCTGTGGAGCCCCCACAGCCCTGGGCTTTGCGCTCGCTGGGCCCTGGCCCGGCGATGCCCGCGGCGATCCCCGCGGGAGGGCGCGGCGGGCTGGAGGCCGGAGCCCGGCGGGACCGGGGCTGTGCGGGAGGCGCCGATCCCATCCGGGCCGATCCCATCCCATCCGATCCCGGCTGGGCCGGGCCGGGCCGGTCCGAGCGGCCGTCGAGAGGCGATCCCCTCCGCGGCCGCCGCTTTGTCCTTGCCCGGCCCGGAGCACGCGCGCCGCCGGGCGCGGCGGGAGCGCGCCTGCGCGCACCCCTGTGCCGGCGGCCGGGAGCGAGCGCCCCCTCTCCGCTCCCCTCCCCCGCCCG
>VWZG01007029.1:575338-604195 GCA_013396735.1 Grallaria varia
CCCCGCCCTTCCCCATCGGCGCAAAAATGTCGGTCTGCCTGGCGGAGCTGCGCGGGGAGCGGCGGCGGGGAGAGCTGTGCAGAAGGTGCAGTTTGAATTATGCTTCTTCCCCCTCCGGCAGCTCTGTGGTGGCCAAATGCAGTTCTCGCTGCTGGCCATGTAAATAACCGGGGCTGCCGCTGCCACAGTGGCTTTAAATGCATCGCGGGGTTTGTCCCTTTCCTGAAAAAAAAAAAAAAAACCACCAAAAAAACAAACCCCATTCCCCCACCCTCGCCAGCCCTTTAAATGCACGGAGCAAGTGTACATTTCCGTCTGAAATCAACCCAAGTGTTACTGGCAATGTATTTTCTCGGAGAGAGGGGGAGAGGGGGGATCTGGTGTTTGGACCCAATAAAATGCTTTGCTCCAGTGTAAATATTTACAGGGTATTAGTGACTTTTTAAAAAACATTTTCAGTGAGGTCTGTTATTTACAATGTGTCATAAGTTATTAATGTTCATTGCCTAAGTACCCTGCTAAATCTGTCTCATGCCTTAGAACAAAGTCGACAATTGGCATATTGTTTAAAGTATGAAAAAAATGCGAGTGGGTTTAAAAATTGGAAATATCTGTATTTTCAGAAGTGTAAATATTGCTTCATAGCTGTCAAACTGCAGCTCCTGGGGATGGGACAAAGAAGTATATTTTGATTAATTTCTCACTGAAATCGAGTTGATTCACCTATTCAAATTGTTCCCTGGAACTTGGGGAATGGCAAGAGAGAGTCCTGCCTGTTGTATGAACTTTGCCTCCTTTCTTCCCCAAAAAAGTTCCCCATGATGTCTGGCGATAGGCAGAGATCAGTGGAACTTGGGGAGTGACAGGAGAGAGTCCTGCCTGTTGTACTGTTAACTCTGCCTTTTTTCTCTTCCTTCCCCAAAAAAGTTCCCCACGATGTCCAGTGATAGGCAGAGGTCAGACGATGAAAGTCCAAGTACCAGCAGTGGTAGTTCAGATGCCGATCAGAGGGATCCGCCTGCACCTGAACCTGAAGAGCAAGAAGAACGAAAACCCTCTGCCACTCAGCAGAAGAAGAACACCAAACTATCCAGCAAAACTACTGCTAAGCTATCTACTAGTGCAAAAAGGTAAAGGGGAGGATGAAGCATTCTGTAGTATTTTTGCACAGTAGTATTTGGAGTCATGGCGCTTGCATTGCCCTTTTCAGAGCAGAGGGCTGCTTCTTTCAAAGCTGCGTGGAAGGGAGAGAAGTACTGATTTTTGTAGTAGAGGAGCTCGCCAAGCAGTGTTTTCATTGATCCAGGTTTTGTTGGGGTAACATTTACACAGACTTGTCATATGTCCTTTGAAGAGTTGTTGAAGAACTTTGTAACTTAGAGTGGGGCATCTAAAAATGTTTTGTGTTTGCAAAAATGTGAGAGAGTGCATCAGCTTTGGCTGTCTTTTTGTGAGTTAGGTTTTCACGCCTGATTGGTATAGGGTGGAGTCCTCCTGGTGTATTTTATTGTGGTCTGTAGACTGATGAGAGGCAATGCTCTCTAATTAAAGAAGTCACAAAACCCCAGTGGCTTCTGTGGGCCTCATGACTGGCTTTTTACGTTGATGTGCTGGAGAGCCTTACACACTCTGAAGGAATGGGTTCATTCTGCAGTTCTTTCAGGAGAAACTTAGACGAGTTTTCTCCCTTGGGATCTGTGGATTTAAACCAAGAGGTTCAATAGGTAGCCTCTACCTTTAAATATGAGAATCTAGTCACACTTTTATTTGCACATAAGGTTACTGGCAGTCTGGCTCTCAAGATGTGTACTCTGGTAACTTTTGTAAGATCAGGTGTGTGAAATATGCAAGTGTTAAATCCCTTGATTCCCTTGATCTTTGGAGATGAAACAACTTTTCCATGTTTTCCCTGGAGCTTCTTTCCTTTAAAAAAACATCTATAAGTATCCTGTAGCAAAAAAAGTTGTAAAATAGCTGTAGTAGCCTCAAATTTTGCTTATTCAGCATGTATGCTGTAGTTCAGACTTTGAGGAACACTTCAGTAATTTCGTATTGGACTTAAATTTAGTAAATACTCTGTGAAATGTGCCAGAGTTGTTGCAGAGAGTGACTGGGTGGCCTTAATGACTTTTGAGCTTGTTAAAGCAACCCTTTGAGACAGGACTGGCTAAAGAAGGAAAAGTTGTGGAACTACTGTGTAGGCTTTGCAATTTGTTGTTACTTATTTTTATTTGAAAAACCTGCGTTGCAGGCTTTTAACACTGAGTTGTCCTGTCTTGCCTTTATTTCACTTCAACTGTTGCAAGTCTAATTCCATACATCTCAAATAGTTCAGTAGGTTTTACTAGTACAAGGACATCCAGAGCAGTTTCTGTTAGCTCATGTTTTAACACCTGCTATTTGCTCAAATTCACCTGCTAAATTTGTTGAAATTCACAGCATTGCTCATATGGGTCCTTTCGTGAGGAGGAGTCTTACTTGATATTTTTAAGTGGAATTTAACATGTGCCTTTTGAAATTGCACCTCTTATGTACCTGAGTAAACTGTTAAATTGACAAGAAGTTTTTGATATTAATTTTCCAGTTCTTAACTCCTTGGGAATGGTTGTAATAGAATAAAGCTAAGCAGAGATTATTTCAAGTTATAATATCACTTTTTATCATGTAAATACAGCTACTGTATAAGGTTGGGGGAGGAAAGGCAGCAGAAGGTGTGGAAACAAGCAAAGTTGATCCAGAGAGATTATTCCAGTAACAGAGACAGCCTGGCAGATCTGCAAATCTACTTTTTAAACACAGTGCAAAGTAGTAGGTAAAATATCATGAAAAAAGCGTGTCTGGTGCCAGCGCGGTTCACTGGAGCCTCAGTCACGGGTCCGTAGCGCTGCTTTAAAGTCATTGTCAAATCTGCCCGTGCAGGCTCCCCCCCGCCTCATTTGCATATTAGCTTGAAAAGAAAATCTCTCTGCTTAAAAGTGCTCGGATGTGAAAAAGAGTTACTTTCCTGAATACTTGTGGGACATTTCTACCCAACTCAGTTGTAAGTGTTCTGTTTACACAGAGCGTGGAGCAGGAAAAAAGCTGCAAAGTTTCTCAGCTGTGGGATTTGGGTTATGCCTCTGAGAACAAAGAGGAAGCAGCCATGTTAGCATTACTGAAGGCAAAGCCAATCTTGCATTTAACTGCATGGTGGTAGAGGGCAGTGTAATTCCCTGATTTATTCTATAGACTGTCTCAAATGCTTTGTGTCTGTTCTCATTTCACCAACAGAATCCAGAAGGAGCTAGCTGAAATAACCCTTGATCCTCCTCCTAACTGCAGGTATGTAATGGCTTCTCAAATTGTAGACGGGAGTAGGAGTTTAATGTGCTCAGGTTAACAAACGGGAAACTTAGTGTTTATGCCTGGTGACTGTTAGACAAGAACTGTACAGCAGTGAACAAGCATAGGAAACACTTGAAACTGAAGTTTGCTATTTTGTCTGCATGTTGGAGGTGTAATCACTAGTGATTGATGTATGCTGTAAAGTGTATTCAGTTTGTTGTTCATAGCTGGTCATTGCCTTTGTGAAACAATTATATGAACTTCAAAATACGTTGAAGCTTTCAGTCTAATATCTGCATGTAGTTTGAACTGGCTTTTGAGTGCCGAGTTTATAGAGTTATCATTTCATTCAGAAGTAAAGAACTGTATATGATTTTTATAGGCTTTCTCTTACTGTGTTGTGTAAGAGTTAGATAAACTGAATTATTGCCTTTAAATTTATGTGCCTGTTGGTCAAAGTTGTAGTCTCTTGATAGAGAATATTTTTAAGGAAGTTCTCAACTTGGGAGGCACTTGTCGTAGGTTTTAGAAAATGAAATTTTAACTATGGTAGACTGAGTGATTTAGTCTTAGATAAAGTGACAGTTGGGAACCATAGCACTTGATTTGTAGGAAAGTTAAATAATAGCATAGTTTAGCTAATTTCTTCAAATCTTTTGCATCCTTTACTTTTGTTTAAGAGATGCATAAAAATTCTTGTTACTTGTAAGCATCCACTGTTCTGATTTGCAGTAAAATTACATTTAAATAATGTTGCTTTCATTTGATGTATCTCAGTAAGATTTCTGGCTGCAGGGTATCTTATTAGCTGATGTGTAACAGTGAGCCTGTATATGTTTTAAAAAAATGCTGGAAATGCTTTCTGATTTTATGTTGGAATTGTTTGGCTTTTGAATAGTCGGAAAGCTTTGGTGCACATTTTGTGAATTTGATAAAATGTGAGCTGTTCTTCTGTCTCACTAATCCATGAGTGCAGGGACTAACCAGAGCGGTATTGTATTGAACGTGTGATAAAGGTGTTTTACCCTGAGGACTGTGCTGTAGATTGCCCATGGCAGTCTGGTGTATTTGCATGCAGGGTCAGTGGCTCTCCTTTTTCATTAAAGAGGAGTTTTTTTCAAGAGAGCAAGTGTCTGCTGCCCTTGGGTTTGTTTTGGGGGGTTTTTTATTCTTTTTTTTTTTTTTTTTTCAGTTTGTTTTTGTGAGGTTTTTTGTGAGGTGTGTTTGGTTTGGTTTTAAATAACTGCTTTAGATAACTTTTAATAAATTACTGGGATCTAGTTCTGTGTTGGGTCATGCATTTTGTACTTGGATGTGCATGGCAGAAGAGAAAGTATTTAAATTAATAGAACACTGACACTTTGCCTTAGAGTTGCCAAAAAGATAATTGTAGCAGTTTCTGGTACAGCAAGTTACAGCTTTTAGAAAGAGAAGCTTCCACCTTCACACTCTCCAAAAAGATCTGATACTTATCTCCTTGTAAAACCGTGTTCCTCTCGTATTAGGACAAGAGTATTGCAGAGTGTTTTGCTTGTGAGCTGGTACAGCCAGATGCCCAGGAATGCTGTTAAGAATGATGAAAACCCCCCAATGTGTCTAAAATTATTCAAGTTTCTCTCCTACAGAGTATAGGGGAAAATACTATTTTTTGCCAGTGAGGAAGTCAATGCTTCTGTTCCTGTAGGTATTTTTAAAGAGGAATTTAGCGGATTTACCCAATAGCAACTTTATGATGACTGCACTTTTACCTTTTGCAAAGTAAAAAATATTTACAAGAGAGATCGTCTTCTGTAACAGAAGATCTGGGTTTTCATGATGAACAGTTTGAACAGAATTTCAGTGCCCAAAGGATTACCATTAACATTGAAACTGACTTGTTAGAATGAGCCTTTCTGGTATCAAGAGGTAATTGCATCGGTGTGTTATTTGCAGAACAGTTGACATTTGTAACATACTTTCTTATAGGGTGTAGTAGCCGAGATTAGGCTACAGACTGACATTCCTCATGACACCTTCATTCCTCATGATGCAACAAGCAGCAGAATGCTACTTATTACATTTCTTGTAAAAGAAAAATATTTTAAAACTCTAAAAACATTTAAAAGCCTGTATAACTTGGGCATATTCACACGTGCTTTAAAAATAAAAACCTTGTGTCGTAAGCTCTCCCAAAGACAGTTTTTCATTCACAGTTGTTTCTCATCTAGTTCTAGAGCACACTCTTATCATTTGCAGACCACATGTTGCAAGCTTCACAAGAATACAACTGCCAACTGATGCTCTTGGGTGGCGATAGTCCTACTGGTTACTCAGTTACATAAGTAATAAAAAATAGCAATTTTTACAATACGAGAATGTATTTTAATACATATAAAACATTAAATGTTACTTTAACAGGATACAGTACAAATACTGAAGATTATGTTGAACTATCACACATCGTGTTAAACACTGATGTCTGCTGCCACTTCTCACCTGCCAGTGCAACTGCCCATGGAGTCACCTCATCAGAGTGGCCTGAGGCTGATTTAGCTACTTTAAAATGACACTGACTGGTTGCATTGTGATTCTTACGCAGAAGAGGTGTAAGTTTCCCCAGCAGTTAATTTTCCCACAGTGAGAGCTATTGCTGTAACATCTGTTTTATAAAAATGCTGGAGCCCCAAGTCCTGAGTATGCTGAGCAGGCCTGGGCTACACATTAGCTTCCATTTTAGGCACAGGGATAGCAGAATGACAGGCACTGTAAAACTGATTAAATAGTGGTTTTGGTTTTTTTTTTGCTTGTCTGTCTCAACAGTAGATTGATTTCTGATTCTGTTAATTGGACAATGAACTGTTGAAAAAATCATGTTGTCGTGCATCATGCTGTCATGTTTGTGAGCAGTGAATACAAACTGCATCTCAGGCATACCCAGTATTAAACTTAATAACTTTGTGCTGATAGCTTTAATTTTTAACATGCAGTAGTACTGAATTCCTATGATTTTGGTGTGATTTTCAAGAAAGATGAAGCATCCAAACCAATAAAATCAAACTTGGTCCTAGGGTGCTAAAGATATTGGATGAAAATTAAATGCTGCCTTCTACTCATGTTTTCTCCTATCCGACAGAAGAGACGGAAACAAATCAGTTACTGTCCAACATACACCGTAGCACTAGAACTCATAGTTAAACTGAGGAGACGGGTATCTGATTCCATTTTTTCTTGATTTTACTGGCTCAACTCAAAGCTGTGCTACTTGGTACAGTGTGCTGTATTTAATTTCTTTTGTGCTTTTAATAGCATAAAGCAAAGCTAAAAAGATCTTGGCCCTATTGCTCCTAGGCAGCTCAGTTTCAAACCATGGCCAAGCACTTATACATACTTCAAGGTGTGGAAGTGTGCCAAACCCCACCGTTACACATTCTCAAGAAAATGCTGCAAAGATCTTGCACATACTGCGTGGTAAATCTGGGCTGCGGAGATGCTCTTAAATAGGTTTGACATATCTGGAAAAACTATTTTCAGCTCATAGCATAAAACTGTTTAGATCAGAGGTCACTGCTCTGTGGTTAAGGCTATATCTGAGGCTGCTGCTCTGACCTGCCCAACTTGGAGGCTGCAGCTCAGGTGGAGCAGGGCACTGCTGACTCCAACGCTCATTGCACTTCCCAGATTTTAGGGCTGGCACAAGTGGGGTCATTCCCAGGGGTACTGTGATTGATAGCAGCTTCCTTTAGCTGTTCCTGGCTGCCCTGCTGATCCGCAATAGCAAAAATGTGTACTCCCAGTCTTCTTTGCTCACACTTCCTCATTTCCATTCCAAAATTAGTCATTGTTCATCTTCATGGAAAAGTTTTTGAAGTTGAATTTAGTAACAGTCATGTCAGCTTAGTTTATAGTTTACAGCCCATTTTACAACAAATCCACTTTAGTATAAACTTTGTCAGCAGTGAATGCAAACATCAAATTCAGTGTATCCACTCAGAGCTTAATTCATGTGGTTTAAAAAGAGGTGAGTTGAAATAGTGCATCTTTCGCAGGCAAGTGGAAGAATTTAAGTATTTTATATCCTGTTCTGTCAGTTGGTTTTAATGTCTTCTCTTCCTTAAGTTAAAAATCAGATATTTGAAAAAAAGTGGTTAAAAAGAAAAAAAGTAAAGAAGAAAGGCAAGACAAGACACATGCCATGGAGCACTGGTCAGAGAGACAACTTGCTTCATTCATAGCTGCTGGGAAATGGGATTTTTTACTAAGGGAGAGCTGCTTGGATCACCCCAAAGGCTCCCTTCACCAGCTCATCCTCTAGCCAATGAGTGCCTGATCTGATAGGTCTGTTGGAAAGATTTTCCTTAATAGGAATTACTGTATTGATTACTATATATTTTCAGGCCTTTTATGCTAATATATGCTAATGCAATTTCTTGAGCAATACTGCAAAAGATAGCAGTTGATGATTTTGCTGTTTGTAGCCTCTCCTAGACTTGCAAGTAGGTTGATGATTTATGAGTAGTTAATTTTAAAATTACATATTTTAAAATAGCACTCCAAAGTATGTGGACTAAGCACAATTGGGAGCAAGACATGTTGGAGTTTTGCTTTAATACAGGATTCTTCTGCTTCCTAAGGACTGCATTTGTGCCTTTCACTGCTGCCACATCTTGGGCTAATTCTGCGCAGCAGAGTGTTGCCAACCTCATGGTCTGGGGTTTGACAAAAAGAAGAATGCCTGCAAACCGCTGGCAGAGAAAGGCTGGTTTAGTTATGGACCCACGAATCCAGATGTTTGTAACTGTCTTACTGCGGTTGTTACTCCCTCATTGTGGAAGCCCTGCTGTATGTATTTAAAGCAATATTGTGAAGGTATTCTGCAGACCAGCAATTTAAGGTCTTTCAGTGGAGCTGTCTGAAACAATGAGGAGCAGTGAACAATTGTGCTGGTGGTGCAGGCTCTTCCACGTGCAGAGGTAGCGCTGGATCTGAGCGAATGCAGCCTTGTGTTTGCAAGAAAGGTGCCACAGCTAAGCTGGTAGAAGCCTTCCTTTTGTTAACATACTCTATCTACAGTAAGGTTATAGGCAAATGTTTACTCTGCAAACAGTTGTGCCTATTGAAGATGTTACTGCACAGCTGTGGTTTGCTCCAGTTCTGCCACGGAGGTGACTACTCCACTAAGAAAGTGAAGCAGATTCATGTGATTACTGTGTAAGGCTCCCCAGGGAGGGGGAAAAGAAAAAAAAAATCATCCAAGTTTGTTTAAATAGGTGATTCAAATGAACTCTGCTGGATTTTTCCTCCATCCCCTCAGAGTAGGCATTGTTCACACAAAGCGTTTTGCCACACACACCAGGATATGAATAAGTCAATCCATTCCTTTGTCTCTCAAATGTAGTAAGTTTCCATCTCCCTTTTATCAAAGCCAGGCATTCTGTTGCTTTTTTGAAATCAGGAACAAGAATATTATACATGCTGTCAAATAGCAGGCCCCGATACAGTAGCACAAGTGTGTGCCCAAATCTTCACATGTACTGATTTTTTTTTCCACTCAAGCCGTTGACTTTTCAGATGAATGACAGTCCCCTGGTTTTGTGTTTGTTCTGTTAATTTCTTGTTGGGCAAATGTCTTCATATTGCTAAATCTTGAGTTTCACTGAGAAATGAGAAAAAAAAAAGTTGGTTTTTCTTGGTTTCACCTCTGCAGTGAAAACCCCCACTGCAAACACTAAATGGTTCCCTATAGAAGAAGAAGTTTAAGGTATGTAAGAGAGAGTTACGTTAGGAGTATGTGCAAAAATGCCTGTGCTGAAGCTGAATGAGCAAAATTTAAAAAACGTAACCCAAACTCTACTTGATAATGTATTTTCTGTCACATTATTCTTTTTATTGTCTCTCCATGCCCAGCACTTCCTCACCACTGAGTACAGTAAATGCATGCTACAAGAAAAGAAAGCTGAAGTTTGTAGAATGATTCTGAGAACACAAACCCACATGATTTTTTCTAACACTTCCTTGCCTATACAGAAGTTTGGAGTTACAAAAATACAATGAAGAGGGTTCACAGGTCCCATAGGAACATGTTTGAAGTAACTCTCAAATGAATATTGCAGTTTTACTTTTTAGTCTTGTCCATCTCTGAAGCTGGTCCTGCGGTTCCTTCTAGATCAATTCTTTCATTGTTAGTTGCTGAATGTAAGTCAGTGACTCACAGTGATTTAAAGATATGTTTATCAGGTATTAGCCCTGATTTATCTAGAATTATTTCTCCTAAGCATTTTCTTCCATTCTCATTCTTCCCTCCCTCTTTCTTGCCAGAAGGTTATATTCCAGGTCAGAGTGGGAAAAGTGGTATAATTTAGCACAGCAGTCAGAAATCTGATGGTTTTGTATTTGTAGTAACAACCTTCTTTATGTGTGCAGAGTGGCTTTTACCTTATTTGTCAGTAGTCAGTGAAACTGCTTAAGGAGCAGGGATGATGCAAATTTAGAAAGGCATTTCAGTAAAACATTTACGTGTTAAGTAGAGCTAGTGTGCACTGTTATTTAACATGCTTTTATTAAAAAAAATGCAATAGTGGAAGATTGTGTAACTCCTGAACGTTTTAAATTGTGGGAATATTTGAATTACTTTATTTTCAGTTGAGGAGAGATGACAGATCCACTAACTCAAAATGCCTCAGGTTTTGGTTTTTTCCCCCCCTGTGCTAGTATTGACCTCTTGCAAGCTATAAACCAGGGGTTTTTTACCAGCCCCCACACAGTGAATTTCTCATGCCGGTATTCTCAGTGGCATAATTAACTCAGGGTTATGCAACACAAATCAACATATCTGCTCAGGGGAGTAAGTTTTCATGCCTGCAGATTTGCAGGTTTGACACTTGTGTGAGCAGTGTCCACAGTGCAGTCCTACATGCTCCTAAATGTCTGTGTGCTAGTCAAAAGGTCATATAGATATTTCACTAGTTTTCATTAGCATCACTGTCCAAATGAAAAAAAAAATTCTTTGTTGTCTGTCTACTCTAGAGTTGTGGAAATAGTTCAAACACTTTTCATTCAGCTACTAGTGTTAAAGAACTAATGCTCACTATGTCTAAGTTATAGCTGGAAACAATAAAAAAGCCTGAAAGACCAGTTTATTAAACTATTCTTTAAGCACTGTTGTGCAAAATTTTATGAAAAAATGCCAAGTAATGTGTCCTTTAGAGTTAAGGACAAATCTGCTTTTTGAATATCCATTTGTATAACTGTACAAAGGCTCTTCAGGCTCTGTGATAAAACTGACTGAAATATGCCATGTGTATGTGTACATACACATATATATGTATATTTCTTTTTACACTCCAACTGTGCATTGCTCACCACTGCCAGCCTGTCATATTTAGTTTGTGATAAACAGTATGTGTGGCAGTGTTCTAGCACTGAGTTCTTCCCTCTTAGACGGACTTGTCTCTGTGTATCAGTTTCTTTACTCTATTACAGGCTTGAGACATCTACTTTAAATTCAAATTAACAAAGTGCAAATACAAGAGAATCAGCTAAACTGCATTAAAACTTTTATTTAAAATTGCCTAACTACTTCCTATAGAACTAATGTATGGAGATTTAACTGAGCTGGTGTTACTCAGGTTTGCATAGATGTGGAACATCCTGAGACAGGTAATACAGACATAATGAAAAATACCTTGAGCATATTTTCTGAGTTCAGGGCTAGGTAGGCAGGAGCAAGGATATCCAGCTGCCATCTCAGACAGGAGCATCTATACCATTAAGCTGGCCAGGAATGATCATTTTGCTTTAAAATGCCTTTGAGCCAGTAACTGCTAGTGATAAACGAGTCCTAGCCTGCTTGCGTTAATTTGGGTTAATTTTCATTGTGCAGAGAGTGCACTATACTGTTGCCTCGTTCAGAACTGTGGCTGAAGCAGTTGTTAATTTTGTAGCACTTACTGCAAAAACAGGCAGACAGAGATTTAGTTGACGGCATTGAAAGTACCATTGTAAGCATCTCTTTCAGAAACAAGCCGGACAATTTCATTGACCAAACACCACGGTGACCTGTAGTTACCGGTGAGTCACTTTCTGGTTGGAAGAATGGGTAGAGAGGGTCTGTAAAGGACCAGCCCGCAGTCCTTAGCAATTGATGTTTTCATTGTTGACGAGGATACTGGACTAGAGCATAGAAATACTACAGTAGCAGTTGACAGTGGGGAGAAAAGGGAGGACATTGGAGGGCAGGACTAGAGTGCAAAGTGATGTGGGCAAATACAGGAACTGACCTTAAAAATACTAGGTAATTTAATAATGAGAACTGCAAAGCACAGCACTTTAGTTTAGACATAATCAGCTGCACGAATCCATGGGAGAAAAAAGACTGGATGAGGAGCAGTTCTTCAGAAAAGGTGTAGCCACTCTGAGGATCATGTGCTTTGAAGAAAGGAAGAAGAAAAGAGAAAGATCTTTGCATATAGAAGAAAGTTGCTGCAAAGGAAGTAAGGCAATTGTTGCTAGTCCAGAGTTGGTGGTTAAGAGAGCAAGTTAAATTACCATAACAGAGACCTAATTTAAATGTGAGGAGTACCTAGCTGTAAGAATAGCACACAAAAGGAGGCGGTGGATCTACATTACCAGAGGTTTTTAAGAAGGGAGTTTAGGCAAATAAGTGACAGGAGCAGTTTAGGTACAGTTGATTCTATCTTTAAGTAGACAGTGGACTAAGTGACCTCTTAAAGAGCAATTTGACCAAACTATTGCTGATACGAGATTTAAATGATAATGTTAAAGGAAAGCTCATCAGGAAGTGATTTTTCCTCTCATTTAAAAAGCTGTATTTTAATCAGGGTTTTGTAGTATAATCATCTTGGAAAACATATGGGTTCTTTGATTCCAAGTAGCAACAGCAAATATTAAAAAAGTCACTGGAAGCACAGATTTTGTCCTGTTGTCAATTAAAAAAAAGGAAATGTGTTGTGATTTTTCTGCCCATTTGTTATTCTCTCCCTTGCCCCCCCAGTTCTGACTTTGTTTTAGTTTTGGGTCCAGTCCTACTTTCTTTGCACAAAGTTGTCACGTTCTCCTAACTAGAAGTAAGCTAGACACATGTCATTGGTTCTCCAGAGTTTTATCACCTTTGTGAGAAACGAACGTGCAGGAGGTCTGATTTTTGATACTTCATGTGCTGTGTGCTTGAATTCTCTGCTTTGAGGTACATAAGTACCTCAAATACTGAGCTAAACAAAAGCAGGGGACAATTTTTTCCTTCGTAGGGGCAGTTTGCAGCACGTAGGCAAGCCATAATGTGTCTCTGCACAGCACCCCAACTGGATCCGAGCACATCAGAAAAACTACTGTATGCTATACTGCCTCTGACCCTGGATCCTGTCTTGAAGCACCCTCTGTAATCAGGGCTCAGACGATTGTAGTGAAAATGTAAGCAGCCTGGCAGGTTTCCAGCTGATGAGTTAATGCTGCTATAAACTTCAGTAGTTCCTCTCTGAGGCATGCAGAAGGGTGCAGGCACTGGGAAGGTGGCCAGCAAAGTCAAAGAACAGACGGCAAAGCTAAAGGCCAGCCTTAGGGATTCTTGGAGGTGAGTTCCTCCCTTGTGAGAAACCCTTCATGTACCTTCAGTGGCTGGGCTGGAAATGGGTGAGCAAATCAAGAGTGTGAAACCAGCCTGCCTTTGGGAAGCTTGATTGACACAGCTGGAGCAAAGGCAGCTTGGCACTGAAGCCACCCCGTGGGTCAGCAGTACAGAGTGCTGCAGAAAGCCAGGGGTTCTCAGTCATGCCAGGTCAGTTCATTGAGTTTACATGAGGTGGTTTAGGTTTGAAGTCAGGTTATCACATCACTCTGTAGTGTAGACATGGAAGTCATGGAAATGTTGAATACAATGTAAATCAGTAGAGCATCAGCTGGTCAGATTTCATTGGACAAATGGAAAACAAACAGCGAAGAGAAACATGGGTGTTTTCCTTTCTGTAAGGGAAGGCTAGCAGCAGAAAGCTATTTTTGCTTGCAATTTCAGTAAAACGTTTACACTGTAAATGCTTAGAGCAGAGTGAGTTTGGGGGAGTGGGGAAAGTGTTACAATAGATCAGTAGCTGGGCAATAGGAGATATGTTCAGCTGATGGAGATTCTGACTGTGAAGATGCAGCTATTGTAGCAGACAATGGGCAGGTTTCTCCCTGATACACCTTTCTTGACAAACAAAGGACTTGTCTACTGTGCAGTCACTGCCTGGGGTTTACTCATACTTTAGCTAGTGTTTGTCCTTTCTCCTGGTATCTTAACATCAGAGCGTTCATCCAGGCTGGAGGATCTGAGGGACAAGTCAAGTGATGCAGGAATGATTAGTTGGCAGAGAGCTCTATGTTGTCATTGTACGTTGGTGCTCATCCTAACTTGTTCATAGATACCTAAGGCATATCTGTATCTATTAACATCCGTGGCAGAAGCTGTTAGTGGGGCACCACAGAGTTAGCAACATCACCTATTACAGACACCTTGGGGGCCCAGTGATCCAGCACCCTTTTGAAAATGTCCAGTTTTCTTTTTAGAATTTTGGACTTAAGAAACTTGGAGGGGGAAAAAAAAAAGGAGTTTTGTCTAAATTTTTATAAAGCTAAAGCAAATGGAGGTCCTAAGAAACTAAAATCAACCTGCACTGAACACTATAGAAAAGACTATATTCCCATGGAAGCAAATCTAAATAATCTAAGTTATGCAGTACAGCCTACTGCATATTAAGCATAGTTTGAGTTATGTAACAAAGTTCTTATGCAAAATGTAGAAATACTATACAACCTACGAGTTTACAAGCAATATTAAAGATAACTCAAATCTGAGAGGGCGATCTTCACATTATAAACTATTTGAAGTACACCTATGGCCACAGAAGTGTCTGGAGTATATATGTTATTTGATACCCATACAAGTTTTATACAGCTGGATAGCGCCTAGGTCATGTTCCTCTTCCTCCACAATGCTTGGAGTGCTGGGGTAGGGTGAAGAGTTGCAGTAGCAAACTTTTTTTACTGAAAGCCAGAATTCCAGGTGGTGTCCTTACTTATACCAGAGCAAACGCACCACAACTTAGTGGGTTTTTTTGGGGAAAAAAACCCGAAAACCAAACCAAGTTACTGAAATGAAAGGGACATCATCAAAACAGAGCAGTGATTTGCTTGATAATAGAGAGTACCAAACCTTAAACAGATCGATATGTGGAGAAATCAGTTACTTTCAAGTTTCTCTGAAAACAAATAAGGTGAAAGCATCTTACTTCAAGTGTTTTGGGTGGCTTATTTATTTTTCATGGTAATACAGCAGACTAGCATTATTTACAGTCTTTGTTTTTTGTTAAGCCTGCCTGTTTTTTTTTGTTTCAGGAACAGAAGAAGGAAAATAATTTTTTATCAGTTCAAAGGCAAGCTAACAGTAGCAGTTGTCAGTACCAAGACAGCTATTGCAGGCTGAGCTCTGTGTGGTTCTCACAGATATAAAAGGCATTCTGGGCAAAGTTCCCATACAATGACCAGTGTGCCTTACTAGAAATTAGTGAAGGCGGGGTCAGGGATAGAGGAAATAGAGAGATGTGAGCTGTAATACTCAGATAAATGTTCTGTTATCACTTTGTTTTCTTTCTGTACAGAATTAGACTTCAATAGGTCTGATATGGGGAGAAGAAACTGGGAACTTCCTGTGAATTGCTCTTGTCTTTTGTGTGATTTTTTTCTGTGTTTTACATGTAATGTCTAAATAAAGCTAGAAGTAATTATTGGTTGAAGGTCTAATAAACCATATTTGACCTGACATTGTGCGATGATGATACTGTTCTCTGTAGTGCTCTAATGGAAGTGAAAAGGAAGAGTTGGTTCTGCAAATTGATGCCCAGTTATAAAAGTAGCTCCTGTGAAACATCTTCAGCTTTTTCTGTGGCATCACAAGTTTATAACTCTGAAGTTATAGCTGCAAAGTACATTATAGATGTTTTCAGTAGTATATTTTTTAAACATATTAGAATATTGTTTGGGGTCTTTTTGCTTTCTGTTTTTTTAACAGTTAAAAAGGTTGCTCTTTTAGGCAGTTTCCATTAGTCAGTTGTTGGCTGGAGAGATGGAAAAGTTTTCTTCTACTTTAGCTAACCTTCCTTGCCTTTAGCCTGCTACCCCTCAGGCACAAATAGTGAGAAAGTACATTACTATTGGCTTGTTAATACAGTTATTGCATGTTTCAGATTCTCCTCAAAGTTTCTCTCTATCTGTTTTCTGAGGAGAATTGGTTACAACAACCTGTATCTTGTTGGGGTTTTGAAGGTTTTCTGTCTCAGGGCTTTGTTCTGGGTGGTGGGTGCAGAGAGGCCCTGTGGATCCAGTCAGTGCTGTGCCCTACACCAGCCATGTCCCAGTCTCTGCAGCCAGATCTGTCACTGCTCTTCAGCATAATTCAGGTGCTGGAGAAGCAGATACAATTTTTTTTTCCTTTCTTTTAATTCTGCATGGTGTCACCTTCTGCTTTTCATGGAACGAGGTTAATTTTGCATGCTTGTACCTGGATTGACAGTCAATGAGAAAGTTGAAGGATATGAGTCTTGAGTTAGGCAGAGGGGTTGTGGAATGGATCAAAAGTGTTTCCTGACTACTTCTGTTAGCTGATCACTAATGAAACAGTTATGTGGTGGCATTTTAACCCTCAAACTGAGACTTTATTTGGAAATTTTGAATTCACTAGGTCCTTATCCCATTTAAGCATTGGGGAGAGTTGTGTAGTCTGAGACAGACAAAGCTTTGGTAGCCTAGAAGTTGTAGGCCAAAATAAATTTGTCCTTGCAAATAGCTAGGCTGTACCTAACACTGGAAGAATAAATCTTTGAATTTGGGACAGTTTTGTGGGTTTTTCGGCTGCTTGGTTCACATGGCTGTGAGCACATCACATTGTTGAGAGTCATGATAACAGTGCTGCCAATTGATACAGCCCAAGTCCCAGCAGGGTGGGAGGACTGTGTGCTGGCTGGTCAGTCCTCTCTAACTCATGGGTACCTGTACCTTCTTCAGGCTGCTTAAGTATAGGATTGTGTCAGTGAATGAATGTGACTTCTCATCCTGCTGGATGCTATTTAGGCTGTTTGCATTGCCTCTGAATTTCTCTGGAGGCTGTGCTTGATGTTTGTGTTGTAGATGACTATTGCCTACTTTTCATTCAGGCAGCACTGTAATAGAGGTTTTGGTAATTCTGCTTTATTTTCTGACAAATGCAAGTTAGTGTGTTTAATTTTTCTTTACTCCTCTATTCAGATTCTTACCTTGGAATAAACATCAATAAAATCTCTTATCTGGATTGTCAGACTCAGCTGTGCTTGCACTCTCTTTTTGTTTTCAAACATGGGAGTAAGGAGATAGGAATGACAGTGAGCACACCTCTTCCTACACCTGAGATAAGCTGGATAACTCCCCTTTAAAAGCATCCATCCAGGCTGGGCAGCTTTCCAGTTAAGATGGCATGTGCCCACCAGTGTGACAGCAGCTGGTTTCAGGAGGTGGGATGATAAGTGCTGTTTGAAAAAATACTGCTGCACTAATAGAAATATCACTTTGGTTTTCTGCTTCTTGAAAGTGCAAGAAGAACAGGTAATTACGAGTAGACTGTATTGTCCCAGGTCTTAGTCTAAATCCGTTTGTGCCCAGAAGTGTTCCATGTTTGTTAACTTCGAAAGAGTCATTGGCTTTTGAAGCCTGAAGGAAAAGAAAGGTAACACTGAATTGTGTAGTGGGCAGTCTGTGCAGGGCACTGAATGTTATTTCTGAAAGTAATTCCTGTTGATCTTTTTCTGAAGTTGCTCGCTGATTGCAAAACTGAGAGGTCAGTTTGGTTAGTTTTGCAGTAGGTGCCATAAGCAAGGAATGCTTCATGAGCAGCATCTGTGAGGTGCTGTGTGACATCTGCCTGTGCTTTCCATATGCAACATCTCTGTTCAGTTCAAAGTCATCTGGCAGAGTGCAAAGCACCGTGAGTCATCCTGGCACTGCTGGAGTGTGTAACTACTAAGCTAGGGGCAAGCCTGGCTTTTATCTGGTCTGTATGCAGAGCAGGACAGTCCAACAGTGAGAACAGGACAGAGAAACACACCCTTGTGCTGTTCTGTCTTAGGGTGAGTGGATAAACTGCAGTGTCTTGGGTGCTGTTTGAAACTGCACCAGCTGCATGTGGTCCCAAGAGGCTGAAACCTCCGTTAGGAGCGAACGTGCTTCTGGGGTGCCCTGGCGTGGCTCTGGAGCCAACAGCACAGCACTAACTGTGGCACCTCTTTCTCCTGGCGAGGGACAGTGTTGGCCCAGTGTGCTGATGGTGTAGCTGTGCTCTGCCTGTAGCGCGACTCAAAGTGACTGTGCTAACGGGTGCTGTGCCTCTCAATCTGTCGGTATTCTCTGATTTTTTTTTTCCCAGCTTCTAAAGTTTTAATGTTGGAGTCTGGATCACCACTGGAATAGAAATTCGGAGAAAAAATTTTCCTAAGGGAAGTTTGAAAGATGGAAGTCTTACTATAAAGCCTTTCTGTTCTCATTTTTGGAATGTGCAATAAGTTGTTCCCAGTATTATTAATTACTCTGGCAGGTGGAGTTAATTTGTGTATTAGTCTTCATGCTGTTGGATGAATTATAGATTTAATTATGGTCCAGGTGCTCAGAGCTTTGCTGTTCTTCTGAACATGAAATATAAAATAAAAATAAGTCTGAGTAATTTTTTGGCTTATTGAATAAATGTAAACACTGGGAAACCATGCCATGGTATAAATAAAGAGAAGATTTACTTTACAGAGAATGTCATTATCTACTCCAGGGTATTCTGCTTTGTGGGGAGGATTAATGCTCTGCATTATACTGGGACACACCTTTTTAAAGTTACTACTCTATGTAGCAGAAGATTAAAAACTTCTCTAGTAATGCCTTGTATTTCCAAAGTTTCTTTTGCAATTGCAGCTGATTACTAGTGGCCTAAGGTTGATTGGAGTTAATGTAGCCATAGTGAGGAACACTCCCTCTTTTCCTGGTCGGTGTAAATAACATATTCCTCTTCCTGTATGTTAGTTTTTCCTTCTCTGCCTGACAGTTTTATTCACAGTTCTCAAATTTTTTCATGCCGCAAAGCTACTTATGTATGTTTGTTTGTTTTCCTAAAACAATTTACCATCATACTTTCTTTTAATCTATATGAAAATTTACTTTTTAATTGCAATTTAATAGCATGAAACTCTTTTCATGACTGTCTGTTCACAATCAGGCTGGATACAAGATCTATGAAAAAAATTCTATTTTTACTGACATTTCATGGGATATTCAGGCAAGGGGCAAGTGCATGAGCTATGTTAATTAACTGAGACTTATTTCTCTTCATTCCTCTTTTGTTTCTGCCTTTTTAATTACTGCCTTTCTGCTTTGTGGCCCTGAGCCGGAAAAAGCACACCTTTCTCGCATTTTCCAGGAAACACGTGTGTGTTTAAATGCTTTTCTGGGTGCAGTGTGAATTGGCCCTGTTTCAGCTGCCACTAAACATCTCTTGGCAGAGTCTATGGAATAATATCCCTGTGTATCTGCTTCAGTGTTGGGGACAAAAAAAACAAAGACTGTACTTCTTTAATATATTTTACTGATACAATATGTCATTTATGCATGCAATAGTATGACATTTTCAGATGAGGGTCGACTGATCTGTTCCTGCAATTGTCCTCTTATGCTTCTTGTAATTTGTGGGTCAGAAAATGCATATCATGATTTCGTTTTCCTTTTGGGGACTGCGTAACAGCTGCCCTCAAGAGTCCGCTGTTCCTTGGACAGGGATAACATATTTGATGCATCTCCTGAGGAAGCAGCCAAAAGTGCATGTTCTGACCTCATCTTTAAGTTTTTTCATTTCCTTTACTGACACTTAATGAAGTTACTATCACAGCCATTAAAGATAATTTTGTAGAAGTAGATGATGTAATTATTGCAGTTGTACTGGTTTTAGTATGAAGTCATGAACTGATGCTGATCCTTCATTTTGGCCCAGTATGGCAATGCCAGTTCGCTCTGGTTGTTGGATGTGAAGTCAGTGTTGGGTGTTTGAGTTAGAAGTGGGTAGGGAGTTTGTTCTTGGGAAATCTGCATGGTTTAGAGGACTTTGATACTTTTGTTTGAGATAAGAAATTGTTAGGTTGAAGGGGACCTTGACTTAATGTCTCTCAGTTTTCCCCCAGTTTCTTTGATGTGTAGTGCAAGGGATCATTTCCAAAATTTTGCCAGTATGACTGGTCAGTTCTGTTCCATTGGTATTGACATTATGGAGAACTGTACAATTGTCTTGAAAATATCCCTGGTACTAGTAGACCTGCAAGTGGGTTCTGAGAATTTTGTTAAGCTTTATTGATGCACTGCAACTTTTGGCTGGGGAACCTACACATGCAATTTCTTTATTTGAATACATCTTTAATGTGGTTAAGTTTGGAATAAGATTAGGAAGTAAACTCTTCATAAGGATTTTCCTATTACAGAGCCTAAATTTAGCCTCCTTTTATATAAGTGTAATTTTAGATCATGCAGTACCTACACTATGCGGGAGGTTAGTGAATGAATGAACTGGGGGCTGACAGTGTATAGACTTTCAAGTCCTTTACTCAAGAATGAAATGCAATTGATGTCAGCATGTTAATTTGATGGAGTGCATTTATAGGAGGCTTTTTATAGCTGTTGGGTGTTAACTTAAAACCGTGTCTTCATTTGCTACATTTGTTCATTTGTTGTGTCCTTATTTAATAAAACATGCAGTGAAACACTAGGAAAGCTCCTGGACTTTGTCTTCCAAACCACTATTGCTGTCAGTGTTAATATTCTTCATGTCTTAAGAAAAGCAGTTATTTTTCTTTATAGTGAATTATGATTCTGAAGCGTTATTTACTATTCATGCATTACTATGTATTTTTATTTTAAAACATAATTATGTAAACCATGGCTTTTCTCAGTGTTGGAAATCAAATCGATTGCACTGTAACTTCTGGAGATAAAAATGCTGCTGTATAAAATCTTTGTCAATATAAAAAATATGCAGAGAAACAATTCAAGACAGTGCCACACACTCCTCAGATTCCT
The DNA here is from genome assembly GCA_013396735.1 of Grallaria varia. NCBI lineage: Eukaryota > Metazoa > Chordata > Aves > Passeriformes > Formicariidae > Grallaria > Grallaria varia. The sequence continues at coordinate 595,760 of VWZG01007029.1, forward strand.
GTTGTTTCTGATGGCCACTGTGGGCTTCACTCTTGTATTTTTGAGTCTGGTTGTATGTAACTGCACACGGTGGTGCAGTGCTTGAAACAAGATTGGCTTTGTACCACTGAATTGTCATCAGTCTGATCTCGTTATTACTCATAAATCGTGGTTTGCTGTAAGCACACTATAGATGCTCCCTGTTTAGTGCTCAGGAACTCCTTCCTTGGAAATTGTGTGCCTTTTTAATGTGTCATGGCTCAATTATCACATTTGTTTTTGGCTGCCAAAATAGCCATATATATTGTCTAGCAAGTGACAGCCTAGGCCTTTATCTCTTCTTGGCTGTTTGCCAGCTGTTTAATTGCAGCCCTGTGTTTGCTGTGTGTCACATCTTATGGTGGTCTATTATACCCAGCTAAAACAATATTTTGAAAATGTTTCAAATGTAAACTAATTCTGTGAGACTTTATGTCCTGTTATTTACATGATCTGCTGAGGATGTATTGTAGTCATTTCTCCCCCTGCAAATACAAAGATTTGTACCTCTGATCACCTTAGGAATTTCCAGGGCAGAGAGAAGACAAGATGGGGATGCAAAAATGCTATCTCATCCCCTTGAGAACTGTAATTAAAGCTGTAACTTCCCATGCAATTTTTCATTTGTAGTTTCCAAGGCGTTTTTAAAGCCAAATATTCTCTTTGTTCTACTCTTTAGAAAAGAGCAAATATACAGAAACCAAGCTGAGATCTCAGTGGGAGTAGCAAAGCCTGCGAGCTGTATTTCTGCCCAAATAGATACTTTGGGTGAAGACGATGGGTTTTGAGTGAATGGTGTCTTAGAGAGGCAGAGAACGATGTGGGTGCTGTATGCAGCATGTTCTGTTTGGCAGCCTCCTGCTTTCCATCAGGAAGGACTTCAGGCACAGCTGGTCTGCTGACCCGTGTCCTACCGCCCCACACTCCCTGAGCCCTGGGGCCTCGCGGGGTGAAACCACGGTGTTAGGGGGCTAAGCACTCCTCAGTACTTAACGTGTGCAAGAAATCCTTGGGCTAAGTGTGAGTCCAGTTTTCCCTGCTGCTCTTTGTACAGATATTAATCTCTTGCTCAGTTTCTCTCTGAAGGGCATATGTCTTGGAGAGTTTCAGCTCCTGGGTGAGATTCCTTTGTGGTGCAAACTGCTTTAGCCTTGAAAGCTATGAAGGTACTTTAGCTAAGGTTCTTGGCTATGTAGATTTTTTTTGGCTAAAACTTTGCTTTTCCACTGCTTAAAGAGGAAATCAGGATTTGTTCTATTGCTTGTTTAATAGGAGGAATAACTGTTTAACAAGAAAGACATGATGAAAGTCTTGGGAAGCAGCTTTGCTTCAGAGCAAGACAGAAGACAGCTTAGGAAAGATCCCATTTTTGTGCAAAACACTAAATTTATAATTAAGTAGTAAGGGTTATCTTTAAAAAGAAAGAACAAGATACCCCGTGGGCAGGATTAGATCTACAGGATTTTTTCTTCTTAATTGGAGGAGAAAAGATCCCATTTAGCTAAAGCCATCTAGTATGCTGAAAGAGGTTTGATATTAAAATGGGCTTTTTAAAAAAGGAAATAAAATTCTTAAGAATGCTCTTAAACCTACTTTCTGAAAAATCTAATATTGTGTGAGAATAATATACTCAAGCACGTGCATGTATGTTTTTTTCTGGTTAATCTGCTAGAAAAGTTTTGGTAAATACCTGCCCCCCCCTGCCCACCTTTTTGAGAAGCTGACCTGTTTCAGTAGGGTTACAAAGTGAGTATTAAAAGATATTTAGGAGAGAGTTGTACATTATGGGGCAGCTGGAGTGAGAGTGGTTGTGGCAGTTCTGCTGTGCTGTCACTGCGTATCTCTTCAGGAAATGCATCAAAACAGTTGCTAGTATCACTTTGTTGTAGCAGGATCTGTGTAATTCTAGTAGTTTTCAATGCGACCGGTTTATCTAGTGTCAGAAAAAGGGCCACTTTGCCCTGCTTGAGTTTCTGCTTGAATAAACTGCTGATTGTTCCATTAAGCTTTTGTGTAAGTGCTGTATTTAGTACGTTTTGCATGTGAGCTTATTATGTATCTCAAATCACATTACTTTCTGGTGAGTCTGAAGACGTCATGAGCTAAGTTTCGTAGTATGCAGATAAAGTGGGCGCTGAAAGGCAGCCTAACAGAAATCCTTACTCTTCATGTGCCACCTGGTTTGAGAAGGCATGTGTGCATTGACATGGAGGTTTTAGGCATCCCCTGATGTAGGTGTTTACATGATTTGTTAAGAAGTTGTTATTTCTGACAGTAGTTGCAACACCCAGTTGGCAGATACCATCTCATTGAAAAACACTTGCGAATTAGTGGTGGCCTTGGGGAAGTGAAATTTATTTACTATTTGAAATCTTCAGGTATCTCTTCCAGTTAGATACAAGGAAGTTAAATCCCAGCAAGGCTTATGTAAAGCCCAGCTGGCAAAGCAATGATGCCACTTAATTGTCATGATTGAACATTCAGTATCTGCTTGACAAAGGATACGATGGAGGATGTGGTCAGGACAGGTCTCAAGAATGCACAGCCTCTATGGCACTACAGGCTTATCAAGCTTGAATGTTGAAATAATATTGATCAAATGCAGAAAACTGGTGGAAAGTAGGGTGTGCAGCAGAGCAAGGTGAGAGCAAGTGCCTGTGCTGTGGGACTAATGAAAGATGCAATGTGGCGCAGCCAAAATGCAGAACTGCCATGAGCTGATGGTGTTTGGGGTGAGTGTGGACCAGCTGCAGAACTGGTGCTGCAGGGTTTTGCGTGGCTTTTCACGCACCGGGCTCTGCTTCCTATTGCAAGTCCTGTTCTACATGCTGCCTTTGTTCACTGTTTCTGGCTTTTTGTGTCTTCTCCCTCTCCCATCTCCACAGCTGTGAAGTGTAAATGGGACTGAACACTGGCTTTTTTTCAGTGGAATATTTCTTGTATAATAATAGTTATCTTCTCTGGGGAATTAAAAAAAAAGAAAAAAAATTATACATCCTCTGCAGGAACATGCAGTGTTTTCAGGGTTAAAGCAGGCCAGGAAAAGAGACACTTCCCTTTCTTGTCAAATTTGCTTTGGTTTCTTAGATCCATCACACTGGAATGCAGTCCTGAAATGCCAATTTTCTTGTAAGGAGGAAGCAGAGCCAATTGATTTAAACTTCTAGCTGCATCTGCTGGCAATTTCCACTAGAAGCTAATTACAGCTCAGCTACCTCCAACAGATGACTGACTGGTTCCACCTCTCAAAGAAGAAAGTTTTAACCTGCACAGGGTTTCTTTTCCCTTGAAATTGTAAGGCTGGGGTAACATTTTTTCAAACAGCTATTTTACACACACCAACAGAAATCTTAAAAAATTATTTTATCATACAAATACTATCTGTAACTCTTTCCAAATCTGGAATCTCATTTATTTGGCTTCACACTGTATCCCTATATGATTTCAACACTACATGGTGTGCATGTTTAAATTCTGATATGATTAGCCCATCTCTCTTTCTATGTTGTCCGTTTTGTAAATTACTTCAGGGTAACTAAAATGGTTCAGACCTTTTTGCTAAGTTAATGTTGCAGGTTTGAAAGTGCTCATAAGTACTGAAAAATTTGCACATCTTGATAGTATGGTTCCACTAACAAGAATTTTGCAAGAGTGAACCTTTTCAACAAAGCATGGAGCATGATTTTTTTTCAACTACCATCACTAGATGGCGTTGCCTAGTAGTCTAACAGCTGAGAGTTTGTTTGAAATTAGATGAAATTAATGTAAATTGATAGAGTAATTAAAAATATTTAAATCTTTCAGTGTGTGTGTCTTAGGTATTTTTTTTCCTGATCAGTCATGCTTCTAATTGCTCAAGAGAGGGTGTCTCATTTAGGTCTTACTTCTGCCTGTTGCCGCTTTAAGCAAGTAGTCTGCTGTAGGAGTTTCTGCTGTGGTTCTTCGCTCTCCCTTGGCTTGCTTGAAAACTTCTTAAAGTCACATGCTGAAGGACCAAGGCTCAGTCAGACCCTGTGCCACTATTTCATGCATGGTTCTGTACACAATTAGCCTTTTTTAATTGTATGCTGAAATATTAACAGAAGGACTGCTTGGAGGCTGCCAGAGCAGACAGACAACAAAAAACCATGCCAGTAATACTTTACAGAAAGCTTCTGGGATGGCTTATTTTTTTAAGTGTGATGTCCAGTGTTATTACAGGCAACATGAAATTAAAAAAAAAAAATTGCTCTTTGGGGATTTATTCTGTTGTTTATTTTGTGGTGCAGACACCATGCACTTTTTTTTTCTGGCTGGTTTCCTCTATTTCGTCTGTGGTCAGTCATGCTCTGGCTGCAGCACTGGCATGACACTACTGTGCCTGCATGTGGGGCATGACCTTGCCTATGCATTGTCCTCTGGCGTGCTTTTTCCCAGGCAAGGCAAGAGGAAACCTGCCTTTCATGTCAGCAGTGTATTTAGCTGAAAGCAGAAAGACATCAGGTAGGTAGGTTTATTTGGGAAGAATGGTAAGGAGAAATGATGAAACAAGCAGCTTTTGTTCTATGCTTTCAGTTCAACTCCATCATCTGCCTCTTCTAAAATGTGAGAATTTGGCATAAACTACTCCCTTTTCTTAGTGCACCAGCAGTTTTAATTTAAAAAAACTCCTACTTGAAATTACAGTTATTTTAAAATCCTTTCTTAACTCATTGCAGATGTCCTTATCAGCCTACTAAAAATTAAAGAATTGTTTTTGGCAGGAATTGATAGAACTATTTTTTTTGATTTCTTAGTTTAAATAATGATTCTAGTTATTAGCAATCAGTTTGCCTGTAATTCTACATTTAGATGTGGAGTACACACCCCTCTAGTTGTTTTAACAATTATATTTACAAAACAGTGTCTTCAAAGACTTTATAGTAGAATTTTAGTTGTAGGATGATGTTGAGGATTTACATTAACAGCTTGGACACCTGTAAAGCAGTATCACATTTCACAAAAGAATGAAAAATAAAAAAGCCAAATTAAAAAAAACCCAAACCCACAAACAATAAGCATGTACCAAACTGTATTTTGATGACAGTTGGTCACCAAAGGTTCTGTTTACTTCAGAGATTTGAAATTAGATGCTAGACCTGATTTGAACTACTTTCTGAAAACCTCTGCAGTGTGTTTCTCTAGGCTAATGTAGTTCTTTGTGAAGCCACACTTCAGAGAAATGGCAAATGAGATTTAGGGGAGAGAGCAAGGTTGTTTGAGAACTGCAGCACGATGATTAACAGCCTCCTCACGTGTGCCGGGGGCTGTATAGAAATACCAGAACAGGAAAACCCTTAATCTTCTTTTACGTGTCCATGTGTTTTTAAATCATAATAATGGGAGTAGCTATAAAGTAATCAAATCACTTTATGGGCTGATTTTTCATCACTTTGTACAAGGTAATTGATAATAAAGGTACAAAATTTGGTACAAAAGAGCACTGGTGGGAGAGGTCTACATTAATTTGAACACCCTAGCCAGTAAAGTACTGAAGCATGTGCTTATTTCCTGTTGAGATTGGTGGGTTTTAAGCATGTGCAGAAACATTTTGCGGATCTGGGTCCAAGGGAGGGGAGTCAGTTAAGTAGGGCCAAGTGCAGAAAGGAGAGGGGAAACCAGCGTGGTGCCCACGAGTCAGAAATAGCTATTGTGTTCATTATTTTACAGGGGAAAGCTCTGCCTGTAGCTGTGCAATGCACTGCTAGTATTTGTACCAGGTCTCAAAACCTCATCTTCAAATATGTCTGATCCACCAGTGGCTCCACATGGGGTTTAGCCCACTGTCAGGTCAGTGCATTTGGGTAGCACAGCCTTTAGTGCCTGAGCAGGGTGAGGAGAGAGAAAGTAGGGGAAGTGGGATCTACCTGTTGTCCCCTCCGCTTTACCAGCTTTCTAGTAGCAGTTTCAGAAATACACCATTCAAAAGAATGTTTCTGCCACACTTCCATCCCAGTGTGCTGTCCGCAAGCAGCAAGAGGCAGGAGTGTGGAGCCAGAAGTTGGGAGGAACCACTCACTACATTGCTGTTTCATGAGCATAAAATTGAAGTACACATTCGGTGCCAGTTTTTTCACCTAAATTTTACATGAGGGCTGAATGCTCATCTAATCCTGTTTATTTGGGGGCATTCAGCACATGATACTAAATGTGCTTGATTTTTTTTTATTTGCAGGTCACCTTTAAATGGCGCTGTAAAAGTAAGTGTAAACTGCACCTTCTTTTGTCATCAGTGAGTGCTGAAGCGTGTAATGCTCAGGGCAGGTGTGTCTCTGGGCTCCCATGTGGGAGAAGGGTCAGCAGACCCTAGCACTACCCAGTAAGTAAGGGGGTTGAAAGGCAACATGGGCTCTTGTTCATTTGCACTGTCTGTACAGGTCTCCTCAACACTGCAAATACCTTTTGTTTTTTTTCCTGGGATGCTTGTCAGGGGACCCTGTTGTGCTAATCCTAACAAAGACATGTTCAGAAGGAACCGTTATCTGCAATAACTAATGGTTCTCCTGCGTGGTTGGAAAAGGGGTCTGGATAGCTTGTCTTGATGACCTCCAGGTCAGGCATAATTAGGAAACAGAGCTCAAGCTGTTACTCTGTGTAGGGGGGTAGCAGTTACCCCTTTCAGTGTTTTACAGGGGATCTTCATCCTTGGTAAATGTCAGTTAAGTACATTTTCCACACAATATGGGCAATTCCTGTAGTTCCTGTCTAAAGTGAAGAGAGTATCATCTGGATGCTCTTTGCACCTATGCCAGAAATGCTGGTGTAAGCCAGCTGTAGCAGTCATAGTTCTCAACCCTTTTTCCCTGCCTGATTTGCAGCTGTTGAATTCGTTAGCAGAGCACATGACCCAAAGCAGGGTCGAATTCACAGTTCTCTGGGAGTGCTTGGGGGTGTAATCTGGATGGGTGATGGAAGAAAAGTCAGGTCAGGAGTCAGAGTGTGTTTCTTCACTCCTGCCAAGGACAGGAGTGAATGTCCCCAGGTTCAGACACACTGTGTTGTAGCTTCATNGAACTGTCCTTTTCTGTCAGAGGAGCTGGTAATAACCTCCAGCAACTCCTGCTACAGATCCGCCTCGTTCACTCCTGTCCTTGGCAGCTCCTGTGTTTGAATAGGTCATGTCTGCATACCCGTTGTGATGGGAGGAGATGAGCCTTAGGGTGCTTCACCCCAGATCGTCTGTCCCTTTCAGGCACCAGGCAGGAATGGACAATCTGCAGTGTGTCTGCCTGGCCTGGGTGCTGAGTGCTATTCCTGAAATTGGAATTAAGTTCTTATTTCTTAAAGAAACTCTGTGTGTTTGTTTTATATCACAACTTTTTGGAAAAAACCCTGAACTGTTTAACCATGGTATTTCCAGGAGGGTGGGAAAAATGCCACATGGAAGCAAATGTAGTTTTTATGATTGTGAGAAGCAGACTTGAGGATCTGTGTTTCAAATGGCTGCTATCACTGCAGAAGTTGTCTTCCCCTGCACAGAGCTGAGCTTCCCAGTGTAATGTCAGCATTGCTGGTCATCTGAAGTAGATCTGATGTCTTACTTACCTCAGTGCCAGGCATGTGAATTTCTGTTTGCTTTGAATCAGTTGCAATAAAAAAATCCCCAACACTTTGGCTTGCCCTCAGCACCTGAAACACACCTTTATAAGATTGCAAGTGATTTCATCCCACTTGTGTTTTTTCAGATCAAAACAGCTTGGATGACATTTGTTGGGTCTGTTCTGTGAACATGAGAGAAAGTCATGTTAAGTTCCAGAAGCTGGGAGGTGAGAAAGGCCTCAGCCCTTGTGTGGGCAGGGCTGTGGTGAGGGGCACTGAAGCCTCAGCAAGCTCTTATGTGAAGTCATGAGCATATTTTGAAAGTACAGACCAGGCTTGCAGACAGTGGGCATCTACCAGGGGTTCTGTCTCGATTTCCTGTCTCCTCTGGGAGCTGTTCTCCATGTGAACTGGGGTGTGTGGCTTCCAGCATTAGGTAATGCCGAGCAGGACTAAGGCGTGGTGGCAGTGAGCTGCCCTTCCTGTGCTGCTGGGGGGGTGGTGTGGAGCGAGAAGCACAGGTGAGCTTGCAGGCCTGATGGAGGCTGCCAAAAGGCAGAGCTTCACAGAGGGAACACCAGCTGTCCTAACTTCATCTCAAAGGCTGCCTGTTTAGTACAGAACTGTTGTTGGATCCTGCAAGGAGCTTATGAATACACCAGAGTCTAACACAGCCAAGGCTGGATGGCCAGTGCCCCTGAGAGAGACCCCCTTCTCACCCTGCACTTGTGTGGAGAAGAAAACAGGAGTCTCATGGGACAGGGAGACTGACAGTGTTTCTTGGTAGGAACTCTTCCCTTGCCTTGTATCTTCTAGTGCTCCAGGAAAACATGAATACAATGCAAAATGCCTCCCCTCCCC
>VWZG01007029.1:604229-695382 GCA_013396735.1 Grallaria varia
CATCCCCTATAAAAACAAAGTGTTAGCAAAGACAGAAGGTTCAACTGGAATTTGCTGGAAGAAAACACTCAAGTTGGGCAGGGACAGAGAGGTTGGTGCAGGATGTTTTGCTTGGTAGGGCCACACAATGAAGCTTGCATGAGATGCTCTCCTCTGCCTGTCCCCAAGTTCAGACACACTGTGTTGTAGCTTCATTTTTTTCAGACACCATGTGAATCAACTCAGGAGCAGGAGGTTGAAGCAGCAAGACAGCTACTGTCCTCTCCTTGGAGACCAGGAAGTATCAGCATGCCACAAGACTTGACCTGTTTATATTACATGCACTAAATGCACTCAAAACTTTTCTTCTGTCAGTTTTTCATCGAAAGGTTAGAGCACAGGCTGTAAGAAGAGGGACTTTGAAGGGCAAGACTCTCTGCCTAATTATGGATTAGGCCCCTTACAGTAAACAAATGAGCTAGAGACTGTCCCCTAAGTAGTCTAATTCCTATTGTACCAACTCACAAAGTAGTAGCAGTGTTCAGTTCCTGCTGTTCCTTGACATTCACACGTGCTTCTTCTCTGCCTGGAATCCTGCTCTGTGGCCAGGGAGACACTCTCAACCTGTTAGATGTGAGACAAGGAGGGGGAGGATTGCTGTTTCCAGGGAAAGTAGGTCTCCTTGGCAGCGAGTGTTTACCTGGGAGAGCCAGGGACAAGGTTGGGTGCCTGCCAGTCAATTGTGAACCTGTGAATTGGCAAGTCTGAGGCAGTAGGAGGGAGGGCACCCAGCAGAACTGTGGAGAAGCACACCTAAAAGATGAGTTTGTCCGGCTGTGTCCTCTGGGAGTATTATAGGTAGGTGGGGCCCAAGCGCTCCTTTTCACATGCTGACCCTGCTGTGGGAGCAGCAGTCTGCTGCAGAAGGGAGGAGCAGATTGGCAGCCTTCTCCCTGCTTAGCCCCTGGCAAGATGTGTGTTTTCAGGAGTGAGCTTGGAGAAACCCTTCCTTACAGAAGGCCTGATGGCAATTTCAGTGTTTGATCAGGACCAAATGGACTTGCTTTTGCTTCCAGCATTGTAGGGTGCAGGGCAGCCCAGCTCTCCAGCATTCTTATCTTCTACATGCTCTTTCTGGCAGCTGCCACCATGGTACCTCTTTGCATTGAAACATGTTTTGTGATCCTCCTTTTGACCAGGGAGTAAAAGCAAGCTGGTGGTGTGGGTGGTATGGCTCTGCTCTGTGGTTAGCTGCAATTGCTGGCCTCATGTGAGGCCATGCTTCAGCTTTTCCCTGACCCATTCTTGAAGCAACTGGCTTTCCTGCATCATCCCAGGGTTTCTGGAGTCTCTCTTATAACCCCTGGCTTTTAGTTCAAGGCTTCAGGATTATTTTTATTTTCATAGCTTCTCAAACAGTCCTGAGGTCCTGCTAGCATTCTTGATTGGCTTTCAGTTTGGCATGAAAATGAGCTGAAATATCCACTCTCTTCTTTTTGTTGCTGGGCACTCAGATTGTTGCCTGCCTCAGCTCTTACTTCCCTGTAGTGACTCCGGAGATAGAGGAAAAGGGCTGAGCAAGGATCTCTGTGTGGGCAGAACAGGGGACAGAAGTGACCACCTAGCAATTAACAGTGACAAATGTGGTGGGGAGAAGCACTGTCTGTATTTGTTTGAATAAGGACAAGGAGACATTTACAGAGGAAGAAAAGCACAATTAAAGCATATTTAATATTCATGTGAGCTTAAAAGCCCATAAATGTTTATGATCAAATAGGTAATTCAAGTTTACTGAAGTATACCTTCAACAAGGAGATCTTGCAAGCCTAACGGCTTTGTGATTGCTTTGTTGATGGAGGATGGACTTTGGTGAGGTTATTACAGTATTGACTTGATGGATTTGCTAACAGGGTGGGTAATCCTGTCTGGCCTCAGTCAAAGCAAAAAAAAATAAAATAAGAGAAGTTAAGAAACTAGTGCCAGCTTGTGGCATTGGCTGAGTAATCTCAAACAGCCATAAATATATTGTAGCTTATAAGTTATAGAAATATATGATGAGGAAAAGGAAGATTTCATTCAGCAGACAGGATAGTGGCAGCCAAGAGAATTAGTTTACATTTTTATTAGAAATTCTCATTAAGGGAATGGGAAGGATTTATATGCTTCCTGTCTCATAAGGCTTATATGGGGTGTTTCAGTACTGAGATGCTTAAGCATCTCAAACTAATGAAAAGATCATTTCAGGGCTCTTGAACTGCTTCATAGCTTGTGATAACAGAAAAGATGTGTTTATTTCAGGAAAGATTGTTTAACTGGTGTGTTCTTGAGCACTGCTCTAGCAAATATGCCAGTGGTTGTCACAGGCATATGTAACACAGTAGCTGAATAGTGAATCTAATCTGTTTACCAAGAAAGAAAATAATAAGATCGTGGGTTTTGCCTTTGCTCCAAACAGCAGTGAATTAACCTGAAGAGATTTGGTTTCTTATCCTAGGAGTTTGTATCTTCTTCTGAGAGACTTTGTATCTTATTTGGAGAGATTGTAGAAGTTCCTGGAGACAGATTTTCTGTAAAACAAATACTAAATCTGAAGAAATTATAAATCAATTTTTATCGAAAGCACTAGAGGTCTGTTTAATTTTCAATTTGATTGCCTCCTTTTACACTATTTAATTCATTAGCTATACTAAGTCATTAGTTATACATTATTAATGTTAATTATTGTTAATTGTTAAATGTTAATTATTAATGTTAATTCACTGGCTATGCATTAAGGTATACTTTATATGTATGCATTTTTAGATAAAAGCACAAATTGCCGTCTTTTTATGAATTTTTGAATTAAGTAGTTAAATCCTTACTAGTATATCTTATGTCTCAAGTGTCCGAAGTGTAACACAGTGTATTGGTTTAAAGCAACTCCACTAACTTCAGTGGTGTTAGTCAAGACTCAGATAAGACTGAGAACCGAGTTTGATCAAAGGGAGGCTGATAAGCTTGTTCATTTTAATAATGCTCTGCATAGCCAATGCCAGCAAAATATTTCCAATACCAACTAAATATACCAACTGTTAAATACCCTGCATACATCCTGTGAAAAGCTACAGATTAAAATAGCTTTGCTGAAATCTTTTCAACCTCCTCCATTTAATTTGAGGGGAGCATCTATCCAGAAAGCATTAGACAGAAAAATGTCCTGAGTTTTGGATCTTCATTGGTCTTTATTGCCTTTCTCTCTCCTGCCCTGTTGCATGTCTTGGATTTGCAGCTAAAAGCCATTAACAGCTCAAGAGCTAAACGTGCTCATCAGACTGACATAGGCAGCGATTAATCCAGCCTGAAGCTGAGAAATCATCTCTTCTCCCTGCATATCTCCAGTTCCCTGAGATCTAGTTAAGGTCTCTTGTAAATCTTCAGGAAGGGGGAGAATAGTATATCCTCCTGTAGTGTGTTCTGCATAGAATGTTTCTAAAGTTGTTCCAGCCGGCATAAACTCTATCTCTTTAGGAACAGAAGGTAATACTGTGTATTATGATTTATCCTTTTAAGACGCTGCTTAGTTGACCTCTTGCTTCTGACATTTGTAACATTTCCCAGATAATAAAACTGAGCTGCTGTCTCACTTTCTGAAACCACTGAGAGAATGGTCCTCTCTGCCCTGCTCCTCTCCACCAGTTCCCAGGGACCCACCACTGATGACTCCCCAGCTGTCATGTGAATTCTCCCTCCCAGTCTGGATCTGAGCACACTGCCTCTGTTTAGTTTTGGACATGCTTTTGTACACTGCTTTTCTAAGTAAGAATCAAGATTGCATCCAGCTGCTTCAGACTATTTAAATTTTTTGAAAGCATGTTTGTCCTGGAACAGCCCCCTTGAAACGAACAGAGGAGTAGGACATGCCAAGTGTATCCTTGGCAGCTCTGAACAAATCCCTGCCTGATAACACGTTTTGGTTTGTTGTTCCACAGTGGAGTGAGTTTATTGAAATTTCAATGATCATAATTAGACTTCAAAAGTTAACAATGTGTCAGCATGCAGAAGAGAAATTGAATGTTACGGAATCAGATTTCAGACTTGGTGTTGCTGGTTGCTGTGTGCGTGATACCTCTGCCAGGACTGTGACATCTGTAACCTCCCCTTCAACAGGTATTCCCATGTAAGATCGGTGATGAGTCTAGTACAGGTCATCCTTTTGCTGCAGGACATAGGGGGGGCGGGCCTTCAGAACCTGAGGGAACAGTACTGACCCCTTTGCAGCCAGACTTTTCTTTCTTTAAAACCCCATGCTAGTGTCTTCATTTGATGACAGTTCCTTGGAACGCCGTGAGTCAGCTGATGCAGTCGGGTTTACTTCATCAAATAACCAAATGACTCCCTACCTCAGCAGAGTTTATTTTTGGTGTTTCTGAGGAAAGTGTGAATAAAAAGACTACCACATAGAGTTTGAGGGTGTAGTTTTTGGACGTTGCGTCTTTCTGGTTTGTTGTTGTTGTTGAGTTTTTGTTGTTGCAACACCCATGGGACCTGTTGAAGTCTGGAGGTAGTAGTTGACCTTGAAAACTCCTCTCAGTTACAGTGTAGGGCACAGCCCAGAGACCTGGATCAATAAACACCGTATAGATAGCTTTAACTTCTCAGCATTACCTGTCTTACGCCAGGCAGGAAAATGGATTGATTCAGATGCAAGCTGGCTTGTTTCCAGATTTCATTCATGGAGTCACCATGGACAAGGCCTGCTCGTGCCTCCCTCAGCCACTGGTGTGTCCTATATTCCCAGAGCAGAGCAGGGTGTGGCACGGAGGTGAGTTTGGGAAAAGCAACTTTACTATTTTCCCATTTTATTTACGTGTGCCACACGGTGGAGTTTTGCTGCTGCTCTTGCTTCCTTACTAGTTGCTTGTTTGTACTGCTGAGGCCAGATCATTCTTGAAGGATTCAGTTGTGATTCAGTAGCTGTGCAGAAATCCCTGTGAATGTTTTTGTAGGTTTTAACTGTGTTTTGTGTGCTTTTGCCAATGTGTCTTCTGTGAGTGTGTCTGTGCTGCACGACGGGGATATCCAGCCTCGGGCTGGTGAAGAACTTTCTTTGTCTGTCAGGGAGAGCTGGTTTAGGTTAGACGTGCCACTGCTGGGATCATTTTTTGTCTTATTCAGTAATACAGCTATATTTTGAATCTAAGTCCTCAGCTAAAGTAAAAATGAAGTGTTTGAGAAAACTAAATCCAAAGTAAGCAAATGATTCTGTTGTTTGTGTGTTCATTAAAAAAATTGTTTACTCTGTTATTTATGGAGATAGAGGGAAGATGAGATTATACCTTTACAGATGTAAGGCAGATGCCTTACCAGTTTTATGCTTTCTTAGAAAAAATGAGGATTCGGAGTGCTAACCTCAGAAAGAATGCAGCTGCTGCTGCTATTTTTATGTTAAGCAGACTTCTTGCAATATCTCTAAAACTGTACATACAACTGTCCTGTCTCTTTAAATTTCTGTTTGTTTCTCAAACTGAGGATGCTGATTTTGCCTGTTTTGATGTGCACATAACACATCCTGTAGTACTTTATTTCCTATATATATGCCTCATTCTTATGACATTGGCATTAGTTTGATGTCTTTTCTAGAAAAAAAAGCCACACTATTCTATAAGACTTTTTTTTTCTTTCTTATTAAGGTTAATAATTGTATAACTTGTAATTGCTGTTAGCAGTAGAACTGTCTTCCTCATAATCCTTTCAAGGGATGTTAGTGGTGAACTCAACTCAGCCATAGAGGTTCTTGAGTATTTTTGTATTTTGACTGGCAGGAAGCTGGGTACAGACAGTTTGCTCTGTAAGTTATAGATACAAAATATTTGTCTTTCTATAAGGTGGTGTCTCTAAAGCTGTGGAAATTTATTTAAGATGGAGTATATAGTCATGTAGTTAAAGGGAACGTCAGGAACTTGTAGGAGAGTTTAGAATTAAAGTTGTCAAGTGTAACTTTGAATTTAGCATTACCCAGTTTATGAATATTTAATCATCTCCTCGAATATTTCCTTGTCCTTTTCTATTCACTATTGAAATACTTTCATATTAAAAGGAAATATTTTTAAGGAGAAATAAATGTTGACAGGAGAAATATAAGCACTATTAACAGATCACAGTATTTAATGTAACTACAGAAGATATACATCAATATAGTTTTGAGATTAACACCCAAACATGTGGAGGCACTGTATCATCCTCTTTAAACTTAGTTTTTAGTAAAAACATGAGAGATTATTTTCATATGATTATGCAACAGACATAGACCAATTAAGAAGTCTTTTGCCATGTACAAAGAGGGTCACTGCATTCATTTGACTAGAAATTCAGGAAGAAAAAATACTCTAGCTTTCAGTAGTTTCTGGTTGTTGTGTGATTATCTCAGGCATGTTCAGCAGTAAAGTTTTGTAAATGAAACTTCTCCAGTTTGAATATGAGTCTAAGATGAGTAACTCAAGCAGAGTTGGAATCATCCATGGTGTTTGACACTTAGGTATTACTGTCTATCTATCTGATGAGTATTTTCAACATATATGAAGCAGATAACTTATTATTTATAATTAATTTTTCTTCCTTGACTCTGTGGAATTTTGTCTTCAAGGGTTGAAGACTGTTTTCACCGTGAGAAGAGAAACAGTCTGAAGAAGTAGTAGGGGCATATTCAAGGGAAGGGGAAGATCTCTTTGAGGGGCGATGAGAGGCTGAGCCAGATGGAGGCAGAGAGGTAGAGCAAATGTAGGCTCATTCTGGGAGAACTGTGGCCGGTCTCTGCTGGCTGACATTTTAGCAGAAGATACACTTTTCTTACATTTCTGAAGGGAGGTTAAGAAGGCTGTGAATTGGAGTGGGAAGGTGTAAAGAGCTTGAAAATTTGAACTATGAGGAGGCTGGAAATGTACAGTCTGCAGAAGTGGTGCATTAGTTTTGTGGACAAAACTTGTCAAAATTAATCAAACAACAAGTAGATATAGGTGGGAGGAAGTTAGTGTTTGAAAGTTGTGATTTATTTTTCTGTTGTATGCTTTCTGCTGACAAATAGACTGCTATGTTTAGTTTGTTTGTGCTTGGCACATGGAGTGTGCCATGTTGTTTGGATGCGACCCTTACCCATACCTGCTTCACCTTGTTCCTTGACTCTGTGATCCACGGCTTGGAGCTGTGCCCAAAGACCATTCACAAGTTCCAATCCAGCCTGTGCCAGTTTGTTAGGCCCCACTTTATTGGAAATGCCAATGAAATTGCCTCCTGGCTTTTACATGGGTTTGAGGGTGGAGCTTGACCTTCAGAGCATTAGAGATTTTCAAGGCTGGTATATTTGTGAGATGGCTCCTTTCTGCTCCATACTGGCTGCCCGGGGAGTGTTTCCAAGTTGTGTCCCAATGGCACCCTCTCCCCAGAGCCTGTCAAGTTCACCCTTTTCTGTGCTCCACGAAGTTCTCCCCTGTAACACTGCAAGTCTGATCAGGATTTGTAACTCCAGTATAGTTGAGCTAAGTGGATTAGTGTATGACTGTGTAGGCAGTTGATTTTTAAGTGGCTAATGTAATTCTTATTCACGGGAAGGCTTGGCATAGCCTCTTAGTTGATCCGAGAAGCACAGCAAGGACAATCTGCAGAATATATATAAAGCTTTCGAAATGGAAAAAAGATGAAGCATCGTCAGAAATAGAGCATCGGGATATGTTCTACTTCATATTGCTAATCACTGTCTCTATACCTTCAATGGTTTAGTGCCTTGTATCAAAGGTGGGCTGCTGCATCTTCCATGGCTCAGATGAGTCAGTAGTTAATGAGGTCATGCCGGATGCTGAAGGTCTCTCCAGGTCAGATCTTTGAAGGTCAGATCTTTGCCTGCTTTGAAGTGTTTGAGAGGCGTGTTGGAAGTGTTGTAGATTGGCTATTTCAGAGCACGTTAGGAGATCTGTTTTCACAAAGCCACACTGGTAAAATTGCTGCAATAATGATTGAAATTTCTTAACATTTAAAGAAAAGAAGAACTCATAAGTGTTTAGGGCATTCAGGACAGCATGGGGAGCCAAGTGCCCTGAAGGAAAACAGTGTAAATATTTTCTTTATCTTTAATACACAAAAACTTAGGGTGGTCTCCTTAGAGCTAACAAAAGTGACTATTTCCATCGAATGCAAGGAAAAAGTCTGAAATTATTGGTTCATCACTTCAGCATTCACTGTCAGCAGGAGAATCGTACCAGATTTTGCAGTACTTCTCTTTGTATAATGTATTTGAAACAGTTGTTTGCTTTTAGTCTGATTGGGGAAAAAACCATTGTTGCTGCCCTAGCTTTACAGTTTTGGTTCCTGTGTGGCAAACCCATGTAGCCTCAGGTTCTGCAGGGTTCTACAGTTCAGAAGCACTGTCATTCAGGTACTGCAGCTGCGTTCCTGCACATAGAGGCAGCTCTTCTACCCTGTTGTCCTGAATTCCTACACGTGAATGAGGCCTCTTGCTTCCTTTCTTCTGAAGGCACAAGGCTTTTTCCTGTTTTCAGAAGGGGCTAGTCGTTTCTGAGTTTTGCTGCTTGGGATCTGTGGTCATACCGGCAATGGAGGGATTGTGTCATTCTGGTCTTGCCAAAATGCAGCTTCATGTAACCACAGTCCTCCTGGATAGTCATCCACATGTGAACACAGCCACTAATTCTATGTTTGCCACTTTTCTTTTAGCCACAGAGGTTTTGTGCTTAATACTAGTGTTTGCTTGCAACAGCAGCTCAAATGAACATTGTTATTTAAGTGTCACTTGGTTTGGGACGTAGCTATTCCTTCTGTAGTGTCAGTTCCTATAAACTTAATGTTCCTAAATGCTTTTGACTATCATCTGCTGAGGAGAATATTTTAGGTACTTAAGTTAGTATTTTGGAGCAGGGAAAGATGCTACTTGTAGCAGATGATCTTCAACTACCAAGAAGTACAATGTATTTTAAGCTTATTAACTGAAATGTATGCATCTAAATATGTTTAAAACTGGGTGCTGAAAAAGGTTATTTATTTTTATACCATGTAATCTACAACATCCACATGGTAGAATTTGTACAATATAAAAGTGAAGGTACTGCTTCCAGTTTTAATCATGGCAGAGTCTTTCCAGAGGAGGTGGCATCCGGCAGTCTGAGTGTTTTGCCCATGGTGAAAGTTCTTGCTTTGTTTCCTTTGTCCAAAAAGGTTTAAATAAAGCAACTCTGATGTTAAACTGGCCGTTCCTGCTGTACAACTGCCAAAAAAGCCTCTTGGCCCTGGGCATTTTCTAGGTAGTTCAACGTTGTCTTTCCTTCCATATCACAGTCAGAGCATGGTCATGCACCTACAGAGTTGTTAGTAGCTGTCTTCTGTGTTGGTTCAAACCCCTCCCAGCTCTGCCAGCTGGAGGAGTCGCGTGAGTGGGGTCTGTGTTCCTGCTTCAGGCTGAATCCATACGGTTACTTGAATGTATCCCACTGAAATAGGTCATATCAAACTGAGTCTCCTGTGTCAGCAGTCCCACAGGAGCAGAAATACTTAACCAGCTCTTCACTATTCATCTTTTTCACTATATTCCTCAAAAGAAGGCATTTGAAGATCATTTCCATTTTTGTAAATTGTAAACTTGGATGCTCTGTGCTCTGCATTGCCACCAGCACTTACTTGGAGTAAAATTTTGTGGACAAAACTGTTGCATTGGAGCAAATGTCTGACTTGGTCCACTTTGCCCTTCAGCCTCCTGTAAGATTTTCCTTTAAGTTATCCTCAATAAGCACAGCATTTGAGCGGCCATATTTTTGGCAAAACACACAGATAATTTACAACTGTTATTTGTATTCATTTTTGTAGTTCTGAAGTTATTTTAAAAACACAGCCTAAAGGACTTCTAGAATTAATAAATTTTCACATAAATCTGGATGTGCCTGTACTTTTGCTCAGATCTCCAGAAAAGTGCATTTAATTGATTAGCTTCATGCTGAAGTGTTAACATTTTAGGTTGTTTTATTAGGAGAGAACAAAGAACTCCTGGCTTGTTGAAAATTTGTTACACAAAAATAAGGATGAAAAGGTTCCAAAAGAGCTGATGCTAAGTGTTGCAGACTGGATGAAGTTGTGCAGATTGGAAAGATTTACAAGACATCTGGTAATTAGCTTCCAGCCCCTGTGGAGTCCTGCCCTGTGAAAGCTGCCGCTGCTTGTGCTGGAGGGGGAAGAGGAGGGGGATGAAGCATAACCCTGAAAAGCTAGATCTTTGTGTTCACAAACCATCAATGGGCTATTTCCCCTTTGGAAAACTACCTCCAGCATCTCTCCATTTGCAGGATTGTCTTCTCTGTAGGTATTTACTTGGTGCAGTGGGGAGGAGGAGCAAACTACCAAAGAGTTCTTTATGGCTTTCCCTGCCTGAGCCAATCTCTCAGCCTGCCCCACACCAGCTTGCTGTGCTCCCCAGGGACTGCAGCACAGCCGAGAACTGGCCAATTCCCTCCCCCTGCCCGGCCCAAAATGCCAGTGGTGCTTGGGACTGCTGTTAGAGGCGGGCACCGGTGAGGAGCCTTCTCCAGGGTAGTAAGTTAGCACGCTCAGGTGCAAGAGACCCCGAGCCAGGCCACAGAGTCGGAACCTTTCATTATTATTATCATCATTATTGTTGTTATTACTACTGCTACTGTTGCTACTAGTGTTATTTTCCAGCATTATTTTTTTAAGTTTCACTAAGGAAGATTTAAGCAAGAGAGAAAATTTGCCATTTGAGTCAGTTTTGTAAGTTGTCTCTTGGGAGAACCTGTCTACACCCTGGTTATAGGATAGGGTATGTTTGTGGGGGTCCTGAAGTTCAGGCATTGCTTTTCAAAGACTTGGGAAACTAATTCTGTGCCCTGTTCTGTCCCTTGCTATGCAGTCACTTTTATCAAGTTATTTTTCTGTCATGTTTATTGTTCCTTTTGTAAAACAGAATATTGATCATCTTAAATACCTGCAGTAAAAATGGGTAAGACCAAAATTAGATATTTACTACTAGTTGGTTTTTTTTTTGTCTGTTTGGTGTTTTTTGTTATAACTAATCATCTAAACATCAGTAAACATTCCCACCAGGCTAAATGCTAATAAAAATGGTCATCCTTTCAGTTCTGAATCTGTTAAGTACTATGAGCAGGCCACCTGTCTTAAGTTAATTTTTCTAGCAGTGTTGTACTTTAAAATTAGGCATTTGCAGAAAGGGAAAAGCTTTATTGAGATTACTTATCAGAAAGAACATTATTTTTCCTAGATTGCAAATGTAAGCCAATGTGTGGTTAATGGTGTGCGCTAAATTATACTGACTGAGAATATGAAAGAAGTGGAGTTATGTATCAATATATAATATTAGGACATGTTGGAAGAGATTATACTTAATTTGTATATAACTGATGAACTTTGCAATGTCAGACAATAAGCATATTCTTTCCACTGATAAATCATACTTATAGCCTCAAATGAAAACCATACACTGTTTGAGCCTTTTCTTCTTAAGATCACAGCCATTCCACCTCTGTGTTATAGTGGTATCTGATTCCTGAATGCAGTGCAGCTAGTGCTGCACCCTGAGCTATTGGAAAGAAGGATTTAGGGCCCGGAGTCAGTGCTGTCCATGTGATTTGCTCCAGGTCTGAGTTGCTGTATCTTACTTCAGGCACTGAACAGCCACCCTCTGAACAGCTGCCTCCAATCTGGGCTGTGGGAGAAAATTACTTTTCCTGGAAGGAAGTTGCAGCATGTCTTAGTGCAGTGGTTCCAGTAGTCCAAGGTCTGCAGCAGAGCTCTGTACTGGTCACAAATTCCTGAGCAGTGGCAGCTCCCTTACATGAAGGATATGAAGTCCTGCTCCCAAGGCTAATCCAAACAGCCTCTTCTCCATACACTAGAGCTGTCTCCACAGAGAATATTTGCTTTGAAGAGTTACTCATGGAATTAGTATTGTTAGAGAGAGCAGTAGTTAGGCTGGATCTGGCTTTTCAATAAACAGATTTTCTCGAGTGAGACTTGTTTCACTTAGATGTTTATTGACTTTTTTTTCCCCCTGAAATTATTATTATTATCACATTTTTCTTTAGTGTACTACACCTTTGTGGAGTACAATGAACTCTTATCAGACATTGATTTCTGTGTATTTGTATGCATCATGCTTTCTCTAGTCCTTTGAATTGCTGTGCTTCTGGAACTAAAGCTGGTATTCACAGGGGTTTTTAATGCTTATTATCCACAAATTACATTTATATACTCTCTGTAGCAAGTGTTACTTCAGCTGTCTCCAGTTCTGCAGTATACAAAACAGGTTCCTATCCCCAACTGCTTTTGTTTTGAAACTCCAAATACTCGTATTCAGCTAGTGAAGTGGACATTGCTGGGCTAATGTTTTAGCATCTGAATCAAGCCTGCCCTCTGCTCAGTACAGGGCAGTTACTGCTCATGGTGTTGGGTCACTCTACAACTTACCTACTATATGAACAGAATAGAATGGTGAAGAATCAAGAGAGAGGATCCTGAGGCTCTGCTTTATAAATGGAACAGTCACAGGGTATAATTCAGGCCAATTCAGGTTGAGCTGCTGCAGGCCCCCACTTTAGCCCTATTCCCTGCTGCAGCAGTTCTCATGCTGATGGCATCCATGCCAGTCTGCAGCCAGTTGCTGCTTCCAGGAGTCCTGGCAGCAGTCACTGGTTATTTCTCAACCCACTCAGCACCACAAAGCAATTTGGAATGAGATTTCACGAGCACCACTACAGGTGTCAAGGGAGGGGAAGGAGTAAGAGGAGGCACAGGTCTGGTTTTGCTGGGGTTCATTGGCCATGGGACAGCACTGGTCACCTTGCACTCTGGTCTGCTGGAATGTGTTATACCCCAGCGATTTGCTTTATGTATTCAGATTGTCAAAAGCCTGTTTGCAGAATTGTTTTGATTAAAGTACAAAGGTTTAAAAAATCTATATATCAAATAATGGGTTTATCAAAAATTATAAACTCCTGCCCTGCACTGAATGTGAAGCTTGTCATTATTTTGCTTTAAGCAGAGTTTAAGGCCCATAGCCAGAGTTCTGATGTTTGTTTCAGAGCATGAATATTGTGAGAGGGGAAAAAAGTTAAAATCTCATTTCCTACACTGAGAGCTGATTAAATTTTGTTAACCAGTGTTTTCAGTCTGGAGACGAGAGTAAAGACAAGCCTTCTGAACATTGGACTGTTTTGTTGAACAGGGTTCTTTTTATTTAGCTAATCAGCAGATTCACAGGTAACTGCTTTCAATTTCAGATAGTCCACACAGAGACCCCAAGCATGTCTGGGAAGGAGCTGGATTTGAGGAAGTATTTGTATTGCATGTGATGTGGGGAAGGCCTTGGTATAAAAACTGGGAAAGGACAATTTTTTCTTTTTCCTGTTTTCCTTTTTTTTTTTTTTTTCTTTTTTTGAGAAATATTGCAAATGTAGTCTTTTTACTAGTTACAAAGATTTCCATTGCGCTTTTATGATGGTAAGTTAGGCATCTGACACAGGGAGCTATGGCACAGCATTTTCTGTTTTGTTTTGCTGTACAGCCTGATCTGGAAATGGATAAAGGCAAGAGGGAGGAAGTATTTAAAAATAATGATAGAATTACATTTGGGAGAAAGCCTGTTCTAGAAGATTAGGAGCACTGAACCAAGAACTGACTTAGATGATGAAAATACAGACGTCCTTTGAAGGAAAATATTCAGTGGTTGCTACATGTTAACATTCAGGAAGTTAGTATGAGACATCTAAAAGTACAAAACTAATACATATGTATTAAAGGTCATTAAATCCCTACCTAGGTGCAACTTATTCCAAGCGTTAATGGTGGTATTGCAGGCAGGCTGACTGACTGCCTGATGTTGTCTTTCATATCCTTCTGTGTGGACAAGCTGGAACTTTTTTGCTGAGCTTGAAAGCTGATTTTTTAGAGGAGTGGGAAAAATGCAACTTCTAACTATATTGCTGTGAAGTGGTGGAAAAGCCCAATCCTGGACATCCTGGCGGGCAGAGGAGGGAGTTCCACTGTGGGAGCACCAGGCACATTGGGTGTTCAACTTCTTGACAAGTGGATACACCCACCTTTCAGTGAAGGAGACTTCTCAGCAATTCTGTCTTTCTTGGTCCTTCATGAAGTACCTGAATAAATGGTGTTCTGTAAATTGCACTTTATCCTCTTGTGATATTAGAAGAAAGTTTTTCCACAACATTAATGCCATTCACAAGTTTAATCACAGATTCTGCCTTTTGGCTTGAATTGTCAGATGGTGGTGATTCTCTATTTCACTAATATGCTTTCTGTCCTGAAAAGCACTGTTCTGAGGTGTTCCTTTCAATTTTCCATAGAAAACAAAACATAATCCACAGAGCAGGAGAACATACTTTGTATGCATTGGTCAGTATTTGAAATTGCCTAATGTTTAGGTGTTCGGAGTAGATTGATAGCAGGGAATTTCATTTGAACAGCTCTAATTAATTTTCAGCCTTAGTCTGTTGAAAATTGCTCAGTTACTGTTCTTCGGCATAAGTATGTACCAGTTTACTACATTTTTAAAGGCAGTTGTATTTTTAGACCCTTTAGTGAAGTTGTTTTAGCTGTCCTTTCTTCGTCCATCTGAAGGGTGTGCATAAAGGATTTGGGGAATAATAGGTTTTCTTTCTTGTCATCAAAAGTGTTGTTGAAAATATTGGTAGGAAAGCCTAAACTGTCACTTAGCGTTTTGACCTGAAGATTTTGCAGTGAATGATGGAGGTGGCCGTTGTCTAAAACACGTGGATGCCACAGACCCATTGAATGACCTGCTGACCGTGTAATCTCAGTCCTGTGGGGAAGAGCATGGTCTGGGATTTGGGAGATTTACACTGTAGTCATACTCCACAGCACACATTTTCTGGACGGCATTAGGCAAATGATCTTGTGTCTGAGCATCTACATGTGGTGTTTGTGGACAGAAGACTTGAACTAAGGTCACACAATTTCTCAGTTACTGTGTGATTCTTTCACTATGAATTGCTGGAATTGGTATGGAGGATAAACATATGGAAGAATAAAATATGTGTGTATCCCAAATGAGTTTTGTTTATATTAGGGAATTGAGAAGGATGCTCTCTCCTGGAAAAAAAGCACAATTTTCCATGTTTGCTAAATCCAGGTTCATCAGTAATTTTGAGTGGAAGGAAAAATTTGAACTGTGTATCTGCTAGACAAATTTCTTCAACAAGTGATTTGGCCTTAGTACAATTTGAGCTTTATACTAACAGCAAGAAAATAGTATGTTTTGACACTAGTACTACTGGTGTTTCAACACCGATGACAGGGAGCTGATCTTTTATTTTATGCTAAATTACAGCTTTGCTATTATAAACACATGGCAGAGTATCAGGAAATGTTTCCCTTTTCTGGCTGTCCCACTCTGTGTTTTAATAGGTAGTATGGATAATTTCTGCTGTGTAGACATAGGAGAGGGACTTCCATGCAGATTTCAAGTTACTTAAAATAAACCAAATGTTTAGCAGGAGCTTTCTTCATGCCTGTGAGTCCTGAGATTTCTGTTTTCAAAACTAACTCATGTTTGGTAAACTTTTTTGTGTATTGCTTGGGGACAACTCTTCTGTCAAGAGCATAGACAGAAGCAATTTAATATGTTTTGTTACATCATTTAAATTCAGCATTTCTGTTGTAATTTAGCAAACTGTGTTGAAAAGAAAAAATTACAGAAATTCTGCCTCTGTAATTGACTAGAGTTGTTCTGGAAGATGGAAAGAACCTGAGCAGACTTCTAACAGGAGCAAGAAAGATCCTAGGAACTAGCAGGAATACAAGGAGGAAAGTAATGTTGAGCTGTTGTAGCAATGAGCTAATTTAGTGACGCTTTTGGCAGTGGAAAAACTGTCAGCTTTCCAAAATACAGTACTTGGGTTATCTACATATTACAGCTCTGATGGAATTAGCAAATGATTTGTTACTCAGCTTCCTTTGGTAACAAGTGTATGTTCTTGTACTAAGGACAAGTTTAGCTCTGGAGGCTCTGTTAGTTCTCCTTAGGGTGAGCAGTAGTAGAACTGCACTCGGTCAGATTCCCCTAATGGGACAGTTTGATGTGAGCCAAAGACAGCCACAAGATTACACTTCTATGCTGGACCACTTATGCCCTACACTCGCTGTAGGAGGGCAAATGATACCTGATTAAGCACAAAGTTAATCCACAGATGTTTTTTGAATGTGTACGGTCTGGCCAAGTTTAGGTTGGATCAGCACTTTGCTTTGAGTACCCATGCTGGTTTTGATTTGGTAGTGGAAACTCTCAAGTTGCATTTGCTTTGCATTGAACTGTCCTCAGGCACAAGTCCTGCGCTGCTTTACAACAGGCTGAATTATCAGGGGATCGATGAGTTAAAAGTAGGTTTTATTTTTTTTAAAGGGTTATTTCTAGATTTCAATCTTAAGGGCATGACAGACCTTAGGGAAATGACAGAAGAAGAGGTTTGTGCAGTGATGTAGACTCTGTGTATCCTCATTTCCGCAGAGCCTATGGGGATCTGCTAGAAGCAGTAAGTAACCTTTTTTTCAGCAAACGTAGCAGGTAGATGTAGCAGATAGTTCAGTGGCAGGTAAAATAAGAACTGTTGTAGTTATATAAAGAACACAATAGACTGAAACTTTTTCCTTGTAAAAAATTACACATAACTTGTAAACCTTAATAATAGCGAGCACCTTATCAAAAAGTGCTCACTATTATTAAGGTTTACTTTTCAACATGGTTTTGATACATTGCTGTAGACAGCCCACATGTGTCCAACCTTAGAAAAATGCTCTAACCCTAAAACTAAGACTATGCTTGTAGCTCTTTTCAGTGAAGCTAGTATGCTTTCTGTGTCTAGAGGATGTACTAACAGGATTCTGTACGCAGAGGTGCTTAGTCCACTGGTACTGATAATATGAACAATGAGAATAAGTACTCCAGAGAACCCTGTAAACGAGGTGTTGAAAAATAAAGGAAATGGAAATTGCTGTCCATGCTTGTCACAGGTCACAGAACTGAGAGTCACTCACAAACATATGCCTTTTAATTAATGTTGATTTCCTTTCTTGTACTCTGTAACCAAAAATACAAGAGTGCCTCCACACTTGGTGGAAAAAACGGTAGTGGACAAACTTTCTTCAAAATGGTGAAAATATCAAAATAAGAAAATAACCTGAGCATCTTTCCCATGTTTAACATTAAAATACAACTACTGGTAAGTGATTTGTGCTCTCGACAGGCTTCACTGAGTAACTCTCAGACAGCTTGCGCCAGGCAGAGATTCTTTGGTGAGATTATTTTTTGTTCTTTAATTACCAACAGCGTGACAGTGTGTATCTGTAGCTAGATAAAAGGCTAGTGTACTACAAGATAGGGTGTGAAAACAGAGCTAGACAACCCTTTCTCACTGCATGGAGAGTGAGGAGGATTTTCTTAAGTACTGAGCTTAGTGGCTTGAGTTAGGAGCCAGGCCACCCATGCAGTCAGTGAATAGTAGGTGTCGCCAGAGGGAAATGGAGAGCCTTGGTTGTAGGGAGTATTTAGATACTCCTTATGCTGCAGAGTCACTGATCTCTCTACCCTGATTGTCTGGGAAGTCTGAGGTGCAAGCATCAGCAGCCACACTAGACATCCTGCATGGTAGATACAAATCTCCACCTCTGTGATAAGCTGGAGTTACCTGAGCCTAGGGCATTCTCCTTCCACTGGAAATGAGTTCATCAAGCTCAGAAGCTTAGATGGTGAGGCAGACAGACTCAGTACAGATGGGATCTGTGTATTTGCCTGAATTATACATGCTGATAGGATCTGTTGCAGACCTGTTAGCCTCTAGTGGCATGGTACTGAACTAGAACATCATCCAAGAGCTTTAGCTGAGACCTTGCTGTCCAAAACAAAGCTTTTTGTGCTGGTAACATGCTGAGTGCCTTCTTTACAGCAGGATTTGTAACTGTCAGTTTCTGAAGCTGTGTTACGGATTTTGCAAAACTTCACTATGTAGCATTATGAAGTGGATTTTTCAAGCATGAGGTTGTGGATCATACTTGAGGGCATTCCTTCTTCCTTTCCTTAGTACCTTCAGTTGAAATAAGAAAAATAAATATATATAAAAAAAGATGTCTTATTCTTCTCTTATAGCCCTTCACTTAGATGTCTTAAAGTCTTCACTTAGATTGCTGTAAAAATTCTGGTTATGCCATTGTTGTTATTGTGCTGTCTCTGAAGAGCTTTGGGAGTTTTACTTTTGCTGGATCTCATTTTGAGATAAATGTTTGGGAAGTACAGAGGGACCTCTTTCCCTATCTCACTCCAGGTGCCCCATTTGGTTTGTTAGCTGCTGCCCTTGTGATGATCTTAGAGGTCTTTTCCAGCCTTTATGGTTCTATTATTCTGCCAGCCTGGGTATCAGACCTAAGGTCAGACCCTCTGAGAGGAGAATGTGGGAAAATATTCCACCACTTAAATATGTGCTATGTAGGCACCCCAGATGGTTTACTTGAGATATAGACCAGTACTTTAAGTGTTATGGTACCAGTGACATAGGACTGTTTCAGAGTCTGACAGACTTCACTGTCAGAAGCTTCCTAAAAAAAACCCCACACCCACCCACCCCCAGTGGTATCCTATTACAGACCCATATTCTTTACCATAGTAAAGCATAGCACAGAGTTAACATCAAATCTAGCTAAATTACATTTTCCTTCACCCTTTTTCTTCTTAATTTTCATGTCTCATTACTATGAAGTTGCATTTTGTCTCCAAATTTAGAGCTCTCTGTTTCAGAGGAGTGCTGTTGACAGAAGCACATTTAGCAGGTGCAGAAAGCAACATGCTACTAGAATCATGTACATTGGAAATTTTGTGTCCTGGTTTCTCATCCTGCAGTTAGTTCCATATGGACAGTTTTGATGCATTTTGATTTAATGAATTGTAACCAAAGCTGAATTTGGATTTCTGTAACCTCTGCATCAGGAATCTTAACAGGCTTCTTGCTGGTGTGAACGCCTCTGCATCCATGTGAATGCTCATTACACTCTACTGGAAAAGCTGTTCTTCATCTTCAGGAAACTTGGGAGCCGGGGTTCAGCAGAGTTGGGTTTGAAGGACCTGGTCTGAACCCATGGACCTCTCAAATTTAACCTCATATCTTCTCAAATTCACCATCTGAAGTCACACTTGTAAATTAGATCTGTTCAGTGGACTGGCTTGGCTAAAGCACGGTTACAAATCCTTTGTCTTATCTGGATCAGGTATACATCCCTCCGTGGAGTGGTATAATGGGTATTTCCTTAGGAAGCAGATGCAGCCAGTTAACTTCTATTGTAAAAAATCCCCCTAATTTTGCAAATAATATTTTGTTATTTCAATTAAATTGCTTTCTTATTTTGTCTGAGATGTTTTTAGCCCATATTGTAGAAAATTAATCATGTGGGTTTTTTATTGAGAATATTTTGCTGGTGCATTTACTGAATTTGTGATGTCCTACAAGCTAATTCAGGAGGGCAGCAGGCTGTTAACAATGTGCTGCACAGGTATGCTGTGTGGCCAGAACGCTGAAGTTGTCATCAGACCCACTGCATCAATATTTTGTGTTCTAAGGGACAGGAGAGAATTTTGTGTCCATATGGATTCCACGGGGGAAGTCATAAGGAGCTGGGTCTTTCAGTGATGAAAAGAGGTGGGGAAGAAAACCATGGAATTTCCCCTTTGTAGTGCTCTGCCTGGGGTGTTCTGTCCAGTGTGGCAGACAGTGAGAAAGAGTCCAAGGTTGTCACTCATCACAGTTCTCACGGTTTAGGGTGAGATGCTTGAAGCCTATGCTTACAATAGGACAGTGAGTGTCTTGAACACCAGGAGAGCCTCTGAGAATGAAGAGCTCACGTACAGCCCCTAGAAGTGCCTCCTGTGCCAGGCTCTTTAGTGCCCAACAGGAGGACTGTATTTCTTGTGGGTGTATCAAAGAAATAGAAAATTTGGGACAGAGTAAAGCCTCCTTATTCCCAGTTTCCAGCCCGAGTTTTTTGCTGTTTTCTGTGGGAATGGAGAAGTTAGATTTGCACCGGGGAGTGGCAGTTCCCTCCTTGTGTCTGTGCAGCACTGAGGCAATGCTCTGTGGGGACGGAGAGGCGAAGGCACTCACACTCTCTTGAGGCTCGGTACTCAGCTGAGGCATGGCCAAGGTAGGACTGACTGTGCTCAGCCTGCAGCCATCCAAATGGGTGTAACCCCACTGTCCTGTCCTTGTGGGAGTCAGTGCAGAGGCTGAGACTGCCTTGGATAGGTCTGGTGTCTTCTGCTGAGTCAGAGAGAGTGTGGGTTTGTTTACTTCCAAAAGAGATTACTTTGGTATGTATACAGAAGACAAAGTGGAGTATGGCTGTCTGAGGGTGATCCCTAGTGGAAATACACAGGTTGTAGAAGCCAAGTGTGGTGTCTTGTGTCTCCTCACACCAATAATGTAGCAATTGCAGGGATTTTCAGGCTGCTAATGAAGCAGGGGTGTCTTTTACATCAGCTGTTAACTAGAAATTTCACAAACCTCATTCAGATGTAATGATTTAACATTTTAAAATTTTCTCCTGTACCTGAGTACAGTTATTGTTACAGCTTTGTTTTTCTGTTGACATTACAGGAATTTTTCCTCAGCTGTTAGGAAGGGTTTTAAACACAGTGGTTTTTATCTTGTACAAGGTTAGGACCTTGTAACCTTTTCCATGTTACAGCCCGATCCTTTTACGCGTTGGTAGCAGTAGTGGAAGCGCACAGCAGACAGCAACAGGCAGAGAACCTCTGCACTTAGCTTGTGGCTACCAGCTGATAGCTGCCCATGCTCTGGCTTGGTAAGTTATCACCAGATAGTTTGGCACCACGCTGGTGCCACACTTAATTGTGAGAGAATCACTGGGCTAAAATAGATCCCCGATTTAATTCATCTTTTTTCATTAATCTGATTAAATTACATCCAGTTGTTAGAGGTGTATGAATGAAAGGTATCTGACACACAGGGCAGGAGCACTAACCTCTGCATTAAACTATAAAACAGTCATTAGGACATAAAATGCTGAAATTGAATTGCTCCATAGAAATTTGGTTTTCAAGCACAATACTAATTAGCTGGAAGCTTGATGAGTGTCAAGAATTAATTGAAACATTCCAGTGGCCTGTGTGGGTTTTAAATATTGTCATTATTGTCCCAATATTTTCAGTCCTTACACTAATTGCTTTTTAGGGACCATGAATAAAATTATCTTGTGGAGTGACTGAGGGTACAAATGGTTCATTATATCACCAAAAATGAACCTCTTTCCTTCTGGATTTCCCTTTTTTTTCTCCCTAAAAATTATCTACTATTTTCCTTCCACTCTTATGCATGCATTGCAAATAGAAAGGTGAGTGATTTTAGACCCAAACTTCATTTTGACAGCACTCCTAGCTGTGCTCTGGAGAACAGAACTCCATTGTTACCTACTTTTATTTTGGCAACAGGAAAATGGCTACAGCTTCATCAAATAATTTTTTGGTTTTAATTAAATAGGATGTCAGCCAAATTCCATGATTATTTTGTCCTGTTTATGAAAGGCCTGCAACATTTGGTACATGAAATGTCTACAAGATAAAAAATATCCTGGAAAATTATGAATTGAAGGGGAATTCATAATCAAAATCAGCTTTTGGGTTTTTTTCTCAAGTAGGATTTTAAAGTAAAAATAGCTGAATTTTGGGTGGGGATTGCAGATGCATAATGCAGACCTCTCATTTTCCTTGTCTCTGATGATTGTCTCCACATTTGACTACATAGTAAGGATGAAAGTCCAACATGCCAGGTTACAAACTGAAAACGTATGTATGACAATTATGTGAGGTGACACGACATAGAAGGAGCCTTAACACTTGGAGGGCTTGCAGGGGGACTCCTCCGAGTGTTGAGAAATTCCAGAAGCCACAAACTCCCAGGCTGTGGCTCCACAGTGTGGTACCATGCCCTGTCACTTGTTTCGTGGGCAATCAGATATGACAGCCCTCTGTGTCTGTTCCTTGGGGCCACAGAGGGAGAAAGATGGGGATGCTTTATCATGTGTCTGTGAGATGTAGGTGGTGACTGGGAAGCTGCTGAGGAGGGGAGAATTGAAAGGATCTTTTACAGTGCTGTGTTATTGACTTACCTGCATAGATGTGATGAATCTACCATGTCTGCGTGAGCTCAGCAGTGTTATTTTCTGTAGTAGTCAGTTTGGATCTCAGGTTCTTAGATTTAGGACCTTTTGGTTAAAGTTAGGTTAGTTTTTACCCAGACTTGCTTGCTAGTTTGATTATTTTTTTTTTTTTCATGAGGAGGTTATATGGTTGCTGTGTGGTAATAGTATTAACGATAGCTCAGACGTCAAGAAAGTGCTGGTTCATTATCACTTCTTTCAAAGCTTTACTTTAATAATTAATTATGCAATAACCCTTCCCCTAGTGAAAAGTGCATTCATTATTGTACTTCTTAAGATAAACTATTTTTGGCTCTTTGTCTCATGCCGATTGCCCAGAGCCATAACTCAAATATACCCTGAAGTTATTAGGAATGACAGTGCTGTAAGAGGCTCAGTTCCATGTTACTTGATTCTCTCTTCCTTCCCTAGCTTTGCTGCCCAAAGGTATAACATTTCACTCAGGCCTATGAAACAAGTGACAATAAATGTGTATCAATATACTTGAAAGTCTCATTTTTTATGAAGGTGTGATCTGTTAAATGCTTGAAGAAGATGAATGTGGTCAAGATGTACAACTCCTTTTGTGTATGAATATGATGTCATTGGAAGGGTGTGATGTAGAACCTCCCAGCAACCACATATTCAAGAGAGATCTGGGGATCTGTTTCAGACAGTGAAAGTCCAGTAGTTTGTGCTCAGTCTATTTCAGTGCTGTATCTCTAAAGGGACTGCAGAGCACCCAGCTTTTGTGCCAGTTTAAAACACTGAACTCACTGAAACCAGTTGGAAATTAGGCAGATACTAAAGATAGGCAGGTGTTTTTTATTTATCAAAATGAATGCAGAAGGAAATCCATAAAAATGCCTCTCTTAAAGGTGCATTTGACTCCTCTCCTGTTTTTATTTTACACAGTGCCGGTCCTAAAGGAGATAACATTTATGAATGGAGGTCTACTATACTCGGGCCTCCAGGTTCTGTATATGAAGGAGGCGTTTTTTTCCTGGATATCACATTTTCATCTGACTATCCATTCAAGCCACCAAAGGTAAGGACAAGATTTTTACTGTGTTTACCATTTTTTCACAGATGAGGGGAATGTAACTTGCAGCCACGTGAGTGTACATCACGTTCTAAAGATCAAATTTGTTTATGGTCTCTTGAAAACTACAAGTTCCAAAATCTTGGCTTGCAGTCTCAGAGAAACCCTGTCTAATTTATTTCCTCATTACCACAGTCCATTTCCAAGTTTCACCAAACTATTAATGAATGATAATTCTGATCAAGAGGGAAGATTCAAGAAATTTTTTTTCTATCAGAAGACAACGCAAGCCCTTATGCTTCCTTCTTCTCATTCCAGCTACTAAAATACATGTATAATAAAATCTTTTGTTATGGTCTAGATTCTCTATTAAATATTATAATGAAATATGTAGCAAAATAAAAGAAAGCTAAAATAAGTTTACATAGACAACCAGGGTATTACATTGTGACTTCAAACTGGGTAAATTACTGTGATTATTTCCATTATTATAAAATGTTTATTACTGCTAAGATCAGCAACCTTGTTTGCTAATGTTTTTAAGCAAAAGCTCTTTTTATTAGATTAAACTATTCTTAAACTAAAATGTCAATTTGTTGCTCAGAAATAGTATGGACACTTAATAAATTATAATTTACTAAGGGATATCAAAGAAGTTAAAGGTTAGTCCCTTCTCCCCTCCCTTACTGCTGAATTATAAGTCTTGACCAAGTCACCAGAAAAAACACTGCTGACACTCACAAAACTAAATACATTCTACCACTCAACATTCTGCAACTTAATGGCTTTTGTGGCTCTAACCTTGTTATTATAAATCAAATACCTTTTTTAATTCCCAGAGTGACGGCAGGATAAAGAGTAATATAAACTGTGTATTTCACATTTCTCTGAAACCCACACAATTTAGTATGTTTTGAGTTAAGACTGTTATAATGAAGTCATGCAGATTTTTAGATAAATTCCTCATTCAAATCCTATAGGTTTTTTTTTTTAGAGTGTGATGACTTTTGAATTTTCAGGAAACATTGTGGATTTCCCCCACTGTATCAGTAAAAAAAAAAAAAAGAAAACTATTTTCATGTGCTTTATGTAATTAAAGCACTTAAATATTTCTAACTTGTGCAGAACAATGCTCACATTGTCTATTGATATTAGTCTGAAATAATTTTAAAAACAAGGATGGATTTAGTTAGTGTAATAACATTGTTTTGGCTGTATATTATATCCTGCCTAATGAAGGGTAAGACAAATATTTCATTGCTAATTTAACAAGAATAATACAATACTCAAATTTGGAATGTTATTATTTAAATATTTGGTGGTCTGCATTTAGGATTTTGAAAGAAAGATCAGCTAATACTGCACATGCAGGCAAGTTCTGTCAAGTTCTTCACCTTCAGAAACCACTGTAAAAAGAAACCACATTCAGTCATGTGATTGGATGTCCCTGACACCCAGTTTGTTCAATAAATAGCTACAGCATTATAAAGCGGGTCCTCATTTTTTGTGGGTACTAGACAGAGGGCCTGTGTGAAAGCAGTTTATGCCCCTAATCTCTTCATGGTAGGTTTCTGAAAGGCAGTCATGGATACAGTAAATACTCTCAAAAACTCTTTAACCAGGTGTGCTTTAGAAGACAAGCAGAGAGGAGCTGCCTCCACAGAAGCTGAGCAGAACTGGGAGGCTGCTCAGAGCTGAGGGACTCTGCCCCTGGGCAGCACTGAATGACTCTCTCCCTGTCTCTTACCCTGTGATTCCAGGTTACTTTCCGTACCAGAATTTATCACTGCAACATCAACAGTCAGGGAGTCATCTGTCTGGATATCCTGAAAGACAACTGGAGCCCTGCTTTGACTATTTCAAAGGTTCTTCTGTCTATTTGTTCTCTTCTGACAGACTGCAACCCAGGTAAGGAGCTGAGAGTTCACTGGGCATACACTCTTAAGTCGTTTGACTTAGTTGCCACAGAATGCAGTTTGTATATTTGATTGGATGCAGATTAAATAAAATTTAGTATTTTTTAAATTGAGGATGAAATACTCCTGATTGGATGTGGTGTTCCACATTTAATGGTGCTTTTCACTCCTGTAGCCCAACAGAATGTGAATAGCATTAGATCTTTTCTTTCCCCAAGTTGTGATGGAGAAAATAAGCTGATGTCCTTGAAGGTCTGTATTTATTGCAGGAGCTCCAGCAAGTGAGTGGTCGAGCCAGGAAAGCACCAACATTATCTTGAGTTATAAATTCATAAATCCTACATGTCAGAAGGGGCCACAGGAAGTCTCTTCTCTTTGGACAGCAATTAAAATCTTTAATCTTGCAAATGTGAGGGAGGTGATGTTCAGAGAGATTTCTCCCTTTTTCGAAGGGAGTTCCTTGTTCCTGTTGGAGGAGAAGGAACTCCACCAGAAGCAGTACAGTTTCTCAGTAACAACTGTGCCACCAGTGTCATTAGGCAATGAATGCTAATTGCCTGCAGTCAAGGGCAGGAACTGAGCAATAGTGCTAAAGTGACAATTCATTTACAAAAAGTGGTCAGTCTGGAAGAAACGGATGAGTTTCTATGGTACAAAGGTCTGATGACTTTTGAAGCTGTCTCCCCTTGGTGTGGAGCTGCAGCCCTGATGCCCTCACACCCCTTGGTCCTGTGCAGCTCAGTGGCAGGAGTGCACAAGGCAGTGCTCTCTCAAAGTCCCTGCGCCCAGCAGCCCTTCCAAATGGGTGAAAGTGGAGCACCTAACTGGGACAAGCTTCATTCATGTTCACATAAACACACCAAACTTAGCTGTTTTCTTTTCCAGTTCATTGTGCCTTTTGAACTTTCTTGAAAATGTCTTATATGATAAGAGCTCCACTGTATCTCACAGCATTTTCTGGTCTAAAAAACACTGTATTTTGGAATGGATGCTGTATTTAAAATCATGTGTTTGTTTTGGTTTGGTTTTTTGTTTAGTTGTGGGATGGTTTCTAATGCATTTTCTTCTGCCTTTTGCAGCTGACCCTCTAGTTGGAAGCATAGCCACTCAGTACCTGACCAACAGAGCAGAACATGACAGGATAGCCAGACAGTGGACCAAGAGATATGCAACATAAATGACAAACTACTTGTGCAGTGTGAAGGTGCAGAAAGCAACTTTGCAATGTGCAACAAATCTTTATAGCCTTTACAATACGGACTTCTGTGTATATGTTATACTGATTCTACTCTGCTTTTATCCTTTTGAAGACTGGGATACTGCCTCCCCAAAAAGGTAAATGCTATCAAGAGTAGCAGTTTGTAGCTGTAGATTAGTTATGTTTAAAATGCCTACTTGCAAGTCTTGCTTCTTTGGGATATCAAAATGTATTTTGTGATGTACTAAGGATACTGTTCCTGAAGTCAACCAAATATTATAGTGCATTTTAGCCTAATTCATTATCTGTATGAAGTTATTAAAGGTAGCTGTAGATTACTAGGAATTATGTCATTTGTATTAAACCCAGATCTATTTCCAATATGTGGTACATGCTGTTGTGAAAACTGTTTTAACTTTTACCTTTGTCAGTTTGTAATGAAAGGATTTCCTTTTTCCCTTTGTAGCTCAGAGAGCACCCAGTGTATCATCTCAAACACAATAAACATGTTCCCCATGGAGTAGTTTCTTTGTTTTCCTATTTTAAATTAATATTTTAATAAATTTAATTATAGTAACAAGGCAGGGCCAATGTATCACAGATCCCTGTGGATATTCTTTAAATTAATATACATAAGCAAGGATTTGCTATTAAATGTTTAATGCACACCTGTGGATTGTTTAAGTTTTCTCTGTTTTGTTTTTAACAGAACAAGTGAAATTTTTACTATTTTCTTAAATTTAGTACTCTTCAGCTCTTTCTCAAGTTGAAATGAGAGCATTGCATATGCTTACTCCATAATTTAATGTAGCTGGTGGCTTCAGGGCCTCGGTCTTGCTACACAGTAGGGCCAAGTTAGAGATAGTTTGGTGCTTTTGTTTCTGAGTAAAGCAAGTCGGACTTGCTGATCTAGAGAACTACAGTTACCATTGAAAAAGGTCTTCCAAAGCATGATTGAACACTGTATCATCTGCCCAGAAAAGAGAGGAGTAGAATACATTTAATCAGATTTTTATGACATAAAAAGTTTTGAGGGAAATGAACCTTTGTTAGTAAAAATGAAATCTGTAAAACTATTTTAGACTACCTTTTTTTCCCTTCACTTTCTGGCTTGAAAATTTTGTAACATCTGTAAGTAACAAAATTACAGCTTTATAGTACATACAGTTTAAAAGTATTGTCACTAATAGTTTTATAATTTAAGCGTTTACTGATTCCCAGTCACAGTATTGATTATATATTTAAAAAAAAGAGACTTGATTCTTTTAAATGATTTTTAAAATTACACTTAATTTTAAACTTTACAGTCTCCCTTACTACCTGGTGTTTTTGGAGACAATGTAGCACTTCCATCAATAAGATGCTGTGCTCATTTAATATATGAAAACTGAATGTTAAGTTTAAATATTAAAGCAATACAAAAAATGCTAAAGATTTAGATCTAAAGTTACCCATCACTATACAGGTTCCTGTTTTTTGTATTGCATAACCTTTGACCATGAATTGTCCACTCTACTTTAAATATTTCTACAGATTCTTGAAGGTGGCTTGAAGAACTGTGCATCCCAAATATCTCAACCTAGAAGCCAGTCTCTCTCGGTAGCTACAAGATAGCTTTAGAGTTCAGGTTGTAAAGTGCAAAAGGGAATGAGAAACGGGATCTGGCAGATGAATATGCCTAAGTCAGGTAACAGACTAATGCCAGGAGATGAAGTGCTGGAAATCACTGCTGAAGGTGACCAGAGTTTCTCATCACATCATTGGATGTGTGAGAAACAGCACAGATTGGCAAAGAAAGAAGGGGCTATCACATCCGGGCTGGACGTCTGAGTCTGCTCACTGCTGACCATTAGTGCACCCCTGGGTGACCCGGTGCTCGTACAGCACTCCAGTGACCTTCCAGTGGAGAGCAAGTGATGTATTTCACACATTATCTGTGTTGCCTACAGAATTTACAGATACTTATAATGTATTATGGTATAAAAATACAGGTTTTAAATCTAATTTTAATGTATTTTGGTTTTGTATTGTACCTACAACTTCAGATACCTAGGTGTACAAATGGGATGCCTTGTTAGTGTTGCCCCATCTTGCCTTCCTTGCGATTGGATCCTTTACACTGAATTCCCATCCTTTTTTTTTTTCATTTTTTTGTTGTTTTTTTTTGGTTGGGTTTTTTTTGTTGTTGTTGTTGTTGGTTTGTCATGATTCTGTTTTTTTTTTAATGTAGTTTTTTCTGTGTAAATTTTATATTTACTGAAGTAAAGGTTGTTTTTGTGTAAACATTTAAACTTTTAAAAAAAAGAAAATAAGCTAATTTTTTTTCTCAAGTTCTCTCTGCTAAACCATGCAGTAGAAAGAAATTTGTATTGTTAAATAAATCAGTTAGTTGTTAAATGAGAATGTGTGTCTGTTTTCATGGGGAGGGAAGAAATCCCTGCTGGAAATATATCCAAAATACCAGTTGCAAAGAGCATCTGGTGTTTCAAACTATTTCCTTCCTGGCTGCACTGGAGCGATCCTCTTTTACAGTTCTGATTTTCTGTTCATCTTCTTATCATCAATTACTGGGGTCTGTATTTGGGAAAAAGTGAACTGAAATGACACAGAGTCAGTGTTGACTAGTGATCATTTGAAGTCTACACCCAGGAAGGGAAGGGAGTCATAGAAAGCAAGACTGCAGGGTAGCCTGAGCCATGGGCCGGCCAGGCTTGCACAGCCTCATAAAAAAGCAGCAACTGAACCAGGTCTGATTTGTGCTCTGCTCCCTCCCCACCTCCTGGGGGAGGAGGAAACTCTTCCACACCTTGTGGCACACCAGTTCCTGCTGTGTACCAGCCTGTTTGTGGCCATGCATCTCCCTTTCTTCACCATCCGCGGGAAACGCATCTGTGGCTTTGCAGTGGTGCTCTGACGTGCCTGCACCGTGACAGGAGAGCTGCAGGGCTCTGGCTGAGGGGCTGCCTGCTGCCTGGGTGCAGCTCTGAGCCACAGGGCAGCCCGGCTGCACGGCTTCCCTGTGGCCCTGCCTGGGTCACCACAGCACTGTGGGGAAGCAGCTGTGGCCCACAGCAGTTTCTACATCGATCTTGTGGTCTTCTGCCTCTGCGGTTTCATCTGTGTGGGCACAAACAGCAAAGGACTCCTGACTCCAGGCTGAAGAGTGAATTCCATCTTGTCTGCATTTTCTTTGGCAAAAATCAGGTCTGGATATTTATGTGAAAGAAGGAAGGCTTGTGTAGGCATCCTGAACTAAAACAGCTTCAAAGGACAGTGACAGTAATGTGACTAAAAGGAGATTTGATTCAGCCAGAAACCAGCATTGTATTTCTGCAGTCCATGCTATATCCAGGGAAACAGATGCATTTTGAGAACTCAGTGATGCTTTGTGTAGTGTCCCTTCGACTTCTCCTTGGTGGCACCACTTGAATTTGTACTGCATAGTAACTTCCAAGGCTGAACCACCACTTCCTTTCCTTCACTAACCAACCCCGACTGAAAGTGGCTGCAGAGGGCCCCAGGACGATGTGACACCATGTAATAAAGCACCTGTTCTAAAGGAGGAATTGAGAACAGCATGGCTGCTTGTGCTGCTGCCTGATCTCACTGATAGCGGTGAGAATTGGACACGTTCGACTGTTCAACACGTTCGACTGTTCAACATGTTTGTTTTAGGTGACAGAGAGGATAGTGCACTTGGTAGATAATTGCTGGAACATTTGCAGCACACAGGAGCTTTTGCTTTCTTATCCTTAAAGAGGGAAACCTACTTCAGCTCATCTCTCCCCACTTCTCTGCATGCGTGTCTCTGGAGTGCAGTTATGACTACCTCTTGCTGGGTAGAATAGATGGCATCCAACATATTGGCAATAATTTGGGGGATCTTTAAAAACTGTGAGGGGCAGAGAGAATGAGGCACAGTGTGAAGAGTATCTCCTTCTCCCCTCATGGCGACTACAGGCTCTGCATCTAGAGGGGGGGTGTAAGATGTGATGGGACCAAATGCATGAATATAAATGCATAGAGTTGTTGCTCTTTTATTGTTGCTGCTGCTGCTCTTCTGCAGCTAAGGTGTGGATGGCCTTCTCTGTTTGTGTGGTGTTTCCTAGTATTGAGAAGCATTTATACCTTTTTTATCCAAAATAAATAACTCTTCTAACCATTCTAAATTGTTACCATTCATAACATACTTTGACAGTAAATGCTACTGGTTCAGCGTCGACTGTGTGAAAAAAAATAATTTTTTAGGTGATATTTCATGCAATCTGCCCTGTAAGCACTATATGATATGTCTTCCAGTTTTGTACTATGAGAAATAATGAATAATTGCATCTGTTCTCCTCCTTGATCCCATTTAGAATTTTGTGTACCATCATTATTATCAGCTTCTACTATCCTCTTTGTTTTCCAGGCTGGAAACTCTTCATTTATTTAATCTCTGCCTGTATGGAAGATGCTCTGATTATCCTGGCCACCCTTGTCTGTACATTTTGTAACTCTGCTCTAGCTAATTTAAAGGAATGAGAGCTCCACACTGTATGCAAAAGGTGAACTCACAATTCATCTGGAATAATGTTTTCTGGTTTGGTGTTCTTGCCTGGTAGCTTGAAATGGTCTACCTTTTTGACCATTATTGCTTAGCTGATGTCTTCATTAAGCTGTGTTCAGAGAGGCTGGAATATTTTTTCTGAGCAGTAGCTAATTTAACCTTTTCTGTAGGTCTAACAAATCTGTCTTTCCCAATATCCCCTGCTTTGTATTCATCAGCACCAAATTCATCTGTGATATTACCTCCCAGCTCTCAGTATCGTGAAATCCTTCATGACTCCTGGCACTCAGCTTTAGTTTAGTCTGCCTTGAATATTGACTCTCTGTGTGTGCTGCATGCACCAGGGGCGGGAGGTAACAGCAAAAGTAATAGCAAAGTGCAGTGGACATGTCTGCCTGCCAAGAAGTGATGGGTCCCTGAGGACAAATTATCATCTGGCTTCTGAATGGCACAAATGAAAGCAGCTGCCAACTGTTTTCATCAGTCTGGGCTTTGTCTCCCTCTACAGAACAAATGTCAGGTCATTATTTAAAGAGGAGCTCAGGGTGGGTAAGTTTCCAGAGTGCTGAATGAGCTGTCAGCCTGGAGATTAGTTTTCTGGGATATCATATAGGTAGACAGGGATGAATCACAAACCTTGTGGGAGACCATTCCTCTGAACATAGCAATTGGATGTTTCCCTGAAGGATACAGTTGAGTTGGAAGTGTGCAGTCTCGTGCACGTTCACCGAGCCAGGCAGCGATAGTGGGGCTGGAAACGCAGGGGGGATACGAAGCTGCTGTTGAAGTACAGCGGTGCGTGGTGGCAGTTCTTACACAGGGAAGGCAGCTTCGTGCGAGTGCAGAAGTCTAGGGTTGTTTTGTGTATTCTAGCATTTTAAATACGTGTACATTTGTGAAAATTTGAACCAAGCTGGGACTCTCCTGATTAACTCAGTTGGTTAGAGCCTGGTGCTGGTAACGCCACAGTCACGGTTCGAGCCCCGTACATTCACTTAAATGCTGGACTCGGTGATCCCTGTGGGTCTCTCCCAAATCATAATATTCTGTGATTCTCTGACTACATACTAAAAAAAGGCTCTCAGTAATTAGGGTTCCTAATCTATAGGCACTGGAATTAAAGTGACAGATTATTTTGAATTTGTAGTCTGAGAGGAAATAACACATTATATGCTTTTCTGCCATTACCTGGCTTTCCCTGTTTTCTGAGAAGCGAATGTGCTGCCATTTCACTGGAATCATCGGTTATTGCATATAAGTGACATCTTTATGCTATTCACTGTTATATGTTGCTGTTTCCAAATTACTTTTTAAGTACGGATTTAACAAAGAACTGAAAACCTTAAGGTATCATTTAAGCCTCATTCAGGGATTTCATTGATATTTTTACTATAAATTTACCTGAGTTACCTTTCTTAAAAACATTAGCGTCTGAGTTCTGCTGTCAAGCGAAACTGAAGTTAGGACAAATCAGAAGCGCAAACCCCGGGAGAGGTTTCCCTCGGCTGCGCATTTGCGGACCGGCTGCAGGAGCGGACCGGTGCCGCCAGGTGGCGCTGCCGCACCGGGAACGGCCCCCGGGGCCGCGCTGGGCGGGCGGGGGAGCTGGGACACGGACCGGGACATGGATAGGGACACGGATCGGGACATGGATAGGGACAACACAGGGACACGGATAGGGACACGGACTGGGACAACACAGGGACACGGATAGGGACAACACAGGGACACGGACCGGGACACGGATAGGGACACGGACCGGGACACAGAGAGGGTCAACACAGGGACACGGATAGGGACACAGGGACACGGATAGGGACAACACAGGGACACGGATAGGGACACAGGGACACGGATAGGGACAACACAGGGACACGGATAGGGACACAGGGACACGGATTGGGACACGGATAGGGACACAGGGACACGGATTGGGACACGGATAGGGATACAGGGACACGGATGGGGACACGGCACGGGCTGGGTCAGGGCCCCAGGCACGGGGCACAGGGACCCTCCGGCGCAGAGTGACAGCCCGCGGGTTCCCCCCGGGCGGTGCCGGCTGCCCTCGCCCCGCAGGGCCCGGGCGCTGTCGCTCCGTGCGCGGGGTGGGGGAGCCGCGACCCTTACAGTGGGTGGGTGCCAGCGGGAGGGCTCGCTGCCTGTTCTGCTCCTCAGCCGTGGCGCTGCACACCAAGGACAGACAACTCGCTTTAAAACGTATTTTTACTCCAAAATTGTCAAAAACCAGAAGCTGCGGCGCATCACTGAAATAACCTCTCCCAGCCCCGTACTGCATCTCTCCCAAGTTCATTAAAGCTCCACAAAGTTAAGCCGCACTTACGTAAGTCCAGCAGCCCTAGAGGAACATGAGGCTTGGTGCAGTGGATGGTGCCTCTCAACTTGCTCATCCTCTCCGAGTGCCTCTTTTTTCCTCAGGAAGCGAGACCATGTATTTAGAATAGTAGTGCAGCTCTGGGTGCCACTGATTCCAAAGAACAAGCTGTTAAAGAAAACAAATACGCAAGTTAAGAAAAGATATTTTCAACCATCTTTCAAAGCTAAATCATTGCAGATGGGTAGATTTAGTCCAGATGGAGTAAAAATATCATGTTCAGTTTCTGATTTCTTTATGAGATTAAATATTAGGTTCCTAGCACCAGTAAGTTCTTTTTCCTCTTCATATAGGCCATATTTGTTCCTAAGTCCCACGTGGAAAGCTGGCCTTGCAGTCTGCTGGTTTTCTCTCAGTAACGAAGGACTCTGATGGTGCTGCTTCCTTTCCTCCTTTGCACAGTCCATTGTGCTGCCCAGGTCTCAGAGTCCATCCAGCTGGGGGGGAATACTGCTCTGTAAACCAGCAAGGTTTTTCCTGGCTTTTGACTTGCATTTGACCACTCGGAGGGTGAGCTCAGCTTTGTAAATCAGGTAAAGCTCACAGTGGTGACCTGTGTCTTTCTCAGCCTTTCAGCTCCGGTGATACACTTGCCTGCTCAGCCATAGTGCACTAATGCTGTTCCTGTTTACCCCTCCGGCAGCAGTTCCCCGGTGTAACAAATGGAGTTGTGCTGCTCTGGCACTTTCTGTTTAAAAATGACGTATGGTTAAGTATTTTAAATTTACCAAATTGCTAATGATTTTCAAAGGCTTTAATTGAGTGATTATAGCAGCCATTGATTTTTCAGGCCTCAGCCTGCACTGTAATTCAGACACTCTGCAGTAGAAATCACGCACAATTGGATTCAGCCATCATTCACAGTGAGGCCTGTGCAATTATCATGGCAAATGTCAGGTATTGTGTTTGCCTTATTAACTTACGTTAGGAACCTGTAGTGAAGCTGTGCAATAGCAGTTGTCTTAAGGTGTTTCCTGTGGTAGGGTTTTTATTAAAAACATTTACAGAGCCATAAACTGCAAAGGGGAATCGTTGATGCAAATTGATGAGATTTATGCTTTGAATGTGTCGTAGGTCTGCAAATGTGCTGGAAATCCTACAGAAGTACTGCCACATCCCACAGGCTGCACTGGGAGGAACCAGTACTTCCTACCTGTGGGCTTTTCTAAACATTCAACAATCTAAACAGTCAGCAGCAGTGCTTGGAAAGCTGGTTAAAAATGACCAGCCTTCTTCCAATCAGGCCAAGATTCAGGTTGGAGGTTTGGCACTGTGCCCCCACCCCAGGCACACAGTGATGCTCCCCATAGGCAGTTGCTGCTACACAAGGGGT
Source organism: Grallaria varia (assembly GCA_013396735.1). Taxonomy (NCBI): domain Eukaryota; kingdom Metazoa; phylum Chordata; class Aves; order Passeriformes; family Formicariidae; genus Grallaria; species Grallaria varia. The sequence goes on from VWZG01007029.1 coordinate 638,881, forward strand.
CTTCTTGCTCACTCCCTGGAGATGGTGAAACTCCTTCCTGCCGTTCAGTGTGACTGGACTTTGGGGACCTCCTTATTTCCATTTAGAAGGAGAACTGCAAAGAGAGGAGATGCATTTCATGACCCAACCCAACTTCGTTGTATAATAGCAGTTACCCAGAGCTAAGGAACATTTGTCACACAATAGTATAAAAACGCTCACAAAACAAGAATCAACTGAGAAAATTATTTGAGAACAATTTGAAAGTGTGATGACAAGATAGTTATTCCTTAATATTCAACTGCCAGATCTTCAGAAGGGAATGGATGAGGTCTTTGCTGTGTCCTGGGGCTCAAGCATTTGTGAAACATGAAGCTCTGGAGATGGAAAGGTTCAAAATTCCCTATGGATACTACCAGATCTGACCTGCGTGAGCTGCCTGTTACTTTGAGGATCTGACTGTATCTTGGAATCTGAAATTAAATACTTTTTTCATTGCAGACAGCTGAGGGAGCTGACTTAGCTCTTTTCAGGTCTTGTCTCTATGCTATTTTCTGCCTTAAGTTTACAGTAGTTCTTGCTTTCCTGCTTTTGTTACCATAAACTGACTCCAACATTACCAGCCATTTTTAGTACCACATGGGTAAAAAGGCTTTGGGAGCTGCTTCTGCTGGTTTAAGAATGACCCATGTACTGTAGCAAGTGCCAAGCAGGCTGCAAGCACCAGATGAGTACATGATGTTTATATTGTGCACCAGGATGAAAGATTTTTCTCCCAAGACCATCCTTCCAAGCCTTGTTAATGCTTTCTTTTCCTTCCACTTTAAGTATTTTGAAATAAGAGGCAATTTCCTTCAACATGTTATTATGAAAAACTGAGTAATGTGAAGCTAGGAGTTCAGTCTTGAATTAATATAAGGTTAACACTCATGGCAGCTGAGTGATAGGGAAGCAGAAGTGGCTCTGGCTTACTCTGGCTTGCAGAAGGTCCCTGGAGGCCATCATACTGGCAAGAATTATTGCCTGAAGGGCAATTACATTGGCAAGCATCAGCTGGAGCACCGTGCACCCTACTTTCTCACCTCATCATGCCAATTCATGCCGCCAGCTTTGTTCTGACACCCATCCTCTATCACAGGAGCAGGTGGCAAGGAGCCAGCTATGCTCAGCATGGGGGTCTCTGCTCCTCGGAGAGCTGGCAACTGAGGCCCAGCTCAGCCTCCACAGTGACTGTAAAAATCCAACACAATGCAGAGGGCAGAAATAAAGCCTCACCGAATAAAACCCCAAAGCTTGGACTACAAGTTCTTTACTTGTCTGGTGAACAAGTGGAGCAAGACAGTGGGAGCAAAGAAAATAAACCTGACAGGCTGGAGCTAGGCCTGACTGGTGGCAAATGAACAGATGGACAGATCTACTCACCCTCTTCCTAGGGAGAGGGATGGTAATTCAACTGTGAGACAAAAGACATGGACAGGAAGGTGCTGATTTCCCCGTCCTGGCTGCCGTGCCTGCTGCCTTCTGAGACGGCTGTGATCCCTCTGGGCCTTCACTGCTCTTATCCTGTTAGAGTTGGGGTGGGCTTAGGAGACAGACAAAGCCTGGCTCTGGGCTGGAGTACTGCGGGATGGAGGTTACCAAGAGAGAGGCTGTGCTGCCTGAAGACTGGCCCCTGGATGAGCTTATACGTCTGTCACTGCTCAGGTGTCCCAGGCTCAGCCTGAGCCCCAGACAGGGACTAGGTTTAGAGATAAAGCAGGTTCTGGAACTGTAGGGCTATTGCACTTTTTATTTAGTAAATTAATAAATTATGGGAAGACTGGAAGTCCAAGATTGAACAGCCACAGAAAGTACCTGTAAATTGAAAAGAGAAGCACCACACAGCTCTATTTGTTGCAGACAAAATGTCACTTTTGCAGAGCTGCCCTGTAATAGTGCCCAAAATATACTTTCATTCAGATACAGAAACCAAGATGTATCTGGAAAAATAAAATCAATAAAAATCAATATCACACTTTAATGTGCATCCCTTAATGTTTACATGCCATTTACTGGCAATTTACTAGCTTGTCCCATACATCTTTTCTAAATGCCTTCAACATTAAGAAACGAATGCTTATTTTTTTTAAAGGAATTCCATCTTTGCTGGAATTATGGAGAAAAGAAACTGGCAAGGACAGAAAAAGGAAAGTTTCCAGGTTTACACATGTACAAACTGAATACCCCAGATGTCTTCCATGAAAGATTCAAACATCACCATCCTAATTTTTCTGTTGGCCCTGCACCAGTTGTACCAAAACCAACTGACACTACACTAGGGCAGATGTGGAGGATCTGAGCCTACATGAAGGAAGAAAACAACCATTCATCACATCAGGAATCATTGTTAAATCACTATAAGAAGGCCTGACAGCCCTGCTCTGTCCCATGCATCCAGTGGCTACTACTGTCCACTGAGGACTAAACTGTCCCTGCCAAGAGATGCAATTTCCAGCCCTCTAACAGCTGAGAAATGAAGTATTGCTCTTTAAACCAACGAACAAGGAATATAGGGGAAAATGATCTAGTTCTGTGCAGGTGCTTTACACTACATCAGCTCAGTTTCGGGTCCGATGGGTGCTAGAGCTCATGCACAGCCATGGGTGTGACTGCATAGCTGTGGGCAGGGGCAGAGATGCAGGGACAGGGAAGGATGGGAAGATATCTGCCCTTCTCAGCGGTAGGAAAATGAGCTGCCCTCTCCCTGCAAATTGCTTAACTACTTAGTTAAATCTGAATCATTCCTAATTTGGGACGTGTAAACTCTTCAGGATGGAGACTATCTTCAGACTTGAAGGTGCTCTGCACCTGACAAAGAATTGCAGGACTTCCTTTCCTTTTACATTGCTTTGTGGTGATATTCAGTTACATTCAACTCTAAATGACCTTGGAAATCTGGCACAGGTAGATATACCTGACTAGTTATCAGGAATGTCATATTAAATATTACATGATCTCCACTCCTTTAATAGATAAATTGGTATGTTCTGGCAGTGTCTGATCAACTTTCCTCTCTCCTGAATGCTTCTATTTTGTGACAGAGATGCATAGGCCAGAGCAGGCATTTCTAGGGCTTTATTTATTACCTGTCTGTGGTGCTTAAACTCTTTTGTCATTTAGACTACATGACTTATAAATGCACTGAATATACATAGTGAAATAAGTTGTCTTTCTCTCCAAATACAAATCCTGTATTATTTCTATGTTCATAATGTTTAGTGTTCTCATTCAGACATGGAGTGATGCCAGCAGTGCTTACTACCCTCTACAGAAATCATGTGCATTTTTCTTTCTGGTCTTCAGTAGACTTTTTATGAAAACAAAGCTACGTTTCTTCGCTAGGCTATGAATTGCATATTTTTCGGCAGTGTCAAACATTACCCTGTGATATACTTCTCGCCTAGACAACGACCAGCAGCATGGTCTCCCTATGTATTTTAACTTCATTCATGTCTCTGTCACTTAAAGGTGGATTTGAATGTGTACACGCAGTACATGTACAGGCATCACTCTTGCTGACTGGCAGGTGGAAGGTATATTCAGTGTCCATTCCCCTCTCTCAGCTCTTCTAGGTGTTCCAGTGGACAGTGATCAGTAGTACAGGCTGCAGGTACCTTTGGCTCACATATTCACTGTGGTTTTTCCTGTTTGTCTGGGGACCACAGTGCCTGCAGCACACACTGCCAGGCACTGAGGTGACATACACATTGATGCTCAGTGCCAGGATAGGAGGGAGGAGGTTTCCTCTGAACACACAGTTACCATTTAGTCTTTTCACAAAAAATGCACACTCAGGACCTGTGTGTTCACTTTGGGAAGGATAATGTCATAGGAGCTGAGGAGATGAGAAGGGAAGCACAGCCGCTGTTAAGGACTGTGCAAATAGGTGTCAGTGCAGTTTCACATCCAGCAGGACTTGAAGACAATGTCATTTGGATAAGAAATGTCAAATAATAAAGTAGCACCTGGTCCCTTGCCTAGAATTTTGAGTCCAGTGTTTCCCAAAGTTCACATGAACATGTATTTTTTCCTCAATTCTGCATAATCAAGCAGATCTTACATGACATCCTGCTCCAGCCTATTTTTTCGGATGCATTCACACCAGCTGACGTGAGACATGGTCTGGTCAGTTTGGGCTTTTGAAATCAAACTTCCAAAAGTCCTCCTGAGAATGTTTTCTACCCCAGAGTCAATTAATTTCTAATTAGCACAAATCACAGGGACATAACCTTTGGAAAATACTGCTGATGCACAGTGCATTTCAACACAGTATTCAGCATTACAATGTGATTTGTTGAGAACATTGTTATAAATATTCTTTTGCACAAGAGAAGCATGGCTAAGCAGAAAACCTTATCTAATCCTGTTTTATGCCACATGCTGGATTAAATATATCAGCTGCTATCATACAGGATCCAGATGTAAACATGCTGTCAGCTTTAACGGTATCCTAATTTTATATATAAATATAAACCCTATGGCTGAAATGTCTTTTCAGTTTTCTCTTCCCCATGTTGGATTAACATGTGAAAGAATGTTTTCAACCACGCTACAGAATCTTATTATTAAAATAATGTCCATACACAATGTCCAACCAAAGAAAATTTTAAGCCTTGATTGCTCTCTACCTCTGCTGCACACACATGAGCAAACATCAGGCTTAACATTTCAGAATGTCCTTTCATCCCAAAACAGAATAAGGAGTTGATATTTTGAGAATCATGGAGTAGAAAAAACCCATGAACTTTGGGAATACCAAAGGGAATTTAGTCAGGCACTGGGCTGAGAGAAGATCATAGCAATTTGTTTTGATGTTGCCATTTGCATGTGTGCCTTCCAGAACGGCATCCAAATGAGCAGCCAGAACAAAGTGGCTTCACCTGACCGAAAGTGCAGAGGGGATTTTCAGTAATTTCCATGTCAGATAATATTGGTGAACATCATGTGCTCTTGCAAAACTTTTGGTTACATCAAACCAGTATTTCTTCAATGAGGAAACAAGAATTAAGTTTTCTTCAGAAAGAGAAGGCAGAGATCAATTCATTGTGCAGGGGTGGTTAGAGGCAATAAGTTTTGCAAATTTTGTGAGCAATACAAAATTAGACCAATAAACCACATAGCCCTATTTCATTTTTCAGTAAATATGTATGTCGCCTTGTAGGGTGTTTCCTTTCACCACTGTTTTGTTCTCATCCACACCTATGTGAAACTAGAATCACTTCCCCCAGGCTGTTCTGCTTTAGACATTTTCATTTTTCTGTGCATGAATGTCTGATTTCCTTTCTTTGCATTTTGCATTTATCTACTTTAATCTCATTTATAGCGTCTGTCTTTTGACTCTGCTTCAATTGCACTGGAGATTTACATATCCTGCTATTTCAGTGGGGGAAAAAATGTCCTGCTCTTACTCTATTGCACTATTAATGCTGAATTTACAGGCACGCTTTGGAGTAGGATGATTTTCATGGTTCTTTTTAGCCAAAAGGGAAAATACAATTTAAAACAGCAAGCAGTGGCAGGCCCTGGTCTGCTGTGCATTTGAGGGAGCATTAAAGTTGCTGAGGCCAAAAGACCCTCGTTATCTCTACCAAATCAAATATGCAAGAGTTTTCTTCCCTTTACAGACTGTTCAAGTCCAACCCATGTCCTCACTCATCAGATGGTGGCTTGGGTTGTAGTGACCTCTCAGTCAGTCTCTAATTTGCTGTTCCATACTGGGTAGGACACAGCCCCAGCGAACAGCTTCAGGCCATCTTCTGAACTCTCCCTGTGCATAAAGCTCCCCGAGGAGATCCACCAGCACGCCTCATCCTTCATCTGAGCATTCACCAACTCGCTGCTGCCTGCAAGGCAGTTAATAGAAATCTCTTACCTACTTTTTGCCCTTTTGTTGGATCCCTTTTCATGGTGCAGCACCCATTTTCATTATAAGCTCTTTCAGCTTTTGGGTACAGCTACTTGGGAAGGGTGCATTTATTTTAAAACAATGTCTATTAATGAAATCTGGGACAGTTGCATTCTGGGCCTTGGAGAGAACAAAACCTCTAGTGATAAGACAATCTCTTCCCTCATCTTTGCTGTCTTTGGCTTTCTGAATAACATGACTATGAAGCAGTGAAAATGTTCTCACATCTCCCTTCAGATTCAAGTTTTCCAAATCTCTGGCTATGCCACTGATGGAAAATCTCAAAGTATCCTGTTCCCACTGGGACAACCCTTTGCAGGTAAGGCCTTGTGCAATTCAGCGACCTACTTCCTTGACTTCTCTCATTCCTGTGGCTGTCACAGCTATTTGTACCTATGCAAAAGTCCTATCCTAATGTAGAGGAAAAGGATGCAGCATGCAAAGACAATCTACTGACAGTAACCTCTTTGAAAACAAAGCCCTTCTTGGCTCTGTGTATAAGCATGTACATCCCCACTCACCCTCATTTTACTGAGAAGAGATATTTCTTACCTGCTAAATATTTGGGGCAGGAACACACTGGCAATTATGACAGCCATTAGTGTACCATCAAGAGAAACTGTGTGCCAACTTAACCAGTATGCATACACAGACTTTGGGAAAAAACCCATCTTAAAGTCAGAAATTGCTGTCTCTGAATTTACTGTTGGACTAGGTTGAAAAATAGCATAAAAATGCCCCTGCTTGAAGACTTGTCTGGTGATTTGCTTCTGAGCAACACAATCCAGATTTCTCTGTAGTTCTCCAACCACTTTTCCCTTGTCATCCTTAGTTCTACAACTCATCTCCCTAAAGGAAAATTGTAACTCTGCTTAATCATGTGTAGGGTCTCCTTCTGGCCCCTGCCTCATGCACCTTCACTATCACTAGGCCTTTTTAAAACCAGAAAAAGGGAAAATACCCCTCTTGTCTTCTCCCTCCCCTTCCTGGGCAGTTCTTTGATGAGCCCAGGCAGAAAACTGCCCCAGCACTCTCTCAACCATGGCTGCTGACACCCTGGTAGGGAGAGCAGGGGCAAGATGGAAGTGCCAATTTCAGGCTGCCCGCTTGCAAGAAAATCTCTCTGGATACCTGCAGAGTGCTCAGCATCCGCCTGGAGGCTGCATGCAGCCAAAGTCACACAGGGCTCCTCTGGTGTTGTAAATAATAATTTTAAGTAGATGATAAGGATAATTTGAATGGATTCGTAGATACTCAGAAAGTTGGGGCTGGAAGGGACCTCCAGAGCTGGTCCAATCCCACCACTGGCTCGATCTGAGTCAGCCAGAGCAAGCTGCAGACTGCCCACCTAGCTGGGCTTCAAGTATCTCCGGAGAGTGGCATCCCACACCCTTCCTGGGTAACCTGTGCCCATGTTTGACTGTCCTCAATAGATAAGATTTTCTCATATCTTAGAGGGAATTTCATGTACTAAATTATTTCAAATAGTGTTCCTGAAACATGTTGCTTTCAAACATCAGAAGTGTCATGTGGAAGAGGACATACCCTGAAAAGAACAGCCATGATTCACTTAGTGATACTGAGTGAGATATAAAAGCTATACTGCTGAGAGCTTGTAAAGTTGGATGTGGTACATTCATTCATCAGTTCTTTATATACATAAGTCAAGTGGAAGGTATTTTCTTAACTGTATCTTCTATCCTTTATACAATTCCTGATGCTTCCCAGCAGCTCAAAATTATCTTTGGGTGAGATGCTCTTTGTGCTTGTTATCAGGCCATTACCTCCTCATTCTGTCTTTGTGGCTGCTAAATGGCTTCAATATGCTATAAATATGAAGGTATTTCATAACATCAGTGTCAAATCCCATAAGCTCATCACTTGCATGACATTCTTTTCTTTTTTCTGCTAAAGATTTCATAAAAATTGGAGGAAAACCACATGTTATTTCCCTCAGCCAGGCTGGCAGAAGTTACCTGGTCTACCATGAAATGGAAGTACAGCTCTCAACTAGTTCAAAGGTCCTTAATTTTCCTTAAGGCCTCATCTTACACCATTTTATTTCAGGGGCATCTTTCCTGATCTGCACCCACAGCCCAGCAGACGGATCAGACCCACTAATTCCACCAGAGAGGCTGTGCCACCGCTCTGTCCAGCCACAGCTGCCCTAACACAGAGTCAGGAGCATCTGATTTCTTTGTTTCGCTGGGCAGGATAATAAAGCTTTCCTGAACAGCAGTGTTTACAGCAAGTGAACTATGCAAAATCTCTCCCCTCAACTGCTATTACACAGCTTGCAACCTTTCGTTCAGGAGATTAAGTTTGCATCGCTTCGAATAATCTCTTCGTAATTGGAAAACTTTCGTTTTGACAGAGACAATGTGGCAGCCTCCCTGCGAGCCTCGCTACAAGCCAGTGCTGAGTGCCATCTGGAGAACCGATGCCGAAGTCAAGCAACAACATCCTGTCATATTTTATCTGGAACTTTGCAACAGAACAACTAATAACATCTTAGGCTTCATTTGTCTGGCTCTCTCATGCTCTTGGCAGAGGTCATAACCAATGGTGGCTTTGCTGATTTGCTGCATCAAAACTAATTAGGTTACAGTGCTCACTGACAGAGCTTCTCATAATGGCGTAAAAGCCTCCGGCTTTAACTTTACTCATCATGTCAAAGTAAAGTTTCAAACTCATAAAACTCGCACCTATATCAGCTTCCCAGTCACAATGTTTAACACCCATTAACAGCGCTTATTCAGCTTGATGGAGCCGTCGGCTCCGATACTTCATTTTCCCCTTCCGTCTTTACAAATGCTGCTGGTGAGAAGTGGGGCTCATGTCATGAAGACCTGTGCCTGACGTTGCAGATGCAGAACTCCAAGCACAACTCTTTGCTTTTTTCATTCTTTGCAGTAGGAAGAATGCCCTGAACTGCCTCAATGGGGTTTGTATGTCAATGCACTGAGGAATTGCCTCCTGCCCCCTCTCTGAAGAAAACCTGGCAAAGATGAACTTTTTACCGAGCTTATAGGAAATCTATTCATCTGCCAGACACTTTCAGTTTGTCTTACTGAATGAGTCAGTTTTAGAAGTCTGAGTAAAATGAAGATAACCGTTGCAGAAGGTTAAAATTAGGGCAATGCTCAGGGTAAAAGTCAGGGCACATCTTAACGGCTCTTAATTCAAGAAAGAAACCAGCAGGAAAGAAGATTTCTGTCTGCACAGGGGGAAAAGAGAGAAGTAAGGTTTAACAGTTTCCTGCTTAAATGTTGTAAAACATGTCAGCAGGGGGCTGTGACAATAAGAAGAATTGTACATTCTCCCAGCAGGAAAGTGGCATTTCACTAGACTGGCTACATTGATTATCAAGACAAGGCCGTCTTAAAGAGCAAGCACAGCACTTAAATGTATTATAATGTGTGTAAGAATCATTATTAAAAAAAAGACAGCACTGTGTATTTGCTCTAAGATTTTCCACCTGCTACTGCTTCAGGGGCTACAGTAGTGATGAAAGCTCATGCAACTCTCTTTTTTGCTTGTCTGATAAAAATATCAGCTGAATCCTAGAGCTGACTGTCAACTTCACACAGCCTGCATTTTATGGGACAGTGATGCCAGGTCATCTCTGTTTGAGAAAGACATTAGGAATGTGTGACAATGAGAGTTAAATAAAGATTGATTTTTTTATTTATATGTTCAAAGTGGTTGCCATGTTATTACTTAATATTCTTGCATTTCCTATCTATTCATTCATTTATTTATTTAAATTTTATTTATTGTTTATTTATTTATTCCTTCTGATTTTTTGCATAAGGAAAACACCACAAAATTCTGGAACTTCTAGTGCTCTTATTTGAGAGTTTTGAATTGCGTTAAATTATTAATTCTGGATTAGAGCATTGTAAATAACACTGCACCTTTAAACATGTGTGATTCCTCTTAATAGATAATGCTCTACTTTATCAAATCTTCTTACTCTTTCTGTCCTATTTAATGCATTTTCAGCATTATAAAAAAAAGTATGGAAATTTTTTTAGTGAGGCACATCCATTCCAGTGTCATAAAGTGCAACATATGCTGTTCACCCCCAGGAGCATTTCCAGTTGGAAATTCTTTCTGAACATAAATGTACTTCAGTGGTTGTGACCAACCGTGTGAATGAGTCTTACATGGTAATGGACAGATGTAAAGAAATCAGGCCTGGAATATTGTGTTCATATGAGGATACTTAATTAAGTGATGAGACTGGATATTTAACAGGGGAAAATTACTACATGGTTAATGATCTGGATGGATTGCTTTTGGAAAGGAGACTAACCTAGGCAAAAGATGTAGGTTAATAATGCATTGTTTAAGAGATTGCAGCTGTTAGAGTCAAGAGATATTTGAAAAGGTTCAGATCCCCAAAACACACTATACACATATACACATTTATTGCTTTACCAGCTTAATGTCATATTTCTTGTGATAACAGAGTTAATCGTGTGCATAACTATGTGCAGGACTACAGCCTCACAATGGAGAGAAAATAGTTAGCATGTCATACTCTACTCCAATTAGGAGGCAGAAATGAAAAGAATGAAAATGAAGACTGAAAACTGAGAGAGCCCTTGTCATGGAAGATGTCAGGCTATGAGCTGTTTTCCATGATTGATGAGTGAAGTTTCATTGTCTGGGTTTTAAAACCAAAACAAAGTAACCACATTCTTAATAAAAACAGAACAACTACCAATACACCCTAAGTGGGTAAGGCATTTACCAACTGCAACCTCTGCATCCACGTGTGTGTCTCCAGACTGCTATTGGCACCAATCAGAACAAAAGCAATATCTTATTCTATGCGCTTGGTAGGAGCTACAGGTAAAGATCATTTAGTCCTTTAGGAATATGCACAATATTATATGGCAGTATAGCAGCTAGAATTTCTGATTTGGGAACTTAGCATGAACTGGCAATCTTTACTGTCCCTAGAGTAAACTATTTTATTATTATTACCTGATTTAGGAAACTTAAAATTGTAAGACTTCTCTCTCGGGACACAAAGAATGAGATGAGAGCGTGCACTGTGGACAAATAAATATACCCTTATTTGCATACATGCAGTAATATCTCTGAGGTACTGAGGAGTCAGAAAAAAAAAAGAAAAACAGCAAACTTGGATGTTGTATACTTATTTTGTGGGGTTTTCTCAAACAGTTTGAGACCAGAATGATGCAACACAAACCAAAATACATACAGCATGCAGCTCAAATTTTGAAAATAAGCTTTTAGAAGATAGGCGTATTTCATTTCCTATTTTTCTTAAACCACTTGGCTGAAATACAATCTTTAAAACTGCTTACCTTAGGGAAAAGGGTGTTGTCTAAATTTTCTTACCACATTAGAGGGACTTGTTGTGACAAAACATGACAGGGGCTGGGTGAGACTACCCATTACTCACACCTGCTTCTAGTGCAGGAGTGCTGGGAGGACCATGTGTTACAGCTGCTTTGTCCTATGAGGTAGCTCAAAGAGGGATATAATCCAGCCATAAATGCACATGAATTCCCTGCTGTAGAGGAGCTCTGCTGGATATAAATGTGCCACAGTCAATCTGTGCAGAGATATAAAAGCATATTGGAAAAGAGGGAGCAGGACTGAGGCACAGTGAGATTATGCTGTGCCTTGCTTCTGCTGCTGTGTGGGCACCAGGGTGCTCCAGCTGCCCGTGTGCATGGGACTGTGCCATAGCACATCCCACCCAGAGCTGCCCTCTGCTCTCCAGCAGGGACAGAAATGACCGTGTGAGGAAATGGCTTTCTGAAAGAATAAAAGTCTGGAAACTGAGAGGCTCCTACTCCAACTCCCTTGAGTTCTCACATTACAACAGGAACAACTATTCCCATCGTTTATGTAGTACATGCTAATGGTGTGTGCCAAAACTTGCCTCTTTCGGTAATGTCTTTGTAACTCTCAGGTCCTGCAAATTTCTAGCAAAGCAGAGTTCTTCAGATCATTGTCATTCATGATGGCAGGATTCAGTTCTAACATATCTTTAGATTAAAAACCTCCCAAATATTAAGAAGCTGATCAATTTGGATACCACAAAACAAATCCAGAGGGTAGTGGCTGTCACTGACAGAATAGCACAGGCCAATAAAAATGGAGCTGAGAAATCGAGATGGGATTTAGACTTCAGCCTTTGGGGATGGAGATCATCAGGCTCTCTGCAGGACTGCTGCAGTCACCTACTGTTTCTTGTTTTGCTAAGCTGCTCCTTCACAGCTGGAGGCAGGTGCTAAAGCGACATTGCAAGTATCCAGCCTCTCTGCTGAAAGTGGAAGTGTCACCAGCGCTACGCTGACTTGATTTGGCCTCTGAGCAAATCATGTTTGTTCTACATTGATGATTTACAATGTATTCATCTGCCTTTGAAGGTCTGTGTAGATTGCATTTTGTTGAGAGATGTCTCTGGGTGTGTGCATGACAGGCTGGACAGTCCTGGGTTTGGTGCTTGAGCAAGAGAGGCCGAGCATGTTCTCAGCGTTCAGCATTCGGTACTTTCCCATGCTTAGCAAGAAAGAGGTTTTCCTTTAACTAGTGTGTTTCAGACATACGTTCTGTTAAAAAACCGACAATGCTCCCACGGCCTCCATAAAGAGAGGCAGTTCAGATTGCTAACAGTGCCAGAAATACAGAGACATATCTGCTGCATATCTTCTCCTATATGACTTTAAAGACATCTGAAATAAGCATCAGCAAAGCCAGCCTATCTCTGTGGCTTTGAGGGAATGTGATCCCTCCATCTGTTTTTATGTTCCAAACGCAGTGCTGCAGACCATAAGACTTCTCTAAGTAAGGTCCTGTGACTTTGATAGGAGAGCCAGTCCCTTGGGGAAGGGAGGTTTTTTTTTAGCTCTCGGCATTTCTAATAAGGACCCAGTTGTTTCAAAACCTCTGCCTCCAGAGGAGACTTTTTTCTGTACTTCTGCTGTGGATCAGCTGCCAGCAAGCTTCCAGGCCTGTGAAGAGGCAGAACTCAGTCACTCTGCTCACAACAGGGAAAGTCATTGGCAAGGTAGTGTCGCTGAGGACTCTGTTGGGGGCCGGAGCACGGCACCCTCTCTGTCCGTGTGACCAACCACACCGTCACCCTTATCAGGCGCAGGCATTAGCTCCTGCATTTGGAGTGCAATGGGCAGCATTTGCAAAGGCCTTCCTCTGAGCAACTCGAGAGCAAATGAAAGGGCTTTTTTTTCTTTGCATCTGCCTTCTGATTTAAAAAGTAGCTTGCATCCTTTCTGAACCCTCAGCTCCTTTTAGCTGCTCTCTGTCTCTGTAAATAGGTGACAAATCCTAGGAGAACATTGTGAGTGTTGCTGTGGTTCTTTCTGTGTGCATTACAGGAGGCAGCAGAGGCAGACCTGAAGTCTGCACTGTTTCTCCTTCAATTTTCTCTTGCATCAAAGAAGAAGATTCAAAAGGCTAAACTGAATAAATCAGTCTTAGGGAAATGGCAACGCAGAAATTAGATCATGGGTAAATCCATGCTAGACCCACTTAAATGCCATTTATGATGAGAAACAAAGTTGCAGCCTACTGTAAAGCTTTACCTGCAATTGCCTTCCTTCCCCTGTGTGTCCCTCTAACACAAGAGCTGACAAAAATATGGAAGGAAGCCAAATATTTTGCCTTCAAAAGGCAAGTGTAAATGTTGTCATAGCAACACAGGAAAGCAGAATGCTACTTTTTAAAGGTGGTGGTGGGGAAATGAGGAAGGGATAAAGGGAAGGAGAATTAGGAGGTTACAGAACACACAAAAAATGACAGTTCTAGGATGAGTAAATGGACAGTAATTTGCCTTGTTACACCTACAGCTACTTGCAGGAAAGTTTGTTTGTGTCTGAAACACAAACAGCTCCGGTGAACAAGGTAACATATCTAAAAAAGTCAGAATATTTTCAGTTCCTGTGTATTTGACAAAAATGCTGATTAACAAGTGGTCAGACAGACCTTATCCACGTCTATTATTGGAAAAAGAGACTGCTGACTGACAGGATCTTGCACTTTTTTAAGCAGCTTGTGACATCCCATAGCCTCCTCAAGATCTGAAAGTTTCCACTGAAACTGCCAGACACTAGATATTATAAATAGATCTAGGGGAGCAGTTGTTAGCATATCTATCTCACACAAGACCCTTTGGCTGAGAAGCCTTTTCTTTTGCTTGTGTCTTCTCTGGTGGTGTAAAAGGTGTCTCATTGTGGTGTCCCAAAGGCTAGGTGTTTAGTGGGTTAATCGGTGAACTGAATAAAAATGGCTTCAGTAAGAAAAAGCAAAATTAAGAAGGAATCGTTAAAGAAATGTACTTGTAACAACATTAAAAATACTCCTCAAAAATTTGGTTCTCCACCCATAAGAGGAGGCTGTATTTCTTTCCAAAGCACAGCTGAAGCATTTTACATTAAATGTTTTGTGTACATCTGTTTATGTAGGTGGTGCATCAGGGCGCTGAGGACTTGAGAAGCTGCTGTCAACAAACCCAAGGAGACAAGAAAGAGCCCACGGCCCTTTGGTGATTGACAGATTCAGTTACTTAATGCTGAGCCCAAAGCTGAAGCCTGAGCAGAGTCTGCTTCACAGAACTATGAATTCCATCAGAAACTTTTTTTTCATTTTAACTTGTTGTTTAAAAATATCAGCCATCTGAGGACAATTTGTTTCCAGGACTTTATATAACATCTAAAGTACTGTGAAAAGGATATTTTTAATGTATCTGAAGTTTGCTTTAGTATTATAGGATGAGGAAAATATCTTAATTAGCTTGCTTTCCCCATTCCTGTAGCCTGTATTATAGATACAGATAATGCTCTTCAAGAGGGAACAGAAAGTTGCATTTTCATTTGGAGTTGGCAAGTGGCACATCCTTTCAGATTTATAAAGGTGAAAAGCTGAATAGAAATAGAAAAAATTCTGTCTGCCATATTTAAAAAACTCAAATGATATTGCTAAATGCCTTGAAAACAAACTGAAGAAAACATGTAACGAAAATTTTCAGGCAGCTTTTGTGACTGCTCGTAGTTCTGTCTTTCTGATGGATCCTTTGAAAACCACAGTTGTAAAAGGACCTGAATGATCCACAAGAATCTCTGTAAGCCTTCTTCTCCTTGTCCTCTACAAAGGTTAGTGTCCCCCAAAGTAACAGATGATCAGAGGTGTAGGGGAAGGAAGTTGCTCGCAGCCAGAGTACTGCAGGTGTTTCGGCTTGAACAACTCCCCATTTCCTCTCTCACTCTGCAAGTTTTGGTTTATGGTGGTGATGGCTGACGATCACACAGCTAAGTTCGGAGCAAAACTAACACAATGAAAATCAAGTGCAAAAAGGAATAGCACGCCCTGCTTTCCGTATACAAACCAATCAATTTTTCACTAGCAGGCAAACAGATTCAGGGAATTAATTTTTACTTAATTATTTTCTAGTGTTGCCAGATGCCAGTTTGTGAACCTGCCCTGGATCATAATTACAAAATAGGCATCAGTATCACATCCACCCACTGTGAATCTCGTCACAGAACCCTTCAGAGTACCTTATTTGCCACATTCAGTGGTACTGGATGCAAACAAGCTGTGGTTTCCTGAGGAACATGCAGACTTAGTGACTGGACAGGCACTGCAGCTCCAAGCCAGCACACACCTGGAAAGCCCTTTTCTCATAAGTCACCCTATCCCAAAAATGGTGAGTTTCCAGGTTGATCCTAATGAATTCCTGTACACATAAATAAGCTGTACCCAGTGCTGCATCTCTCACCAGGACATTCCCGATCCTGAACTGCAGTTGTAGTTTTTCCAGTGAGAAACCTTTCTTGCATTTTAAACACTTGCCAGCCCCTTTGGGTAAGTGGAGATCTGGAGTATTCCTTGGTTGGCCCTTGCTCAGGGAAGTTAGTTGTGATGCCTCACAGTCACGGGGGAGGTTTTATGAAACTTTCAGGTGTAGAAAACACAGAAAAATAAAACAAGAAGTTAAAAAAAACCAAACCAATCCTCTGCTCTAGCCTCAGATTGTCACACTTGGCTTCCATTTAAATACTGAGCAGGGCTATGGGTAAATTGTTTAATATGAACTATCTAGTTCCCCAGATTTTATGGTATTGAACTTTGCAATCATAAAATTCAACCACAGTTTGTATTGTTTTATTCTTAATTCTGAGTCCTGTGCAGGGGAGTAGATTATTTTAAAAGATGTTTACAACAAAGAAAGGGTTTCTTTTGAGAGCACTGGAAATGGTAACACCAAAATATAAGGGTACTTTTAAGAATGTCTCTTGGTTTCACAACCTACACTATGTGCTGACAGGTCTCTGCGGTGGGTGGGTAAACACAGAAAACATAAACTGTACATTAATTTAACTGCATGCATGTGTGTTTAAGGCTTTGGAAACATGACCGTTTCAAGGGATTGTGACTCTTCAAGAAACTCAGTTTAAAAGTGTTCCTAAAATTGCCAGGAAAATTAATCCTAGACAGAAAATTGTGAAGCTGAAGCAGAGAAACAAAAGCAAGATTGTTCTAAGCAGCCTGCTGTGGAGAGGGAAATTCCTAGGCAATGTAAAGCAAACACATCTTAATGCTGCTCGTTTCTTGCAGCGATTGCTTTGGCCACTGCAGCAGACTGTGCTGTCTGTACTCCCGTACTCCTCATTGCCACGTGCTCCCACAGTCCATCTGGAGTACCAGCACAGCACAGGGCAACACAAAACCCTTGGGAGCCTTGTATGAAACAGAGGGACAGAGCACTGGAAGAACTACAGCAGTGTTTGCAGCTCAGCAGCTCCAGCAGCCCCCAGAAAGCCTTGCTGGACAGAACAAGTGAGAGAAAATCCGCTCCTGCCCCATTAGCTACACAAGTCTTAATTGCTTTCTCTTGTAGAGATACCAAATGTCTTTGTAAACAGCATGTTCATGTTGTTACATGCAAACATACGTGTGACACCTTTATGAAATATGCAAAATATGACGTGCTGGGCTATGATCTGATTTGCCTGTGTATTTGAAAGCCTTTTCCATGCTTTGGTTCGGGTACTGAACATTTCTGACAGTTTGTTTGAGGTAAACAGAGCCAATCTGTCAGCATGATTCATTACCAGAGCATCTGATAAGGATGACTTAGCTTGCAGCAGGCTTGTATGTTTTTAAAGCACTTGCCTGGTTTGCAGTTAGCAAATTACTGTGAGGGAAAGGAAACACAAAAGGAGATAACAAAAGGAATGATGGATTTGAGCACATTACAGAGGAAGTGGCATGATGAAGAGATTGCCTTACCTAGCTCAGACACCTGAAAGCGCAGTGTGTGTCTCAGCTGCTCAGAAGTGTGATCCAGAAACCCCATGCTGTGCACAGGCATCGTAACAAGAGGCTGTCATCACATACTGTCCCACATTCCCTTTTACATGTATTTCCCTGATTAAGTTTCTGTTTTGACAGCTTTTGAACAGTAACACCTTTCTCTTTTTGCCTCTGAGTTTTCTCCCTTGAAAGGTGAAAATTATGGTTTTATTGTGGCCTGTTAGAGGTGCAAATAAGCATAACAGCCAAAATGGGACAGTCTTGAAGGAGTAAAATATCAGGGTTGAATCCTGGTGACAGCTAATACATATATACTGGTGAGTTGGGAAATACACTTGTGAATTTCTTCAGGTAATGTGAAGTTCTGTGTTTGCACAGCTTGGGAACTTGTCAATACCAAGAATGGGAAAGGCATGAGCAATGTAAGGATGGTTAACTTCTGGGGAAAAACCAGCTTTTGGTGGCAATTACTATGAGCAAATGATGTTTGTGTCCTTGCTTCACTTGGCTAGAGTAAAGTAAAAACCTTGCAGAGTAAAAGGTGTAACTCTCATTACTTGTTCTGAACTTGCTTTGACTTCTCATTCTGAGTATTACAGAAATTCTGTGCCTGGCTTGTACCTACTGTTATATAGAACAGAAAACCACTTCCTTGACCACAGCTTATCACTAGTTGTTTGTCACAAGTGCACATAAAACTCTCATTGCTGTATTGCAACTTTTAGATGCCAAAGAGAAGAAGAATCAAATTTCCCTCTGTATTTTCTTTCTACCCATGGAAATGGGCTAAAAGAAATTTGTGAGTTTGTGTGACTTTGTTTCTACACTTTCACATTATAAAAACAAAATCCATACTGGTTAGAATTGAATAAGAATGCATATTTTTTGATCAGCATTTATTTAGGAACAAACAGTCCAATACAATACATTCAGTTACACGCTATACATGCAATCTTTGCTTGCATGGAGATAGATGAAAAGAAACACCCTTCAGGGTAAAATGCTTGATGTATTTAGCTGCAAGTGAAAGGGAACATTTGTTTTGGACTGAAAGGAACACCTTCTCTTTCATTTCCACACCAAGAACAACGAAAGTTTCTTTTGCTACAGAGTTAAAAAGGTTTATTTCACTCACACCTTGAAAATGTAGAGCTTTTTTGTTATGTACCTGCTGGAAGAGCTAAAGGAAGCCTGGTTGAAACGGAAGCTTAATCAACCAATTTTTTTGTTATTCAAATCACTGAAGTATATATTTTACCATGATTTATTTATCTATTTTTTTAAAGCTTAGCGCCTTATTAGAACACCTGAAAGAACTGCAAAACTGTATGTAAATAAGCAAAATTTCAGGCACATGAACCCTTATTTTGGTTCAGTTTAACCTCATTCTTGTATGCTTGAACACATATAGGTTTTCACTTTCTAATTTTGGTTGGTCTAACAAAAGATACTGGCTCTGCCTGCAAACAATCCCTCCTTCTCCTGAATGAGCAACTGTCATGGCTCATACCATTACTACTACAGGAGTTTTATTACAGGGCTATAAAGTCCTTTCTCTTGCACCCGGGTGTCCTTTATTCTTACACAGAGTGGGAAACCCAAAAGGCTTTGGCTGAGCTAATTGTATGCAGGAGACTGCTAAACTTCCAGCATAACCACACAGGAGAGTCTTCGCAAGCAGAAGCTGCTGCTTGAAATTAGAAAAATAAAGACATGAGTGGAGAAAATAATTCACACAGTGTATTTTAGGAGTTCCTTCCCGTTTCTAGGATATATATGACATACAAGATAAATTAGGCTTTCTTTTAAAAGAAGGGTGTGTTTTTATCATTTACAGTCATAAATATAACCCAGCCATAATATATTACTATTTGCTTCCGTCATTTAATTCATCCATTTACAACAGTTCTGCATATTCCCATATGCAGTTGTTTCAGAGAGATATGAGCTTCAGTGGTTAACTGGATGTTTTAGATATTTTTAAGACTCACTCTTCTTTTTCATTTCCAGATTCCTGACTGGAAAAACAAGTGTCAGTTTAAATTCAAGTTTTAAAACACAAGTAATGTAAAGTAAATTAAATGTTAGCATTTTAACACTGTATATTTGATTTAACATTTATTTAACATCATTGTAGTAGAAGTAAAGTATGAAAGAAGAACTCCCTCTGCAGAAATATGCTTTCATGCACGTGCCAGGCAGCCAATTGAACAATTTGCAGTTGAAAGCCTCAAATACCCCAAGTCTTTTGAATTAATAAAGGATTACTTCTGATTGTTTTTCTTTTCCTTCCCTTGCTTAATAAACTTCAGTTTATCACTTCATAGAGATTAGAAACAAGTGGGGAAAAATCGTTGGTAGTTTTGCTAAGGGTGCGTTTTCGTGAACAGAGAAGTCCCAGCGGGCACACTTTCATAGGCAAGAGAGCAAATTCTGCAGGGTGCCTTGTCTTGGAAACTGTTGCAGAATTTTTCTCTTTTGTTCACTTTAAGTCTGTCCTAAGTAAACTATTTCTGCAGCCTGACACACACTTTCAGTGTCACCAGGTTGCAGAGCATCACGTGACATAATGTGTTTTGACACAACCAGATGTAACGTGGTGCACATGCCACAAGAAATAAAGAAAAGCAGAGGCATTTAATTTTTCTTCTCCTCAATGGACTTGTACTATCTACAGGTGGTTGAGTTTTTCCTCATATATATGCCCGTGCTCTTGCTGAAGGGACAGAGTAGCCGAGGGCAGCCCTGAGCAGCAGCAGTTGGCTGCAGGACATCCTGGGTGGCTGCCGTGTGTTCACGGTGCTAACACTTGTACAGCGCGGCAGGCGCTGTCACACGTGTTTCACTGGGTGCCACACGGCACCGTGTTAGACCAGGGTTGTGTCAGGTGAGTTATCCTCCCTGGTGTACCTGGCAGAGAAGGCACACAGGGCATGTCCACTCTGATTTTAAGCTCCCCTCTGTAGACAGCCGGGGCTGCAGTAAGGCAAAGTGAGTGCTGCTTCAGCCGGCAGCTGACAGGCAGGTTGCTGCTGCCCTTGCTGGGTGCAGCATCACCTTTGGGCATGGCTGTGGCTCTGTTGGAGCTGTCCTGAGGCTGCTGGGATGGAGGGAGAGAGGCATGGGGCAGGCGCAATTCAGCTGCTCTCCTGTCTATGCTGCTCAAAGCAATAAAGATGTAGTCTTACCCCTATGTGTCACTTCATGTCAAGTAGCAAAAGCAACAAGAGTCTTAAGATGAACAAGTGTATTAAGATGAAAAGACCTCTAAGCACCCTTTTTTCCCTTCAGGTACCAAGTATTACTTAAAACTGAGAGCCAGAAGTGAGAACTGCCAGATAGGTACACCACACTATTCTTATCTTCAGTACAAAACGTCAGGCAAAATAAATATTTGTCAGCATTTGAAACTGGTTACTGATATTACACATGCTGACAATGTAAAATAGATCATTCTGTAGCAGATGAATTTGCTGTATTTATTTCTTATTGGACACACCAACATTTTGGGGGAAAGGAGTAACTTTTTCTTTAGCTTTGAAGGTGAGTAATGCAGCTAACAGCATGAGCAGTAGCCGAATGATTTACCCCACTCTCCTTCCCCCACCTGGGTCCTGAGCTACAAAGTTGAATTTGTCAGCAAGTGAGGCTGACGATTTTTGTTCTTAGTCAGACAAATGCACCAAGGCAGAACACAGGGACAAAGCAGTCCCTGCCACAGTGCCTTCTCCTGTCCTCTCCAGTAATCTCAGCAGTCCCTTTCCATGCAAGCCCATAAGTGTCACACTTTCAATAGAAGTATGCATAGATGCAATAACAGATTGTTGCTTTTTTCAGACTGAAGGTCTTCCTGAGCAATATCATACAGCTTCCTGCTGCCAGTGCAAGCAGGCAGAGCCGTGTGGACAGACATCACGGCAGATTCATTAATGAGCTTGACACCATGCCTGAATCATATGGAAATTATTCTTTTTAGGTGTTTCTGTTGTTGTTGTTATTGTTGTTAATTTTGTTTTAAAGGCAGAAAAATACGAACATATTAATTGCTACACAATGAATGACATTCACTCAACTGTGCAAATGCCAGGAAGATTTCTTTTCATTGCAATAAGGGATACTTCAGCATTGTATCTCAGGTGCATTTTTCATTAATTTTACAGTTCATCCTTCAGCAATAATTCAGCCAGTCTGGAGAGAAAGGGTAAGACTCTCACTAGAATTGAGATGCTGAGTTGTTGTGATTACAGGTTGAGAGCTGAGGGTTACACATTACTTCGTATCAAATAGCTCAGGGATTTCAGAAGTTTCTTTGAAGTCTTTTCTATTTTATACATAGAATCTTGTTACTTGTATGAATGATTTTTTTTAAAGCTCTGTTTTCTTGGGAGTTGCCTGGGTGGCTGGCTTTCAGCTAAATTTGATTTTAACACTTGTTTTTTAACACCTACTGTAAAGATGCCAAACCACAGTGGTTCAGAACAGAAGGTAGTTAGTTATTCTAGCGACTTCCCTCAAACAAGTTTTGATATTTTTATCAAAAAAAATATATCACTTGATCTGGTTGACCTCTGTACATTTGATAAGAAAGAGGAGTTCATGTGCATATAAACATGTATGCATGTATGGGCGTAACTAAACACTGTGCCTCTTCCTGAACAAAGGACATTGTCCTGAGGTTAATGAACTCTCCATCCTTCCCTCAGATGCTGCCAGCTCCACTGTGGGTATCTGATTTGCAGGGAAGAGACGTGATTCTCCTCCCTTGAGTTCAGACAACCGAGTCTCTTGCTCACCACCCCTGCTGGCCTGTGGTGCCGAGCTTATCCGAACATGTAAACTCACCTGTCTGGGCACAGTGAGGGTACAAATCAACCACTTCTGAATTTCTCAGTGTTGGCAGGTTTGCATACACACATTTGTATGTACTCACAAAAATAAGCCCTGGCATGGTTAGAATAAACTTTAGCAAGAGGCATAGGGAGTCTTCATCAGTCATTTCCATATTCTCCTGTCTCTAGTCTGCTCTTGGTCTGAACTACATAACCAGTTTTGTTCTGTATGGTTAAACATTTCAAAGACACTGCAGGGGAAGGAAGAAAAAATTCTTAGAATCATTAAGATTGGAAAAGACCTCTAAAATCGAGTCCAGCCATTTTATTACATGCTTTGAAAATGATTTCTGTAATAAATTCAAACCAGTCCAACTAATACCACTGAAGAAAGATAATTAGTCAATAGAAATGCTACCATCACTATGAAAGCCTAATGAATGACCAGTAGACACCAGAAAACTTACCCAACCATATATAAAGGTTTGGAAACAAATTTTGGAAGTACACGGGACAAGAACAGTTTCTGCAGAAAGAATTTTCGTTTCATACAGGAAGTAACATCTGCCTGTAAATCCCTTCTCTGATCTCAGAGATGTTTCCCATATGGATCTGAAGACATTTTAATTTCCATATGTCCTGAGATAATTCCTCAGCCTCTGATCCTATAGCAATCCGGGATATCGGATAAAACACAAATATTTGATGGGATGTTTATATATTTCTGCCTTGTGAAATGCTTTGAGCAACCTTTTTCTAAAACATTTAAATGTATTCCTTTGCTCCCTAATAATTTCCATTTAATTAAGCATACCAGCTTTTTTTCTGGACTAAAATCTTTCCTACATTGCTCAAGAAACCATTTCAAAGCTCATAAATGAAATTTTATGAAATATGTGCTTTCAAAAGTATATCAACCTCTGGGATTTTGGCAGGAAATATATTGGTCTAAATAATCTTAGAAAATTTTTGTATAAAACTATGTTTTGAATGATGAAAAATGAACACCAATGCTGCAGTCTTCTACATTGGTTTTAAAAGAAATCAGTGCCTGTCAATTTTTTTCTCTCCTTTCTAAAAAATGTTCTGGGTGGATATCAGAATTTCTAATTTGATAACAGATTTAAGCGATTCCTGGGTCTCTGCATTAGGAACGGAGTTCAGTATTTTGATGGACAGTGTTGCAATGGTTGAGATAAAAAAATAAAAAGCTTTCAGACCCAGCTCTGGGAATTTGTCCAATGGGAACCAGAAAGATGGGATACAGGTCAAACATTCTTAAGAGACATGCCATCATCTTAATTTGGGAGCTCTTTATAGTCATATGAGGGAATGACTTAGCAGAGGATACTGGGGAAAAGGGGACATTTAAATGAATGGAGTTGAATGACCGTTGTGATCACAGTTTCCCATTAGGCATCTGTGGAGGCCTAGTAGCCAGCATATAGAGTAAAAAGATGAGTTTGAATTCTGAACATCCAGAATTAAAGCAAACTCAAAGACAAGAATTAACATTATACAACTACACAGTATAGGAGTTTTTCAATGTTAAAATCTGGAGCAATCTCTTATTTTCATCAGGGCTCTTTTTAATAATCTAAAAATCAACCTCATGTAGGAATCACCCACAGCCATAAAAAAATCACTATAAAACCGAATAATTAAATGGAGAATGAACCCAGCCCATGACAAAATTCTCCACTGAACAAGGAGCGGCCATCTCACCAATCTGTGCTCTTTTAGGAATCAGAGCCCATCCAAATGTTTCCTGGAACTTTTGCCTGCTTTATATACTGTTGTAGTTTGAGGGGAGCCTGTCATATCCAAAGCCTTTTTATTTAGCGAGTCATTGAGCAACTGAGAGCAGCAAGTCCAAACCTAATTTCATTTTTCAGTCATTGATTCATTTATTTATTTGTTTTCTGCTCTTGAACTTGAGATGTCTTGTAATAGTGTAAAAATGTCTGTTAGTGTATCCCAGATTCCGAAAAATTTAAACACTTTGGAAAAGAAGATATGGTTCAACTTGCCCTCAAGAAACCTATTTTGTCAAAGTAAATACATAAACTAAAGGCTATGGTTGTATTCTTCTTTACAGGAATTCGGGACCTGGCCCACTGAGGCCAAAGAGAGTACAGGCACATTTTGCACACAAAAGGAATGGCATCAGCAGGGAAAGTTAAGGCCGGTTCATGTACAAATTCTGTGTTATTCCCTTTGCTCAGACATGTGATATGCCCTGTCCAAATTGTGCTGTGCAGGAAGTTGGGGTAGTAAGCGCTCACCAACAGCAGCTAGTGGTACCTCTGCTGTGCCAGAGCCTTAGCCTTCATCAAGAGTGTGGTAAAAGCTAAAGGAAAGCAGCAGTTCAACTTTAGAAAAGACAGTTAAACTTTTTCAAAAACCTCAGGAAATGTTTGTTTGGGACCTTTTTATTAGACTTCGAATTGCAACACTGGGGTTGCTGTTCAAAAAGGAGCTCAACACACTCATTATACCACTGTGCACTCTGCTGATAAGTATGCAGAGAAATGCTGTCTGTTTAATCTGTGTGGGCATTCAAACCTTCTGTAACACTTGGTAGAAATTCTGGGCTGAATAATTATTTGTACTGCAGGAAAATAAAGCAATTCTCACAACAGCTGTTGTAATCTTTGTAGTAAAAGCAGGAGAATTTGTGCAGATGCTCCAGTCTTGGGAGCCATAGAGGCAGATGTATCAGATGAAATACCAGTACATGGTTTTGCATAATTTCTTCTTACCAATCACAGCTACAGGAGCACCAATTTCCTGTCCATCACCCTTTTCTTTCACCACTGTTTCCTGCAGTGCATCAACTCTACCCAGGTTCTGCCTTCTCTTCACTGACAACACCATACAGTAAAGTAGCAGTGTTTAAATACATCTACATCTTTCCAAAAAGTGAATTTTGCTTTATTCTCATGAATAGGACACAGCTGTTCCCCTACCTTCTGTACTAGGTTCATATCTCAGCTAAAGAAATAAGTTGGATGAACTTGTGGTTTGTCAGAGCAAGCAGGACAGAAGCAACTTGTTCTGGATGAAAAAGAAATTACATAGATGGCATTTCCTTCGCAGGTCTGGGCAGAGGTATCGGTATGAAAAACCTCCAAATGGTGGCATGTGTTGGTCTGGAAATGTGCATATGAATGACTATTCATTTCTTTAACATAGGAAGTGTTCCTCTAAATAGACAGGGAAGAACTAAAAAATTAGCAAAATGTAATTCCATATTGGAGTAAGACTCAATTAATACTTCTTTTCTTATCTACAGAAACTGATAACGCATGACATTTACTATTGTCAGACATATTCTGCCCTCTTATGCTGATACAGCTTCTCATGATTTTCCATTAGTAAGCAACTCAGAAAAAGTGTATTTCAAGAGAAGATATTTGAAGATGGTGATCTAAGTTGACTCCAATCTCCAGGAGAGGAAGGAATTGTAAAAACAAGAAGCATATGGAGGAATTCACAACAAGGTGAGAGTAGGACAGTAGAAAATGGGGTAGGAAAAGCAGGAGGAAGATCAGGAGCAGAGAGGACAGCTGATCCTCGCCAATAGATAGAAATGATTGCCATGCTCTCCTCTTGGTCCAAGTTCCCATTTCACCCCGTGATGATTTCTTACACACTCTGTGTCTCAAACATTTTGTAAATAGAAACAGTATTTAACACATTCATGGAAAAATGTCAAAGAACATTTCCTATGCACATTTTCTGTTATGAGGTGAATTTGCAAAGCAGACGGTACAAGTTTTAACACCAACACCCATCACCACAGCATATAGAAAAGTCAGAGTAAGTAGCATACTAAGTAACACATCCACCACATGCTGGCCTTTTTTTTTTTTTTTTTTCATTCTCTCTCTACAGTAAAAGGTTAGGAGTTGAGATTTTGGGGTTTTTTTTCCCTTTTAAATAATACAGGTCTGTCCTACTGCATCCGTATGTGGGAAGACAGGTCACAGAGGAAGGATGTCTGTAGTAGCAGATTTGTTCTCTAATCTGGGATTACTCCAGCACACACAGGTATGTCTTCAGCAGAAGTGAACTTTTACCCTATGGTAAAAATTATTCATGCCACTAGAGTTAGTGTTGGGTGAGCAGTATACAGGACAAAGCAACGCCAAACTCACCTGCAATCACATGAAATTGGTTTGCTTATTGACTAGATTTAGTTAAAGGATTATTGAGAGTGAAATTGAGCATAGAATATAGCCTTGAAAAACTATTAACTGTGAAGTATTCACAGGGAAAATAATGTCATACTCCTTGTTCCCACTCCTGGCTCATACCATACCCTTTTCACTTGGGAGATCCCCAAATACCACAGACAGGGAAGCTGTAATACAGTAGAGGTGGATGGGCTGGAAAACACTCTTCTCATGTATTTCTCCACTGGATAAATTTGCCCGATACCACTATTTCCACATAAGAATGTGTAAACTCCTTCTATTTACCATATTGCCATTAGGTCTCAAATAAAATTGCTTGTAATAAGTAATTCTTAGACTTTTTTTTTTTTTCATATAATATTGTACTGCTTAGCACAAAATCTACAGGAGAGAACACAGGCCACATCTGAGCTGCTACACCACTGCATGAAATTACTTTCAGAAATCAGTGCTTCAGTAAAAAGATTAAGCAGTGTGCCAGTTTTTAACTGTTTGGATCCAATCATGTTGTCTGTGATGTGTTGGTTCGTCAACGAATGAAGAGTAGTTCTACAAAAGCTAGATGTCTTTGGAAGATAGCCCCTTAAAAAGGCATTTTAGTTAATCAAAGAAAGATTGTGCTTTTCCCACTATTCTTTTCAAATACTTTGTTAAGTAAGAATCCAGTAATTAGGTAAGTTAATGCAATACAATGTAGTGGAATAAAACGCCTTAAAGGATGGTCTCAGGCTCATAGCCAAAGTCTAAGTCATAGACTATATCTATTTTTATTTCAGAAATGACTAACAGCTCAGTTCATGTCTTTCCCAGCTGTAGCTGTGCAGCTGAATGGGGAAAAAACAGATGTTCACAATATAGAAACTTCCTCTGATAGTTCATGAACTCACAAATGTGTATGGTAGGAAAGTAGCCTGTTTCTATCACAAACGGGAAGCACAACCATCAAACACAGCTTGAGATCCAGGCCTGAAATTGTTTTACAGCAGAACAGATCTAGACACGGTTCCCGACACAGTTCCCAGGACACAGGCAAATCCCAGGATAGAGGATCATGTATTTTCATTGACATGGAAGCTGGTATGATTTTCGTTTATAAAAATGTGTGTGTAAATGCCAGTTTCTCATAAACACATCACTAAAATGTGTGACAGAGTTTTTTAAAAACTCAGTTGGATTACAGAACTATCACTGTTATTATGGTTCAAGTACAGAAAAGGACATTGGAATTAAAACAACTACCCTTCCAAATATTTACATACACTGCCTTTTGGATAATTGATCATTTGTGTGTAATTGTCAGTGACCTGAGAACTCACAAAAGCAGGCAGGTTACAATGTCTAAGATCAGATATGTGATTCATAAGCAATGGATGATTTTGCTTCCTACACATGCTGCTTGCTCTTTTAATTTGAACGTTAAAAAGCCAACAATTACAGAGATTATCTCTGTTCTCATGTATTTACACAGAAACTTTTCCAACAGGAACATTTTGGGGATTCCACCACAGCAATATCAGAGAGCTGCTTGGAGAGGAGCTGTGGCTCTCCTGCTCGTGCCCAGACACATTATCTTCTGTTGCTTCCAGCACCATAAAAATAAGATGTCCCAGTTCTGTCATCACAGGGATGCAGCAGGTACAACATTCTGAGGAGAAGTGCATCTGCCTTGCTTTCAGTGGAGTGGAGATGTGCCCCAGGACCCTGCACCCTCTTCACTGCCTGCTGATCTCTATTCCCCTTTCTGACCCTCGAGACAAGCCTGTGCTACTTTAGGTTTCATGCCTCAGATACTGAACCCTAAAACAGAGTATCCTGCACTTGAGTTACCCTTTCCACTTTCAATGTGTGTGGCCCTGCTTTGGTGTTTCCTTTAACACATTTACCCTGGTTCCAATTCTGGGTCACATCTTCCTTCAGTTCCCCTGGTTCCCCTATTTTATTACTGACCAGTTGAATATTTTCCCCAGTAAGTTTCACTTAAATGTTTGCCCACATGATGAGGGTCTGATTTTATTTCAATCTTCCAAATTTCTAACTTTCCTGCCCTGAAAACTTCATTGCAGGTTACAATCAGGTGATGGTAATAATTACATGTCCAACAAACCTTTGACTGAAGACAGACAGAAGAATACAGACACAGCCAAGCTCCCATTGCACCCGAAAGGTGATTCAAGTTCTTTCCCCATTTCCTGTGAATTTAGTTTTTCAGGAAAGTTGGGTGATACTTGACCTTTTTTTTTTCTGACTGTAATATGTTTTTAGTTTAGAACAGCTTTGTTCTACGTGGGTTTGTAATCTCTTCATCTTTGCAGAAATTACTTCAGGTTATGCCAACTTTAAAGCTTTTTATGCAATGGAGAAGGTTCATGTGCCTATGGCATGGTGCCAGGGTCTGTCCAACTCTCCATTCTCCCCCCACCTCTCTGTTGCTCCTTGTCACGGGAAAGACAGGGCAGAATTGCTCAGTCCAACCTCCTGGATGTTTTTCAATCAAGCATATGAAACTTCCTGCATGTTTGTGTCCAATTATGATTTTTCACATCTGTCATCCTCACCAATTTCAGTATTATTAGCACTTTAATGATTTATCTCTAACAGGGAATGTTCTTGCTACAGTGAAACTGTATTTCTATAGGTTTAGATTGCATAAATGGAAACGTGTATAACATGAAAAAGAGGATCAACAGGTTAATAACATTCTTGAATACTCATTTCAGAAAACCACCTTTTGGGAACTTCCCTCCAGTCTCACACGGCAATAAATCGTCTACAAAGCCTGGATGCATTTCCATCGCTCCCAATGAATTGGATTAAAGGTGGCATTTCACAATGGTATCGCCTGGTATGACAGATTTACATTAGCATAAAACTAGAATGAACTTAAAAATAAACGCACAAAATAAGAAAACAATTTTCAACCCAAACTGACATCTGCTGCTGTTTGATATTATTAAAGGAATCTGAGGCAGCCAAGTTTTAAACTTATGTTTTGCACATGCACGAAGCACTGCTTTTAGATACATTTTGGTTGGGAACCCCATGAGTTCTATCTCCATAATTGCCCAGCTGAGCAGACTTGTGGCCTATTGTAAAATTAAGATTTGTCTCCAAAATTTTTCTAAATTAATTATTAATTTATCATGTAGGTGATGTAGCCCTAAAAGGTCTGTAATTACATCACTATCATCCACAGTTGGCTCTAAAAGACATATTAGAAAATGAATAGTCAGTGTTTCAACCAAAGTAGCTATGGAACTCCCTTATTTACAGAGAACAAAAGAAAAAAAAAAAACACAAAAAAACCCTAACAAAACAAACCAGAAGTTTTAATGTTTATTTGCTCTCTGGTAGCCTAAAGAAAATTTAAGTAGGTGTCAGTTTAAAAGAACCCCAGGAGACAGGACATTATTTTCCCTACGCAGATGTCTTTTTCTGTGGGAATCGAGAACAAGGATCATGCTCTCCACCCACATGATATTAGTAATTGTCAGAATAAGAAATTTTGCAAATTAAATCAACAAATGCCTAAACCAAAAGTGAAAACTCCAACAAAAGCCTAGCAAACCAGGCAATGAGTCCAAGTTATGAGGCATGGACTTTATGTCCAGTTATAAAATCATTCCATGGCTAATTACATGATGAACGCCCCTTCATTTCAGAAGGCTGGAACTTTACTACAGAGGAGAAAAGCCATAGGAAATTTCTGGTTAAAGGGAGCAACACTGATTGATTTGGTATGCAGCTATTTGGATTTACTTTGTTTGTACGCTGCAAATGTGGTTTCTGGTACAGAGTAAAAACTCAGTACTGACTGGTTTAGTTATTGTGCATTATAAACCAGGTGATACTATTTGACTTCTGTTCAACAAGTACTCTCTTTAAAAGGTTTTATTATTTAACCAGATTAGGAATTTATTATATTGTCATTCAAATGTGGATGTTTATGAGGTTTACCTATTCATTTTCAAATACATTTTTAGTGTCAATCTTTTACTAGTTGTGGCTATGACTGAAAGTTTCCAAGAATATGTGAGCAAAAGATCATGTTGTGTTTTCTGCATATCCTGAATTGAGGTACACTCAGGTCTGCATACACATATGTATTTACTGTCTTATATTTGAGGGAAACAAGATTGGAGAAATACTTACTTCAAGAAGAAGAAAAGAGAACATTTGCTTTACTGTGAGAATTAAAAATATATTAAAAAAGAAAATTTTGAAAAAAACCCTATGTATTATGAAAACATTATATAAGAAGCGAGAAAGCTAGCAAGTTGGAATGTTAGAGTGTTAGAAGTGGCAGAAACAAGAATATCGTGCAACATGCTCAAAGTAGGCAGAAAAACTTAGTAGTGATTCAGGAAAGGCAGAGATTGACAGATCATTCTGTTCTGTACTAGGAAACAGACAGATACGGCCCTTCTCTAGCTAAGGGCAATTTTAGACACAAACACAATGAAACCAGCTAGTCTAAAGAACCTCTGGGAAAGAGATTTTTCCAAGCAGGTGTTTAGTTGTCCACTTCTCTGAGGTGGCTGACGGGCAGGAGCTGCTCATTCTGGCTCAGGAGAATTCAGAGGTGCAGCCTGAAAGCATGAGGTACCTCTGAGACCTGGTGGCCATTGAGGGAGGTCCCCTTTCTGCTCTCCTTCTCTGCCTCTGATCCTGTCTCAGCTCTGCACAGCCCCCAACACTCACAACATTGTTCTACAAGCCACTTCAACAGTACCGCAAAAAAACTGTCCAGTTTGCATTTTTGCAGGTTTGGTTTTTCACTGGATTAATGAGCTGCAGCACCTCATGGAAAGCTCAGAAGAATATCATAGCTGGCACCATATAGTTAATGAATATAAGCAGATGGGATTTTGCAGGTAAATGTTTATGAAGGGGCAGAATGACACTACCGCCCTTGAGCAGGGTTGGCCAGCTGGAATCCAGTGACCATCCCTCTTCCACCTTCTCCTGCAGCTTCATCCTTGCTGAGAAACACCCCAAGCATATGCTGGGCGACCCAAGAGACACTGCTGCAGGGAATAGACTTCAGTACGTGGGTTCTGTGTATTTCACATGGCTTGCAGACACTGACTTCGAAAAACTGCTCAGTCAGCAGCCCTAGAGGAATTAACTGACAGTAAAATCAAGATGAAGCTCCACAGGAAAGGTTCACAGATACAGAGTTCATACAGGTCTGCAGCTGGACACAGGCTGTGCCCTTCAGGCCTTGCTTTCACTGAAAGGGAGTCAGACAACGTACTAGGGAGAGAGGGGACTTGTGTGAGTGGAACAGTTTCCAGACTTCTATTTAACTATATTTAACTAAGGCTTGTTGTTTAAATCCACTCAAACAGACATTTACTGATGCAGGTTAAACTCAGTAGGTGTAGCAAACATAACAGTCATGGTACTGAAGCATGCTCCATTCTTCCTCTGATCTGATAGCCAACCTTTGCAGATGACTTCTCCTCATTGAAAGAGGGAACCTTTTCAGTTACAGGGACCGACTGATTTCATAGCAGTTTTAACAGTGAAATGTTGGAATCACATAGCCTAGAGAAGGAATGAGCATTACAATAATCATGGACAGACACTCAAAGTGAAAAAGGAGCCCTCCTCAGCCTTCTGGAAAATTTCCATATTGTCCCTGATTTCAGTCCCTGGAAACCTTTTTAACATGGTTGGTAAAAGTAATTAACTAGATATTCCAAGATTCAGCTAAACATTTTACATACTGTTCCTATTGTCAATTATTTGTTTAGATTTGCCTAATAAAACCATCAAATATGGAATTTATTGATACAGTGCAGCATTAACTCTTCACTTGGGACTTAAGCAGGAGGTTTTATGCAGGTTTTACGGGGAGTTGTAGCCATTCCTCCCAGTACTTAATATTCACATCAATGAACTAGAAATAACACATAAAACCCTGGTGAATAAAATTTGTAGATGGCCCAAAGGTGGCCAAAGGGGTGAATCTCCACAAAGACAGGCCAGGCAAGTAGAAAGCGAAGTGTACTCAGAGACAGCTACATGCAAAATACATCTAGGGTCAATGAAGGCTAACCCCATGCCCAACATAATGCACTAAATCTTGGAAAGTAGTGACTTTCAAGAAGTAGTAAACATGGACAG
The DNA here is from genome assembly GCA_013396735.1 of Grallaria varia. Lineage (NCBI taxonomy): Eukaryota > Metazoa > Chordata > Aves > Passeriformes > Formicariidae > Grallaria > Grallaria varia. The sequence goes on from VWZG01007029.1 coordinate 671,283, forward strand.
CTAAACAAATCCTTATGCTCTAACTAAACAAACCCACATGCTGTCACTAAACAGATACATGTAAGGCAAAAATAAAGGATAAAAAATGTAAATGCAAGTCTCTAATTATCATGGATGATGTGGAAACAGTTCATTCCAGTCCAGCAGCCCCACTTTAAATAGGTATTAAAATTGAAAAAAAAAAAAAAGCCACAAGAATGTATCAAAAATTTTTTGAATGAAAGATGCAACAAATTCAGTTTGTTCTCTGAATAGAGAATAGAGGTGATTTGAATACCATGCACAAATATCTGTCACATAAAAGGAAGAAATGTATATTGCAGACTTCTTAACCTCATGGGAAAAGCCGTAAGAAGAGCAAGTGCCTGGAAGCTGAAGCCAGACAAGTTTAAATGTGGCATGCTAGAGCAGCCTTAGATGAACATTAGATGTTATCAGATGAACCACTAGAATGAGTTGCTTTTGAGGGTCACATACTTACAGTCACCATTTCCTTCAAATAGAGAACTGATGACCTCCAGCAGGACAGGCTCTAATTAAATGCAAGTCAGACACTAGTAATTCCTGAAACATTGGGTTAACAGGTGTTTAACAGCTCATGAGACAGCAGTGTCTGATGACCCTTTCTGCTTTAAGCTCCATGAATACATGCACAAAGTTGAACACAGTAGCTTGCTTTCTAATAATTTTTAGATGCTTCATTTTAAAGTGTTTTCCACAGAATGCCTGACCTGGCCAAATATCTTTGAAAGTGATACAATAGTATGCAGATACCTGGACATGCAATTAATGTGTAGGCACCAAAAGAATTCTTGCATGTCTCAAGATTCAGACAGTACAAGATCTTTACAGAAGGAATGATACAGGAAATGTGACTTTGTAGTCATTAATTCCGAATCTTTCTGGCTTGTCACAGATACAGAAACACCTCTAGAAGGCAAAGAACTCTCATAGACATTCTAGACTCTTCCTCAAGTTGCAGCCCTTATCTACATTTGCATATTACTTCTGAAAGGAAAAAAAAATACAGGTTTATGAATTTGAATAAAATATTTATTACATTCAACCTTTCAGATGCTGCAATAAATGTTCTTACAAAATGGCACTTCCTTGTGACTAGTAGAAGTGGGGCACGGGAAATGCTGCAGCCTGTCCCCAGCACCAGAAAAATTGGTTGTTTTCTTCCCTCTGGGTAGCACTGCTATCAGAGCTCCCAGAGGCAACCTCACCTGCTCTCACTTTGACTGAAATATCCACAAGGATTCACAGGCTCCCCTTTTACATGAGTTTTGAATTCCTGATCATAAGGGCATTCTTCTTTCCTAATCTATTCTGTCTGCATTTCAGTACAGGTTGACTCACATTTTCCTATTTGAAATCAGTGTTCTGCCATGACCATCTGCTTCAATATTACTTTCTACTGCTTCATAAATATGAAAGATAAAAAAATAACTCCCAAACAACTCCAAATGCTAAAGAAGAGATTGCCATAAGATTATTTTATAAGATTGGTTATGACATATTAAAGTAGAAATTTAGGGCCACTTTGATTACTATATCCAACAAACCATTTTCAGGACAGCACCTTAATATTACCTGGCAATAAAATATGAACTGAGATATTAATTGATAGCAGCTAAAATATATTTTCAAATGCAGCTTGCTGCCTTGCTGTACTATACCATCTATGCTTTGTCTATACTATCTTGGTTAGTAGAGGTTTCTGTTGCCCAAATACACGTCCATCCTAACATGTTAGCAGTATACTGGTGTTATAAGCACATCTCAGTGGGGTGTACCTGTTTGGGGTCATTGATTTCTGCAGGGTCAGGATCTCATTCTGTTAAGGAGAGCTTCACATCTGGCATTACTGGTTGCTGATGTGGTGCTTTCCCTGTCCTCTCACTTCTTGACAGGCTGGAGCGGGCTGCTAATCTGCCACTAGTGGGGTTCCTTCTTAGGCCCAGTGCTCTTCTACACCTTCATAAATGGCTTGGACGCAGGACTGGATTGGTTACAGAGCATGTTTGCAGATGACAAACACCTGGGAGGAGCTGTTGATTCTCTGGAAGGCAGGGGATTGTCCCGCCCTGCTCTGCACTGGGGCGGCCTCACCTGGGATATTGTGTGCAGTTTGGGGCACTGCAATATAGGAAAGATATTTAAGCTCTTGGAGAGTGTCCAAAGGAGGGCAAGGAAGGCGGTGAAGGGCTTTGAGGGGAAGCCAAATGAGGAGCAGCTGAGGGCACTTGGTCTGCTCAGCCTGGAGAAGAAGAGACTGAGGGGAGACCTCACTGCAGTTACAACTTCCTTGGGAGGGGAAGAGGAGGGGCAGGCACTGATCTCTTCTCTGGAGTGAGCAGGGACAGGACCCGAGGGAATGGCCTGAAGTTGTGTCAGGGGAGGTTTCGGTTGGATATGAGAAAAGGGTTGTTCCCTCAGAGGGTGCCTGGGCACTGAACAGGCTCCCCAGGGCAGTGGTCACAGCACCAAACCTGACTGAGTTCAAGAAGCATTTGGACAATGTACTCTCGGGCACTTGGTGTGACTTTTGGGGATGGTCCTGTGTAGGGCCAGGACCTGGATTCATTGATCCTTGTGGGTCCCTTCCGACTTGGCATATTCTGTGATTCTGTGGGTTTTCAACGCAGTTACTACACATTGCTTGCCTGAAGAACAAACCTATGGCTGCAGAGTTGTCATGCATATGCAGTTTGTGAACCAAGAATTGAATTTCATGACTTGCCTTTCCTTGTCACTTCAAAATTAGAACAGCAAGGTAATAAATCAAAAAGCTAGCTAATAAATAAAAGAGGTGATAGTGGCATTCATAAGCCACATGCACATGCATGTCAAACTTCATATGCAAGCTTCTCAGGTAACCTGAATTCAATTGTATTACTCCCAAACTTACTTGCAAAACTACACTCTTGTTGATAGTCAGAAACAGAAGAGCTTTTGTTTTATTTTTATTTATTCCTTACATCCGATGCTGTTCTTCACTGAGATATCTTGCACGCTGTTCTTGGCCCTAGTAGTGACATTCTGTATTTACTGGGAATTTCTCTCTGATTTCGATGAACTCTGCTTCATATTGTGCAAGGAAATGTAGGTGTAATGGATTATTTAGCATGAGAGCCTCAGTATACGCAGAACAGCATAACAAATCCATTTTTACTGAATGACTAAATTCAGAAAACACGAAACAATCAGAGACATAAATTTAGATATCCCGATATGAAAATTATTATGGAGAATAAGGTAGTTCCAGTTCCTAATGAAGAAAACAACCTCTCTTAGAAGAATCTGTCTCCATCCCTTTCCTGTGAAGAAAAGATTTTGGACTGTTCTTCACCAGAAAGAATGACAGACTTCTTGGTTAGGTCTGCTTATCATATGTGCGACTCTAATGGTGGATGGGTTATCGCTCTGCTCATGGTTTTGTATATCGGTATATAATTGTATTAATTGCGTACGCAAACATACAGATACTGAGTTATAAAAATAACAGGTGATCAACCTCATGTTTGTGACAAAAATTCCTGCTACACAATCTCAATCATTAACTTTTTTCCTGGGACTTGGTCTATTTTTTGGGAGATGGTTGAGAGATGTCTGTGTTTGTTGGCCTTTTATCTTGTTTTCTGTAACTGAGTAAATCTAACATTGCATGCAGAATAGAATGGTCAGGCGTCTGTGCACAGGAGTTAAACTCTGTCAGTTTCACACATCATTCACATGCAGTCCTCTTCCTACAATTGGTATTCATTTTATTCATCCTATACATTCTCTAGAAGAATTCTCTAGAAGATCTCTTCATGAGCACTGGGAAAATTGGCACTAGCGGATTCCTAAACATGTTGGAGAATCAGATATTCAAATTACAAAAAAGGCAAGCATTTGAGAATGGTCGTATAGATGATTTCCAGGAGGCCCTGCAATTATTTGTGTTTGGGATGGGAAAAGATTAAAATGCCATTTGCATGACTGATGTTAAACCTTCTATCTTGTAGTCTTGTAAATGAATTACTGCCTCACAGGCACTTCGTGTTATGAAAACATTTTACATTCAACTGGAATAATTGCACATTTAACTTCAAAGCTACAACCTGCCTGGGGTATTAATTTGTCAGGTCCACACTGGAAGTGTAGAAATGTCAGAAAAATTGACTCAGGATAGAGCTGTCATGCACCACATACTATTCCATCTTGTCTTCAGTCTCTACTGCAGATATTGAATCAAAATTTCTCATAATTCAGGGGAACTGATACCTGACAACCATTGAAGAATGTTTATCCTGCCTGAGTGAGACTTCTGGGTAGTATTACAAAATGAAGAGCTATTATATTGTACCACTGCCGGCTTGCTCTATTACTTTTAAATTGGTTTTGTATGCACAAATAGCTGTGGAGCTAGGGTATGTTCCTCATACAGATAGTTATTTAATCTGTTTTAAATTAAAAGAAGGCTGTGAAGTTGGTTTTATTTTTGAATCACTGTGGTAATGAAAGCTTGCAAAGAGATAACGGCCCTGGTAATGCAAGCATGAGTAATGCCCAAGTGATTTAATTCATTGCCTTTGCAATGTTCCTGCTGGTTACAGAACTATTTGGCATTAAGATCATCATTGCTTTTAGGATCTGCTGGGAAATGTGACAAAACACCTTAAATTTTATGCCAGTTTCCTATGTTTTTAAGTCAAAATCAACAAAAAAGATTTCACCATTTTCCACCTTTTTTTTTTTCCATACCAAGGATCAGATGTTGTGTGGGGCAAGTTAAACAATGCAAACTGAGATAAACCTGATGGATATGTGGCATCTGGGGACAACCTGCTTGTAGCTGCTCAAGGAGTCAGCCTTCATGAGCTTAAGGTAGCTTCTTCATTTGGCAGGGATGATTTCACAAAGACAAAGCTATTAGAAATAAAAACTCATCGACTCACATAATGCATTGGTGATCTTTTGATCACAACAGAAACTTGATTTTATATACTATATTTTGCTACTGAAATAATTTGCCTTATTAAAATATATGCAGAGAATTGATATGAAAATCAATTGTCAAGTAGTGATTTATTCTCAATAGTTACTGAAAAGCTTTTTTCTTGGAATTTGGTAACTTATTAGTTCAATTATATCTTTACCTTAAAAGTTATGATGGTGCAGGAGTTACAGAGAACTTAAAAGCATAGGTAATCTTTCAAAGCTGTTATTTGGTTTATTATGTTTACTTCTAACACCATTGCTTCAAAATTATTTAATTTGTTCCATCTTTGAATTTTCCAATTTATGTTTAATATTTAATAAAATGAACTTTTTTTTAAACTTTCTCAACATAAATTTAGGAGAGCAAAAGATGTATTTGTAATTAAAATCTGGTATTTCTGGTTACTTCTGTACAGCTCCTCTAAAACAGCTTGATGTTATGCTTGAGATAGTTCTGAAGTATTCGTGGGCTAAATATCTCTGAAAACATACATTAAACAGTAAACTGGTGCTATCACCATTATTGGAGTAAAATATTCTTGTCAAATCTTTCCAATAAATCAGTCAATGAGGCAGTTATTTAATTTCTATGATCTAATGTCTGCTGCTACTTTTAATTAAAAATGTATCTAATCAAGTAAACATTATTATGACCAAAACATTTTCTACTTATGAATTTTAAGTGTCACCAAACACATCTGGAACTTTGCTTAATAGATCACAGAAGTGTCCAAATTTGCCGAGAAAAAAAATACAGACAGCAAATTTCGGGAGAAGGATGGAGTCTTGTGTTTATTTGAAGCAGTCTGTAGCGGTGATAGATAACACAACGAGGGCTTCATTTAACCACCTGCAGTAGACCATTAGTTTTGCAAGATAATTGGTTTAAGAGAAGGCAAGACATGCTTAAATTTCGAGTGACCTGATTTCTATGTTTTCAGCACTTTCTGTAAAAGAGTGCCTAACAAAGCCTGCAATATAGGAAAGTGTGTAATGGCTACGTTTGCAGGGAATTGAGTGGCTGTCGGATGACAACGCTGACTTCCCACAAGGGTGACTAACCACTGGAGCTTCTGTTCAGGGACAAAGATGTACTGAAATGTGTTATTCTGTGAGTGTGCTCCAGTGAGGCATTAAAAATTCAAACTAAAGAAATATATGGTTTTTTGCTACAACTGGATGTGCAGCAGAGCCCAGCTCCCTGCTGTTTCCTGGGGCCAAAGCAGCAGCTGAGATAAGTGCTGGGACTGGTTCAAGGTGAGGGTCGGAACCAAGGAATTCACAATGGTATGGAGACACCCCAAGCAGCAGGAAAACTGGTCTGTAGATGTGGATGAAATGGTGACTTGGAGAATGCAACATTCAGCACTGCATTAATTTTTCTAAGTTGTCGTCTTTGAGGTATTACAAAAGTTGCGTTTGCTGATGAAAGGAAAATGATCTTGTTGGGTGCTGCCATTAACCTGCTTGCTGGTCTCACTGGGGTCAGTGAGGACCTTGCCAAGGTTTCTTTTTCTTTGCTGCAGGGATGAGCACTGTGAAGCTGAGAGGGGAGGCAAAGGCTGCCTGTTGTCAAGAATCAGCAGCACAGTTACATCAAAGTGATCTTTCATCTGGCTGGACTTCACCTGGAAGGACCACCCCATCACAAACAGAGGCACAAATCAGTCACATTCAGCATCTGGATTTTACAGGAGGTGCTTAAACTAGGATTTGTATTTCTGTAGGCACTCAGTACAAATAATAGATGAGAGAGGCACATCCACAGTGTGACTTAACTATTGCAACAAATTAGCTAATCCAAATCCAAGCAGCCCTCATGTTCAGCAAAATTGTGTTCATGTAGGTCACAAAGAAGACACGATTAAAATAACATGATATGTAAAATAAGGTTCCTAAATATCTTTTCAATTTTAACTTGTTCTTTTGCAAATTCTCATTGAGGTTAGTGGTTTGCATGTGGTGTCTTTTATCAGCTAGGGATAACAGCTTTGACACGACTGAAAATTTGCCATAAGAAGACTCAGTTAAGCTCTATTAATAATTTGAGAAATAATTTGAATGGACTATTCAACAAATAATTATTCCGTTATCATATTCCCTGCCAGTCTTTCTTTCACTCACTTGAACAGAAAAACCTTATGTTGTTAACTAATGTTTACCATGTAAAGTTGCTGAATTCTTGGTCCTCAGACTGGAGGGCATTAGTGAGAATAACAATGGGATATACCTAGCTGAAATAATAGAATTTTTATTTAGATATTATTTAGTTTGCATCATGACTGCGCAAGACTGTCGCTGTGTAAATTATGTTTATTGCTTAACTAGAAACTGTTATGAAATTTCAATTTTAGGTCGTAAAACTCAGTGTTTGGGAGCAACTCCTAAAATACCATATGATAACCTGCGATTTTTATTTCTAAATTAATAATGCACCAGCAGTGTTCTCTAGTGAAGAAAAGAGCTCTGTTCAAAGTGCTGGTAGGCAGCAAGGTATCGTGAATGTTGTCAGACTTAAAGCAGCAGCTTTATCAAACAGAGAGTAAACCCACGTTGTTACTGCTCTGTACAGGAACGTCACAATGGGAACCGCTGTTTGGAGAAAGGCACCTCAAGGGCACCAAGCGAGCTTAATTCACCAGCTTCAAAGTGGAGCTGCTTTTAATTTAAAGGCTTGTTCAGTTTCCTAGGACAGCTGCTAATCTGTTTCTGTGGGATACTCCACTGATACACTGCAGAGGGCTTTCTGCCTGCACTAGCTTCTGAGTTACACTTGTGTTCACTGTAAGCATTGCCGGGGAAAGAGAAGGAAGCTCTGCTGGCAAACAGTGAAATGAATTCTTGTGTTCACAGACAGAGTCGAACATTGACACCCATTTTTTAATGTAAAATTTCAGCTTCTCTGCAGTTCCTGAGGACTGTTCTTTTGACTGATGACAGTTCTGGTCCTCATGCCTGTCTGTAGGAGGAGCCACCAAGGTATTCTGGCCAAATAATCCCTATTGTGCCATGAAGGGACTCAACAGCTCAGCTCCCACATGGCATTGATTTGTGATTTAGAAGATGATTTGTGCTTGTGGGTCTGTGCTTGAGCTGTGGACTTCCCTGCTGATGTCTTCTTTGCCTTTCAGGTTTCCCTGATTTGAATGCACTGGCTGCAAAATTAGCATCATTTACCCTGGACAATTAAGCATGCCCTTGTGAGTTGCATCAACAACGTACAAATATTTTGAATATTTTTACATGTTATTGGTTTTTTTTTTGGTTGGTTGGTTGGTTGTTTTTCCTTGGAGCACAGTGCTTCCTGTCATAAACCCAAATGCAGGCTAATGTCTAGTGTGATAAGATTTCAGTGAAAGTGCTCAGAAATCATGGACATACTGTTTGCTGAAATAAAGTTTCATTTCAGCAGTGAGTTGAAGCCTATGAATCAAACACTCCAAAATTACCCTGCAGGGTGACAGTTATATACAAAACAAAACTCTTATACTAGAGAATCATCAACTTTACTCAAAATCTACAGACAAAGTATCACAGTTGTCATTGCGGATCAGGATTACTGAGGGTACAGGAGACCTCAGGAACTAAAAACCTCACTTAGTTACTGCTATTGTTGTCCTATTGCAAAATCAAAGGATGACACTAAATCTAATCTGCTTCAACAACATGACATCAGAAATACAGACAGCACCGCATTCCTTATGACTTTAATTATAAGTACTACAAGTTTATACTTGTGTAAACATATTCACAGCTGCTTACTACTACTAATATATATACACAACTATATTTGATTGTTGGCATCATGAAAATAAAAAAGAACTCTGTATGAACTGAAGAAAGAAACCTCATAGCTTTTATTTTTTGTCATTCTACAAGTGCTCTCCTAGAAGTTAGCTTATAAGCATCTGACTATATATAACCTTAATTAGTGATTGTGCCTTCAGCGCTTTCAGCTGATAATAAATGGATTTTCTAGGAACTTTACTTGAGTAAATTGCCATATTTAGCAGTCTTATCTTTTCAGATTCTTTTTCAAGCCTTGGGAATAATTTCTTGCTGTGTTAAGGCAGCAGGGCTTTCTCTCTTAATTCTTGTCATTCCATTAAGTAAACCTGCTGAGCAAATAGCTGTTATTATAATAGTGTAGATTTTCTACTGCTCCATTGGAGTGAAAATAAGGTTGATAATTGACCAATATGTTATAGCATTTATCCAGTGTCTTAATGGAATACAATCTCTATTAGATGTTCTGTTTGTTGCCTATAAATATGAAAAAAAAAAAAAAAATCAGGTCCATATCAGTAAGAAATAAACAGGAATCAACCATATGGGCTGGAACTTACTAGAAGATTCTTACCCTCAGTTTCAGTTTGTTGTCTACTTCTCCGTTTTGTTTAATTCCTTTTATATATTCTTACATTGCTGAAGACTCCATGAGTTTTAGGTAAGGTTTTAAATGGAGTCAGATAAATGTAGGTAACCAAATCAAACTGATTTTGCACTGTATGAGTGAGGTTTTTTCCCACACTGGAATTTTGCTTACTTTTCCTTAAGTCATCAAGAAATGCTGACTTCTTGAAGTAAGAGCTAGCTAGACCGAACTTGTCTTTTTTCACCTCAATACTCCAGCAAAAAGAGAAGGAAATCCAGCTTACTCTGAATACAGTGGAGTAGACACTGTGGTCTTCCACTGCAGAGTCACTGAAGTGCAGAATGAAATTTCCTGTCAGCATTCCTCACTGGAGACTAATCTCTGTAAGAGATCCTACTGCCACAGGGGCTGTTTCCCTATATAAATTCAGCTGCTAGGAAGGATTAACATTTTTAATGGCAGCATTTGCACCATCTTTTCAATATGAGACCATAGATGTCAGTCCCTTTCCTGTCTTCCTTCAGATAGTGTCCTATAAAAAGGAGAGGGCTGCTGTCCTTTGACTCAGAACTTCCTTTGTGATGGGCCTTTCAGGAATTCAGAGATAGTCAGTATGCTGTACTTTTGATGGCAAGAGAAAATTAAAATAAAAAGCAAGTCCTTGGGATTATTTAAATACTCCTGAAGTTTATTAAAGGCTTTGGGTTTAGATGTCTGAAGTATAAGGTTTTGGGGTTGTATCTTAATGGGTAAGAGAGGAAATAAAAAAAGTAGAACTATAAGAATTTAACATTAAGACATCGACAACATTTCAAAATAAGGTTAACAAAAGAAGCTAATTTCAGAACAAAACACAGACAACCCCCAGAAATGCAAGAGGGTGGTGGGTCTGGCTGAGCCAGAATTTGTTTCCCCGTAGGAGCCCTCAGAGTGCTCTGCATTGGTGTCAATAACATACCCATATTTTGGCTCACTCACTGTTCAGGCAAGGACAAGATCCTGGGAGGGGACACAAATAGGCCAGCTGACCCACACTGACCAAAGGGATATTCCATACCCATATGACGTCAACCCAGATATAAAAGCTGGGGCAAGAAGCAGGAAGGGGAGGCACTCGTTGTCTCCGATGGCTGCCTGCCGGCACGATTAGGGACCCTGCTTCTCAGACATGGCCAACCATCACTGCACATGGGAAGCAGAGATTAGTTGCTGCTTCTGCTTTGCGCGCACGCACCCTGCTTTTGCTTTTGATATTTGTATAAATATAAACTGCCTTATCGCAACCCACAATCTGTGCTGGTTCTTTTGTTTCCACCCTTACTCTCTCCCCTGTCCAGCTGGGAAGGGGGTGATAGAGCGGCTGGGTGGGGACCTGGCATTCAGCCATGGTGAACCCACCACAAAGAGGCATTGCTTTCACATTGCACAGACAGGGGACATGGAAAATTTTTTCAGAGTCTGAGTTAATGGCCACTTCCTTGATGTATCCAACATTTCAATTTTCACATCATGGAAAGAACAGATTGACCTCACCTGGCTTTAGACAGAAATAGAGGCTGAAAATATAGTTTATATTTTCACCTCCCATGAGTTGTTTGGGCCTGTTTCACTCTAGCTGTAGCCGTGTTTTGATCAGATGGCATATTCCTGTTACATCCAGCATAAAGGATCCATTGAGACTCTATGAGCTCAAAACCTCAGATTATTGATGAAAAACTTATATTACTTTTTCATAAAATAATGTAAAGGCAACGAATTTATGTTCAGGGAGTAAGTAAAAATAACTCAGAGGAAAAAAAGTATGTGCTACTGTAATCATGAGCACAATTTAGCCTTCTATATATCTTGGCCCTGATCTTGGCTCAGTGATCAAGGTAGTTTCTCTAGACAGGACTGAGTGTGTCAAGATATAAAGTCCCTTTTCATTCTTTGATCATGTGCTATTCTTGCACATCTTTTCTTTCTTTTTTTAATGTAAGTAGTTCAGTTTACTTGCTATTTTTAGTTCCCACGTTCAGATATGGGAAGAAACTGAAGCCATATCCTTTTGCTACTCTACAAGGACTTCAAGGTCTTTCTCAAAACAGTGTGTAGCTTATATTTTTCCAGTAAACATTTTTCTTGTCTAGTATGGGACTTCCTGTTGTGAAAGAACAGCTTGTATAAGGAAACACCAAAGTAAATGCTCAGCTCATTAGGAGTGCAGTTGTAGAACTAAGTTAATTTTGCTGAGGTCTACCATCCCTTGGGAGACTATTTACTAATCCATAAGAAATGAAAAATAACAAGAGTTGTATCTGCATAAGGTAAAGAGTGAGTTGCGTATGAAAAGAAAATAACAACAGTTACATGCCTCTCCATTTCCCAGCCTTACCATGTTACCCTACACAATAAATAGCAAGGATTTATGTTGTATTTTCAACCTCTTTACCTCTATCCTCTCCATCTCAGCACAGAGCTGCACACACTGCTATAATAATGGACGTGTGTTACCAGTTGATACTGTAAATGGCATGAACAGAGACAACATGATAAACTAGATTCTCAAGTCAAAACTGATCCCAGAAATCTGGCCCAGACACTATGTTGATGCCTCTGGGCTTCCAGAGTGCTTTTCAATTTCGTTGATTGTTGGGTTGTTTGCTTCCCTATCAATAAGTATGGCGGAATCTTTTTGAATACCGCACATGAGAATTCTGTGTTTTCCATATGCTGACTGAAGGCAGTCAAAACATTCAGTGAAGGCCTATGCAGAGCAAAACCTCAATGTGTATGTTTGGTGGAGGAAGTTTTATTTGCCCTTCAGTATCACAGGAAAAAAGCTGTGAACGACATTGGAGAGCACGCGGGCTGAGAAGGTCGACAGCAGCAGCAGAGTCGCTGCCAAACTGCCCAGTCCTGCAGCAGTGTATGCCTGAGCCCTACCACTGCCTTCAGGTGCAAACCAAACACCTGCAAGTGACTTCACCCAGTCCACAGGTACATTCATTATGACTGAAAAATCAAGCTCCAAACTTCCGGCACAATCCTGTACACAGTGTAGAATGCAGGAAGGTCATATCAATATGCTTGGTAAGATCAGAGGTTCTCATGCTGTGGATTGTGATGAGAGACGGCTTCATACAGGGCCACATAGCAGACCAGTTTTCCTGAGGCACAAGAGTGAAAACAGGCCCTGACTAGTGGTTTCAAGGGACTGCCGTCCCCCCAGGCAAGCCAGTGTCATAACCACTGAAGGCTGCGCAGTTCCTGCAGACAACTACAAGGTTATGGGGGATTAAGAGAAAACACTCAAAGTCAGGCGCAGGTTTTTTCCCCTCCTGCCAGAGGAGGTCAGCTGATTCAGAGATTCATTCAGGTCCCAGTGGTGATCACATTCAGGTCCCAGTGGTGATCCCAAAAGTGGGCCACCAACAACTTCTAAAATTTGAAAAATCCTGATCTAGTGTGATCTTGCCTGATTGTCCCAGAAACCTTGTACATTGCTTTTCTATCCGTAATCTAGTTGACATTTCCATTTGGGAATATTTGTATTAAGCAAAGAATCCGAGATCAACCAATGTTTTTTCACACTTCAAACTGAGAGATATGCTGCAGAGATTCATGAACTGTTTGTTAGATATAAGAACCAAAAGCAGAAAAAAGCTTCTTGTAAATTTTCTGGTGAAAAACTAATATTTAAAACTTTTTAAAATCCATTTCTTTTAAGTATATAAAGTTTACATAGCTTGTAGGAAATCCACTTTGGGGACACTGACTCTTTCTGTAGGTTTTTTATCTCATTTCTTCCTATTCCCGAGCCACCAATAAAACACAAAAATGCCTATAAAAATAGCTGCTAGAACCAGTAAAATAATTTATTTACATATAAAAGTTGTTTCATCTAAGCATTTTTTTCTGTAACACTCACTGTGTGGCGTACACTATCAAGTCTTCTTCCTCTCAATGGCAGGAAGATGCCTGATCTAATTCAGAAAGATCATCAGTTAACTATTTTTAAGAGTGGCATTGTTTTCACATAGACAGCATTGAAACCATATGGTCTTTCCTTTTTCTTGTCTTGTGCTTTCATCTAACAGACACTTATGTTTGAAAGTACTGGAAAACATTTAGCTTTTGAATCTATCCCTACCTTCTGGCATTCTGCTTAATTTCCAAGTTTTTACAGCAATGAAAGCAGTGTTTCAGCAGGGAATTATTTTTCCCTTTCTCATGTCTACCTTCCAAGTCAGTGTTCGGTGCTATTGAGGAAACAGAGCAAGCTAAGGACTTGCTGAAAAGGAGCAGCTTTGTCTCAAATTTTTTAAGCGCTATTAACATTTTTTCAATGTACTCATTGAAAAAAACTTTCAAGGGCATACATTTTTTTAGGAATTATGCAGTAAAAACTAGCTAAAAATGTATGTTGGATGCTAAAATATGTTAAAATTATTTTTTTCTGTAATCATTCTGCACTTAAAATAATTGAAATAATTGAAAATACCTCTTATGAATAGGCACATGCTGGAGTCTATCTTATTTAGAAGGATACTTCAGTATATGCCTGTGCATAAGGACAGCTCATCTGAAGAATGAGAGTTACACGGGTCTTGTTTACTTGTAAATCTGGTGTGTAATCAGTATTTTCTGAGGCTGGAATGTGACTGGTGCCACAGCTTGTCTTCTCCGAGCCAGCAGCTCCTTGTTTCCCTATATGATATGTCCCAGGGGACATGATGATTTGCACTCCATGTCACATGTGGATGAAGTAGATCCCTGTGCCCTAAGGAGAAGTTCATCTCAGCTCCATGTGCCTGTTTGCCAGAGTGCAGGTTGAAAGAAGTTCAAGTTGTGGGCAGTGAATGAGCACATTCAGGGAACTGTGAGTTGAACCATGATCCTCTTTGTGCAGATGAACGCCTGTCTGTGCATTCTTCCATCTGCCTCTGATAGTCATGGTCATGCATCCTTAGGGAGCTAGGAGGGGCAATCATGCAAGAATAAGTTAGTCTGTGCCTTCTTATATCATTCATTACATTTGCCTTGTTGAAATGTACGCAATAATCCTCATTGGTGCCCTGCAGGATCAAGCTCCTTCCTTACAGTTTTTTCCTTTTTTTCAGAAGCCTGTATTTCTTTAAGTTTCTACACAAGTGGTACAGACAATTTTGTGAATGGCAGTTGCTAAATTTTGGTGTTAAATCCAGGGAATTCAATATGCAGTGATGCATCCCAGATCTGAAGAGCCTATGGGGCCACTCAGCAGCAAGGGTGAGAAATTTTCAGGGGAAGTGAGACACATGAGACAAACAAACCAAAATAGCCTGGGAAGGTGATTATTCAGTGACTGAGGTGACTGCTGCATGCAATGAGTGACTCTGCCTAACTGGAAAGTCATACAGAAGGAAGAGTATGTGTGGAAACAGTTATTAACGATTATTTCCAGTTTTAAGGGAATTCAGAAAGTTACATTTATGCATCTTCTGTCTACACAGCTCTGACATGTGAACTTTGAAGATGTTTACCCATCGACAGTTACATACTTGATTTTTATTCACATTTTAAATGGTAGTTGCTTTTCCTGATGCTACACAAAGCTACTTTCTTCCTAGGACAGACAGCTATTTTCATCCAGAGGAAGCTCAGTTCAGACACAGTGATCTTGTTACTGCCACCCCCATGCCATGTATCCAGCACTTATAGTTGGACGCAATGATCTTGAGGAACTTTTTCAACCTAAATGATTCTGTGATTCTATGATAGACCCTGCTAAGTCTCAGGGAATTTTGAGGGGCTGCAATTGTGAAACAGGACCACTGCACTGAAGCTGCTACTTCTTTGGGAAAACAGCCCTGAGTTAGCCTGTCATGTGTTGAAACCGGTCATTTCTATGCAAATGCAAAATGAAAGTATTTGAATAAAGTGAAGAGCTTAAAATTAATTAACATATTTGGAAGAATTACATGTTGACTGCTAGAGAAAAAGATGCATGTCAAAGAATCAAGCTCTAGAGAAACATTTCTTTCAAATTCCTGGCTTTAGAGGAACTGTACTAAACATACTGATGGTAGAATTGAAAGGTTAATTAGAATAATGTACTACTAACCTGTAAGATTTGCATAGATACAGACAGAGATAATTCAAAGAAAAAAGGAAATCGGCCATCCTGTTGGAAGTAAATCTTAGCCACACCTAAGAAGTTAAATACAAAGGCCAAGAGTGTCTTTACATCTGCAAGCAGAAGCTTCAGCATAAGCATAAGGTCAGTGTCAGCCCATTAACCACCTGTCTTGACAGAGATTAGACCTGAGAAACAGCCTAATGATTGAATTCTGAGGTTACCTTAATCACAAAGGCCTTGGTCCCTGCAGTCAGTTTGAATCCTATGGGTAAAAATTAACTGTGCATATGCCTATTTTTTTGATTATTCCTTCTTCAAAATCTCTCTTTTGAGCACCTGAGCATAAAACCTCTCATATTGCATATAAAGATCTAGAAAATGGTAGTGCTTCCCCCGAGACCATCATTATGTATGGGACCTTGCTGTTAGGGTTAGAAGCAGTGTTTTGTTAGCACAGCAACTAGCACAAAGGAGTCTTGGCTTGCTTCTTGTTGTGTCACAAGAAATGAAACAGTACCTGTTCCTTCCCGCCCTGGGCTGGCTCCAGGGCAGGTGCTGTACACCCATCAGCTGCATGGCTGTCAAGTTAAGGGAGTAATGGGGGACTCTCCTGCCCAGCTGCTTCTCCCCTCCACAGCCCTTGCCATTGCTCAGGGCCAGTGCTCTGTTCAGGTGCCATGGGATCAAATCCAATGGAAAAGAGCAGAGAGACAGATTATGTTGCAGGCAAAGCAGGGATGGGCTCTGGCTCACCAAGAACATGCACAGTGACTTTGATTACAGAGTATAGCTATAGATTGCATAAATAATGCCCCACTATGTCTTTCTTTCATGTCAGAATCCTGTCAGGTGATTTGAGGTGTCTAAACCTTAATTCCACTGAGAAAATAACAGCGACTCTACGAAGATATGAATGGGAGTGTTTGTGTGTTCAAGGGGTCCCTTTCTGGAGCTTGCTCAGATGGCTGCTGGAGCCTCCTTGTAGAGCCACATGGCCTGAAACCAGTTGAGTGATACCAGTTAAAGATGCTACCTTGCAATACAGAGCCAAAACATTTCCACAGTAAGGAGAAAAATAAATAAATTGCTAACAGTTTGTGAGGCTTTTTGAAACTCTTTCCATATAAAGCTGTTTTTCAATCTGTCATCAATCTGCAGTAACCCAGTGAAGAAAAACAGAGCTATGGTATCAGTTTGAATGTCAGATCCAGTTGTAAAAAGCTGCTAAAAACATGCAAAGCCAAATTTGGAAGAACTCAGTTTCATGTTCCTGGAAAAGCATGCATTGGCAGAGACATGAGCAGAATTTTTAATTTCTACAAAGAGGCTTGTCTAAAGCGTGTTTATACTCCCTGTTTGACCAGTCTTTGGAACTTGAATCATCATATCTTCTTGCCTGAGCAGGAAGGTTTGCTTTCACAGAATGAGAACTTTTAATCTGCCACTGGCATGGTTAAATTCAGAAGTATTTCTGACCAATTCTTCCCTACAAATATAAAGAAGAATTTCACAAAGTAAATACTGTGAAACTCTTATGACTAGTGATTTAAAAAAATCTCCAAAATATTTAAAAGCCCATCTTGGTGCCTGCTGTCAAGGTCACTTTCCAAAGATTACCATAAAAACTTTAATAGACTCTTTCTACAGTCATTTCATGTTGCTGTTGCCTGTCTTCAGTTTTGTCTTCTCAAATTGAATTGATTTATCTTTTTTATGAATGCATTACTTTCTGCTTCCAGGATCCCCAAATAGACTCCTCTGTTTCTTCCTCCAGGATATTCCTCCTGTCCTGCTTTTTTCCCCCTGGAGTCTATAAAAACAGGAGCTCAAAGGAAAAAGGCCTTTTTGTCACGTGGAATAAAGTATGAGAAATAAAATAAATTTTCTAGACAGCTCTAGCAATTTCAGTGGGCAGAGAGGACTAGGATTTCTCTATCTTTTCTCTGATGTTAACTTTTCCCCAGAGATTCCTTGGGTTGCTGGGTAGCACGTCTGAACTAGTCAACAACTCAGCCCAGTCACAAATGCACATAGAAAGAGGAGACTACAGGAGAACATCTCTACACTATTACACAGGATCCTGTTGAACTCTTGTCTACTGCCCGAAATCCATCTCCTGGTAATTATTTTGAACTGTGCTGGAAGATACCTCTCATCTTCTCAGCTAGAGATCTTATGCAAGGCTTCTGTGAGCATGAGTGTGAATTCCTGGACTCTGCTTATGCTGTAAAAAAAAAGGGTGCTTGTATAAACCACTCCATTTACTTGCTCCTAATGTATGCAGGAAATACATTAAGACTATGTTCCCTTATTTGTAAAACATGTCACAGTGTTTCCAGGTAAGTTAGAAGTTGAACAACAATCTAATATGTTCCTATTTATGCTAGAGATTGGTATCTTCCAAAATACTAGCTCAATAGTAGCTTTAACAAAGAGACAGCTGAATTTCGGCTCAATGCTACAGATCTGTATGTACTGCCTAGATTTTTATTTTCCAAACATATAAAGGATTCTAGGAAAATCCTAGAATAAAGTCTAAGAAGACTTTCAGATGATGATGGTGAATCCTTTATAACAGTTATCTGTTATTAGAAAATCATACAATGCCTGGATGTTTTGATGACTTGTTTTAATTGATTTAATGTAAACAAAGAAACTAAAAATAGGAGAGCACTGTGGAATTCTGACATGGGGCAAGTTTTAGATGAGAGGCTGCCAGTAGTTACACTCGGATATTACAACTCCAATACTACGCCACTGATGTTTTACTGCCCTTGGAGTACAGGCCTGAAGGATTCTATTTCACCGCTAGGTCTTGGAAAGATTATTCTTCATAGGATTTGTAGTTACAAAAGCTGAACGCCAGTCATTCATTTTACATAAAGGTCTTTGAGACAAAGCGTTCCTTTGTTTTTCTGAGGTTTGTCTCAACAAAGCTTCAGAATAAGAAGTAAAAATCCTCATAAAAGTGAGGAGACTCATTAAATCATTTGGCATTTGCACAAACCAAGTAAGTTACTAATAAAAATATGAAAGATTATTTTTATTCTGGGTTCAGATTAAAAAGAGGCAATTTGCACAGAGTCAGATTCAGTGCTAAGTGATCATATAGAAGACTCTCTCCGGTGTTCCCATTAACACATTGTGATTCACACCCAGGTATGAGCCTTGGGGTGTCACAGCTGCTGATGGACATTTGTGCTTAAACTAACATCTGGAGAACCACAAGGATGACCAAAAGATAAATTACTAGATTTTGGATGTTTAGCTCAGACAGACAATATGCATGCTTTCTTTCATTTAGTCATTATAATATACCATCTATTTAAAGTAACATCACAATGTCAGAACACTGTTTCTAAGAAGAATGAGATAAACCAGATTTCTGACTGCTCCTGGCTCTTTGAAACTGGGCAACAGGTTCTTGTGTAAAAGCAGTTGCTAGGCATTTACACGTGTTGTATTTCAGATACAAAATGGGTAACTGTATCTCCAGCTTAATTTATAATTAAGGGATTAAGTTAATCCCTTAAGAAATTTCAAAATGTTTTTCATACATTTGAACAATTTACTTGGACACATAGTTTTGAAAGCACAAAATTCTCTGGCAGGCTAAAAACCATTTAATGTTTGAGGAATGTTCTCACAAGACAGCATGAGTCAATGGTTCTTGTTTACATATGATATCATGAAGATGAGGAGCTGGACAAGTTTGGGGCTAAGCTATTTCTATATATATCTAAAATTGCAACGTAAAGAATCATAATATTAAAAAATTTTGGCAGGGATATAAATCCTCATGCTTGCACTTAGAGGTGCAAAAACAGCAAGAGGAAAAATTTTTTTGCACAGCTAAATGAAGACTGCAAGTTGTGTTGTACATTTTCCTAATTATTATTGTAATATTGAAATTAACATTTTTTCATTATTAATATTGCATTATTATTGTAAAATTTTTTAAGAACTATCTATAATGATTATATGGAGACAGAGGATAAAACAGTTCCACTGGAGTGCTAGACACTTTAATCTTCAGAGTGGCATTATCAGCTCTGGCTCTTTGTAAATCGAAACCGGCGGAAGTGAAGAAGCGTAATTCATATACATTGGATTTATTCCCAGTTCCAAATTTTCTATTTCTATCGAGTCGAGTCTGTGGGAACTGGTGTCAGTCCAATTCCCATGGCATTTAAAAAACTGGTTAAATACAGATGTATTTGTGACTGTGTATTAAGAAGAAAATGCACACATGGAAAAAAAAAAAGTGATCCACAGGAGATCAAAACCCAATTTGTGCCTTCTTGAGATCAGAATATAAATCTTGAAGGTTTTTTTCAAACTTGTTTTCCTGCAGCTGTTCTGCACATACGGAATCCTTGGGACGATAACATGGGACATTACTGTAGCTTTATGTAAACACTGAGAAACTCCCTACCTAAACTTGAGGAATAAGCAAAACTAATGAGATGAGGATCTGTCCATAAGAGAGCCAGAGGACAAAGAAATGGCAATAGTGCACATTTTTCCCCTCAAAATATGTTCTTGCTGTGGTTTAGGCCTGTAGTGTATTTCTGTCATCCAGTGATGATTTTCTAGAAACAGAAGCAGGAAGAATTCTTTGTATTAACCACACTGCACCGTCAGTGCTGCTCTCCAGGTTGTGCTTACATCCCGCCTTGGCTTTGTTTGGATGGAATCACTGTGGCACCAGTGCTTTCAGTGTCAGAAAACTGTAAATGGTAGGTGCTAGGGTTCGAGTCTTCCTGCTGTCATAGAGAGCACCATGCTAGAATAACAGAAAGCTAATATAGGGTACCACTCAGATAACACATAAAAAAGTACTGAAGTATTCTAAAAATGAAAGTGTAAAACTTACAAAACTCATCCCTGTTCAGACAAGAAGAAATCAGAAATTTCGATTTGATATTTCTGAATAAACTTTGAGAAGTTCCTCTCTATACAATTGGCCAAAGACTCATGAAAATGAACAGTCTAGAGCTGGCAAAGCAGTTCAGGGTTAAACAAGTATTCCAACCTCATAGCCTTTGCTGCATTTGTCAGTGCATGTACAAAACAATGTGAGGGATATGGCCTAGTCCCAAGAAATGGTAGTGTCACTTATCAGCTTAAATTGGTTGTATTATTGCTATAATTTTGTTGGAGGTTTTTTGTTTGTTTTTTTTTTTTGGGGGGGGGCGGAGGAGTTGTGTGCGCTTTTTTAATTATTATTATTATTTTTGTTTGTTTGTTTGTTTTAATAAGAGAGCAACAGCAAATGGAACATGAGATGAAGATCCCAAAGACACAACTGCAATCTGGACCAGAGGATTATGGGGTTAAAAGTAGTTTCTTTAGTGTACCTAAAATGGAGAGGCAGATCCTCTGAGCTGCACTCTTCTTTACCAGAGGTATTTATCATGAGAGTCAGAGAGCAAAGTGAACATACGATAACTAATGAGGTGCAAAATACAGCATGCCAAGTAGAAAAAGCAGAAAAGAAGCTGTGTGAAGATCAGACTGCTTTTCTGAAACACTTCCTGCTGTCTCAGTTATCTCTTATTTTTACAGAGGTATATTAGCTCTGACTGCATGATCAAAGTGGCAGCTCTCATGCCGAGAAAATTACAATTGGTTGTATGGAAAAGAAAGATACTAATTCTGTTCCCTTCCTGTTGGTACATTTTATTTTTTAATAGTAAAAGCAGCAGTAACAGTACTATGAAACACTTCCTTCACATAAGAAATTTTCAAAGTAATGAAACACAGAAGGGCTTGAACATAAAGTCCTTATAGTGGCCAACTCCCATTTCCAATCCATGAGCTTTACCCTGCACTGAAGGGGCGGCAGAGCATGCCAGGCAAACTCCTTATAATGTAACTGTTGCCTTGAGCCATGAGCAGAGTATTTGGAAGGCAATAGCTTTTTACAAAACAGCACTGCACAGAGCGAGGGACCCTGCATGTGGGTTGACAGCACTTCACCTGATTTACAGACACTCTGTGCTATAATGATATCTGTCAGTGGCAGTGGAGGAATACCTGGTTTTCCAAGCAATTTACTGTAATAGAAATAACCTGTTTCTTGTGACTACTCACCACCCTTCCATCTGCTGAACATTTGGAACAGACACTTTCCATCCAAATTGGATCAGATACTAACTACGCTGGCACAAATGAAATGCTAAAGCCAGCTCTTCCTGCTCAGAAAAATTTGTCCCAGACAAAGCTAAAAATCTTCTTCCACTGATGACATTTGACACACACTGTTTGTTCCAGCAAAATAGGTCCTGTGTAATAAAACAGAGGATTTTACAAATTGTACTTTTCTACCATTCAAAACCGACAGCTCTCCAAATTCTTAAAGCTAAGAAAACTGTGAAATTGTGAGCACTTTCCGTGAGATAAAAATATAAACATTAATGGTAATAGCAAGACAGTATTTACAGGATTTCAGAAAATGCATTTTAGCCTTGAAAAAATTTTCCTGTGCTCTGTGGAAGTTTTCAACCGTCCCACTGTACTTCAGCCTCTGAGACTCAGTTGCTGCAGTCCAGGATTTAAAACAGCCCACCAATTTTAAAGGAAGGTTTTTCATAATGCAAATTGTGCCAAGCTGCTTCTCTACAGACCCTTGTCCATCTACTTTTCTTTTAAATGCCAGTTTACATAAGTAAACATCAGTTCAGGAACTTCTGGGTCTTCCTCTGTTTTACTTCACAGCTTCTTCAGCCTCCTCTAGTGAGGCAAAGACCGGTGTGTAACCCCCAGAGTGTTCTGGTTTGACAGAAGAGCAGAACTTTTTTTTTCTTTTAAATTTCTACACCACATAACATAGCCCAGAGATCTACCTGTAGGGTGAAGCTGGTCATGCTCTGGTATTCCTCAGGGTGAGAATTTCAGCTTTTGAAACACTTGGGAAGTATTACTTTTATAAATAAAGATACAGTAAGAGACATTCCTGTCATGATGTTCTACAATAAATGAGGATTAGATCCTCTCTTTTTCCTAACAAGGATGCATATTTACCTCTGTTTTGGGGTTGGTTTTTTTTTTCTTCTCTGTCATCCTTTTATTTTCCGGTGGAGTCTCTTCCTTTTTAATAAAACTTCAAGGCAAATGTGATCCTGTTATGTATTTCTTGAAGTATGGGTTCAGATAAACTTTCATGGTTAAGTTGATGCTGGGACTTGAAAAAATAACTGTGTCTTTTATTCTGGTATAAACTTAAAATATTTGTGCTCTTTCATTGAGTTTTAATGCAAAACCTAAGATTTGAACATTAATATCTGGTGCTCTTTGTGTCCCAGTGGGGATATATCTCACTGAAAGTATCTATTGTCTAGTAGTGACTAACATGTATAAATATTTATATAAATTCTTGTAACTCACCACCTAAGCTATCAAAATGTGTTATTTTTTTTAAATTTTATTTTTGCTCAGTGCAACAGGATTGGCCAATATTTGTACACTGGGAGCAAAAATGTACCTTTTTTTCACTTTTTGCTATACAGCTTCCTAATGCTGGAATAGAATGATGAGGTTTGGAATCAGCTTGGGAGGTTTTCTTGTTTTTATCAATACTTGGCACTGCGTGCTTTCTGTAGCAAGCAGTTTTCTTTTCACTCCACTTTTATTTGCTTCATTGCTGTCTTGGAGCATATGTCTTTACCAATGCCTAATTCCAGAAGACTTCCTTAATGCATCTGAAGGGACTGACCAAAAAGAATGTGCTTTGTTACCAAATATTCACAAGAGCACGAAAATGAAGTATTTTCATTTTTTCAGTCCTGCGGGACTCACACTGATCTTGTGTGAAATTTTAAAATTCACTAACTTTTGACTTTTTGCTGACTATGCTGTTGAACACAAAACATTAGTGCTCTGGCAAATGAAGTTTTTCAGGATGCTTAAAATTAATTTAGACATTTATTCATTCAAAGTAACAGTATTTGATGTTTTTACAGTATCATTCCAGAATTGCTCAAGCTATGCTTTTTATTTTTTTTTTTGAGATAATTAATATTTGTATTTTAAATTATTCATGGAATCCTTAAATTTTTAAAAGATTAATATATTTTGGTTTATCTTCTCTACTCTCATTGTATTTTAAAAGATCCCATAAAGCTGATAATTATGTGCAAAGATTTATGTTTGTTAGTCTCAAAGGATCACAAGAAGGTGGAGATTTAAACTGAACTTTTCAATAGCACAGAGATAAGAGACACAACTCTTGGTAGGTTATGTCACCCACCAAGTAGCAGTGAAATACCATTCCTTTGTAGTAAGTATTTCTCCAGTAGCATCAGGTCTACATTAACAGTTCTGTGATAAGAAATGACACCAAGAAGGGCTCTTTGATTCAGTTCAAGATCCCGTCTAACAACTCACAGCTGTTTGAAGAGTGATGCTGGTGGGAGTTGCTGGAGCTGTGCTGAGGGAGCTCAAATGCCTTCTGTGCTTTCTTTGGGAACTACTCTGGTACATTGTTAGCCACGGTAGTTTATTCCTGCTTTCTTCCCAGTTCTTGACTGTGTATTTTTTCTGTTACTCACATGAAAGAAATTCTTCATGTGGAAAGAAAGAAAGGAGGTGGGCGCGTTGTTTCAGAAGGGTACAAACATCATCATCATCATGGC
>VWZG01007031.1:26039-43135 GCA_013396735.1 Grallaria varia
TTTCAAGATTCTAAATTTCAATTAAAATCTAATTAAAAATATAATTTATATTGACGTTAATAAATTTAAAATTCAAAACTTTAATTAAAATTCAATTGAAATTTAAAATTTTTTTAAAATTGTATTCAAATAAATTTAAAATTCCAAATTTTAACCAAAATTTCCCTTAAAATTTTATTAAAAGTGACTTAAAAAAAATTTAAATTTCCAAATCCAATGAAATTCCCCCAAACCCCAGAATTCCCACTCCAGAATTCTGCCCCCATCCCATTATCCCGGATCCCTCTTGGTGTTCCCGGCTCTGACGGGGCCTTTCCCAGGGCCCCTTCCCGTGGAATTCCGGCGGCGGATCCCGGCGGGAATGGCGGAGGCGGCCGACGAGCGGCTGATCCGGAGCCGCTCCGGAGTCGATTCCGCCCTGGAATACGCCAAGAACTGGTGCAAGTTCGTCAAGGACATCCTGGGGTGGATGGAGAGGAGGCTCGGAGCGGGTACCGGAGAGCAGGATAATGGGATTGGGAATGGGATCGGGAATGGGGGAATGTGGGAATGGGGGACGGAGCGGGTACTCGATAGCGGGATAATGGGAATGGGGCAATGGGGATCAGAGCAGGCACCGGATAACAGGATAGGGGGAATGTGGGAATGGGGGAATGGGATTGGGAATGTGGACCTCCAGAATTCCCGGGAAAGGAGGTCGGAGCCAGATGGGGGTCGGGATCTTCTCCTGAGGGATGGGAGGAGGATCAGGTCAGACACTGTGTGAAATTCCCTCATGGAAAGGGTTTTCCGGCCCCGGCACATCCCTGGGAATGCCTGAAAACCCCAGTCGGGATGAGCTTTGGTGGGATTCGGTCCTTGGAGGGCTTTTCCAATGCCCACAATTCCTGTCGGCTGGGATGAGCACCAGCCTTGGGACTTGGAATTCCGGGCCTGATCCCTCTGCACCCACCCTTTTCCCAGAGCTGGAATTTGCCAAAGGAATGGTGAAAACGGCAGAGTTGGGGCGCAGTGCCATCGTCCAACAGGTACAGAGCAGCATTCCCAGAATTCCCGCTTTCCCAGGAATCCGGGAGGAGGTGGGGGGAGGAGGTTGTCCCAAATCCCCGCGGAAAATCCGCATCCAAACCCAACCCGGACTTCTCCGCCTCGGGATCGTTCCTGTTTTCTCCTGGGAAGCCTTTCTGGAATTCCGCCCAGGTTCTCCCAATCCTGGACAGCAAGAATTCCCGGATTTTTTTGAGGGATTATCCATGATTTTGGGTGTCTCCTTTTGGTGTGCTCAGTCCAACATGCCCCTCCGGGAGCTCTACACGCTGGTCCTGGAGCAGGAGATGAAAACTGGGATTGCGGCGGCAGAGACGGTGGGAATGCTCCAGCAGAAGGAATTCTGCCAGGTGTTCACCCGCGGAGAGGGAAAATTTGGGAAGAGACGGGGTGGCAACATCAGGGAATCCCTTTCAGAGGGGCCGGGAGAGCTGGGGAGGGATTTGGGATGGAGGGATGGGATGCAGGGAATGGGATCCTGCTGGGATTTGGGAAGGAACTTCTCCCTCTGAGGGTGGGATGGGATGGAATTCCCAGGAAAGCTCCATCCCTGGAAGCGCCCAAATCCAGGTTGGATCCCCTTGATCCATGGAATGTGTCCCTGTCCATGGAATGACCTTGGAAACCCCTTCCCACCCAACCCATTCCAAGATTCCTTGTCCCCCCCACTGCCCTTCCGACACCTTTTCCCACCTTTCCCAGGGTGACATTCCCACGTTTTCCACTTTTCCAGCCACTCTCAGCCAAGAAGAATGAGATCGAGAAGTGGCGGAAGGAATTCAAGGATCAGTGGACAAAGGAGCAGAAGAGGATGGTGAGTCCAGAACACTCCAAATTCCTGCATCCAAGAATTCCTGGGAACTGGATGGTCTGGAAGGTCCTTCCATCCCAACCCATTCTAGGATTCCTGGGATTTTTCCCAGCAGATTTTGGGTCCCATTTCCAGCCCCAAACCAGCCTCAGTGTCTCCCTTGGGAATATCTGGACTGGTTTTCTTGGGAATTCTGCCCAAGGAGCTCCATGAAATTCCCATTCCTGACTTTTTTTTCCTGGGAATCTTTGCCTGGATGTTGTCCCTCTCCGTGGGGTGGAGATGGAGGACCTGGAAGTCCCTTCCCACTCAGCCTTTCCCTAATTTCCAAGATTCTATGGAATCAAATCCCTTCTTTTAGCATAAGTCCCTTCCCACTCACCCATCCCAAGATTCCCACAATTCCATGGAATCCAATCCCTACTTTAAGGTCCCGGGGCTGACCCAACAGTGACATTCCCGGCGTTCCCTCACCATTCCCAGGGGGAATCCCGCTCGGCTCTCCGCAAGGCTCGCCTCCAGTACCTCCAGCGCTCCGAGGAGCTGGAACGCGCCCGGATCCTCAGCGCCCGCGCCGAGGACGAGTTCCCGAATTCCAACACTGGCAGCGCCGGGAAAACGCGGGAGAAGCGGCGCCGCAGCCACGAGGAGGCCCAGGCCAAGGTCTGACCTTGCTGAGCTCGGCTCAGCTGGTGGGTTGGGACTTGGGAATGTTGGGAACGGCTCCTCCGGGATTCGGGTCTTTCTGGAGGGTCCTTTGGGAAAACCCTCTGGATCTGGCAGAGGGGTCTTGGTGGTGGCGCTGGAAAAGCCGGGATTAAAGGTGGGATTTAGTCTGTGGTGATTTAGGCCAGGTCTAACCTTGCCTCCAGTGCAGCTCAGGATGAGTTTGGGATAAGTTTGATGCCTTATCCTGAAATTTTTAGGGGAAAAATGGAGGTTTTCCATGGAAAAAGCAGGTTTAAGGATGGGTTCTCCCCCCATCCTGCTCCCGACATTCCCAATTTTGTCCTGTCTGCGATATTACTCTTGGAGTGACTTTGGGAGGTCTCCAGAATAATTTTCACGAGGAAAAAGGGATTCTTCGATGATCCCAAGTTCCCAGGGAATGGGAAAGGGGCTGGAACATTCCCGGTGTTTCCATCCATGCTCCGGATTCCCCCTGGAATCAAAACATAGAGGTTCTTTTGGGAAAAAACACCTTGTTTTCCATTATTCATCCAAATCCCTGCATTCAATGGGGATGGAATTCCAATCCCTCCTCCCGTTATCCCAGATTTCCTTTTCCCACTTTCCCATGCTTCCATTAATTCCCACCTGGAATCTTCCCACCCATCTTGGTGGCTTTTCCAGGCTGTAGGATTGGAGTTCCCGGGAAGCAGAAACACGGGGATAATATCTGGGAAAAGGGCTGGGGGAATGGAATCCAGGACAGGGATCCCTTTCCCATCTGGAATGTTCTCCCTGTTTCCTTTTAACCATCCCAAATCCCTTCCCACCCGGGTTCTTCCCGCCCATCCCGGTGGCTTTTCCCGGATTTTCCAGGCACAGGAGGCGGAGGCTTCGTACAGGTCGTGCATCAGCGATGCCAATTCCCGGCAGCAAGAGCTGGAAAAGACGCGGATCCGGATCGTCTCCCACCTCCGGAAGCTGATTTTCCAAGGGGATGAGGTGCTGACGTGGGTACGTGGGAGTTGGGATTCCTATGGATCCCGCCCGTCCCTATGGATCCCATCCCCACAGTTTCGGGATTCCTCCTCCATCCCTGATTCCAGGGAAAGTGGGGATTTGGGATGAGACTTCCAGGCTCTTCCCTGTTTTTTCCGATCCCAAACCCCACCCAAATCCTTGAGGATTGGGGAATTCGGGAGCCCCCCCTGGAAAAATCGTGGTAATTGTACACAAGCTATGGAACGGCATTCCAAGAATTCCATAAAATGCATGGAATGCCACTTTTCAATCATCGTCTGCTTCAAGGCCTGCAAATTCCTGTGGAAAAAATTCCAAGACATGGCCGGGAAAATCCCGGAGGAAGAAACAACATGGAGCAATTTTTATCTGACGTTTTCCATAGAAATATCAATGAGGAGAATTCAGGGAGTGGAATTTGGGGACAAAATCTTGAAGACTGGTGAAAATGGAGGGGGAAACCTCTCAGGATTTTGACTCCAGGATTTTGTTTATCCCATAGTTTTCCCCTTTTCCAGGTGACTCTGCGGATGTTCCAGCAGCGCCGGGCTCAGTGGGAGCAGATTCCGGTGGGATTCCGGCTCCTCTCCGAGCTCTGCGAGCCCTACAAAGCCGGGGAAAAATACCTGGAATTTGTCCAGGCCCTGCGGCTGGAGGAGCTCCAGGAGGAGGTTTTCCAGTTCGAGCCCTTCGTTCCTGCCAGACAGAGGTGAGGAAAAAAATGGGAAGAGGCCAGAAAAACTCAGGAAAAGAAGGAGAAATAGGTTCAAATGTTGATAAAACCCCTAAAAAGTGCGGGTTGGTCACGGCGGGAAATCCCAATCCCTCCCACATGGGTGTTGTCCCATTTCTGAGGTTTTTCCTGCAGATAGAATTCCTACTTTTCCCCGAGTTTTTATGGAAATTTCCTCAAAAGCTCTGTTTCCACCCCCAGGCAGCACTTCAGGGACAGAATTTTGCCATTCCCGGATGGAAAACTGTCCGGCGATCCCCATGGAAAATTCTTTGTGATCCTCTCCCAGGTCCCCTCCCATTGGGAAGAGGAGGGCGGGTTTGGGATCGTCGTCCTCGGCACGGGATGTGAACACTCCGGAGGATCCAGTGCTGGACGGGGAGCAGGGTAGGTGGAATTCCAGGAGGATCACGGAATTCCAGAATCCCTGAGGTGGGATCTCCAACATCTCCAAGATCTCCAAGTCCATCCTTGGGTCGAATCCCACCTTTCCCATGGATGGTGGAACTCCAGGGATGACCCGGTCCCCTCTGGAAAAGGTCCTCGAATTCCTTAAGGCTCAGGAAGAAAATATCCATGGATATCCATGGATTTCCTTGGGAATCCTTGGGAATTCCTTGGCTCAGTTGAGTTGTTGGGGTCAGTCATCGCTTCCCAAATTCCGCAGGTGCCACCAAATCCCTCGGGAGTGACACAGAGAGCGGCGAATCCCGGTCCTTGGACTCGCCCAATTCCAGCCCAGGTGGGAGAAGCTGGATTTTCCCCACAATATTCCCAAAAAAATGGGAATAACCCCTCCCAACTGCCCTGCATCCCGAGCGCGAGGACACCGGGATCCCTTTTCCCTCCTTCCCCCAAGGGAACTCCAAATGGGAATTGCCAAAGGCTCCATCCACTGGCACCGCCTCCGATGATTCTGAGGACAGGGATTCCCTGCAAACCTTGGAAAACGGTGAGGAACGGATGGATCCTCCCTGTGCCGGGCAGGATCTGTGCCCAAACACGGGACCCTCTTCCTGATTTTCCCGCTTCCCGCAGAATCGGGGCCGTGGCCGCAGCAGCTCCGGAATATCCCTCTCTCTGGAGCGGCGCAGACCCACCGGCTCCGGAAGCTCCGGGGGCCTTCCAAGTGTCGGGAATGCGACACCTTCATGGTCAGCGGCTTCGAGTGCGAGGAGGTGAGGGCTGGGAGCCTGGGAATGGCATTCCCGAGGGAAAGGACTGTGGGAATGGGGGTCTGTCATCCTGCGGATCCCGCCCATCACTATGGATCCCATCCTGAAGGATCCTCCCACCCCTCCACTTCCCTCCCTCCTTTTCCCATCCCTCCGGATCCTATTGCTCCGTATCCCATCCCTCCATACCCCACCATCCCAGTGTTCCCTGCCGTGCCACAAGAAGTGCCTGGAGAGCCTCCTCATCACCTGCGGGCACCGGAAGATCCCAACACGTGTCCCGCTCTTCGGGGTCCCCTTCCCGCTCTTCCCGCGCCACTTCCCGGAGGAAATCCCTTTCCTGGTGCTCCGCTGCACCGCCGAGATCGAATCCCGAGCCCTCGGAGTGCAGGTGAGACTCCGAGGGAAACCTTTTCCCAAAATTCCTGGAATTCCTGCTTTTTTTCCCTCATCTGGTGCAGAGCCAGATGACCTGGAAGTCCCTTTGTGCCCAACCTTTCCATGATTCCCAAGATTCCATGGAATCAAATCCCTGTTTTTAGAATAAGTCCCTTCCCACCCAACATTTCCATGATTCCCAAGATTCCATGGAATCCCAATCCCCGTTTTCCCTGCCCAACTTTTCCAGGGGATTTACCGGATCAGCGGCTCCAAGGCACGCGTCGAAAAGCTCTGCCAGGCCTTGGAAAACGGCCGGGATCTCGTGGATCTCTCTGAGCATTCCCCCCACGATGTCACTGGAGTCCTGAAGCATTTCCTCAAGGAAGTGGGTGCCGGGAAAAACACTCTGGGAATTCCTGCATTCCCCGCACTGGGATGAAGGAACGACTTTTCCCACTTCCCGCAGCTCCCGGAGCCGCTGATCCTGTCCCAGCTCTACGGAGACCTCATGGCCCTGGCCAAGATGCTGCAGAGATCCCGAGATGAGAAGTTGGAGGGTCAGGAATTCCCCGGGGAATGCCCTCGGGATCCCATCCGGAGCATCAGGGATTTGCTGGGAAAACTGCCCGGGAGCAACTACAACACCCTGAGGCACCTCGTGGCTCACCTGGACAGGTGAGGAGGCAGGATGGGATGGCAAACAGGAACATTGGGAGTCATCCCAATCCCAATTCCATGAGCACCTGCTCCGGGGGAACATTCCCAGCTTTGCTGGGTCACTTCAGAGCTGAGCAGCTCCAGAATCCTGGAATCTTGGAGTGGTTTGGATGGGAAAGGGACCACAAGGATCATCCCATTCCCAGCCCATTCCATGGGCACCTTCCGTGGCCCAGGCAGCTCTGACCTGGATTTGGGCACTTCGAGGGATGGAGCTTTTCTGGGAATTCCATCTCATTCCCTGAAGAATCTTCCCAAACCCCAAAGGATTTTGTCAAGAAATGACCGGAAGGTCCATCCTGGAGAATATTCCCAAATCCCAGGGGCTCCGGGCGGGTCCAACCCGAGCATTATCCCAGTTTTCCTCCTCCAGGGTGTCCGGGAACTATGAGGAGAACAAAATGTCCCCAAACAACCTCGGGATTGTCTTCGGCCCGACCCTGATCCGACCGGGATCGGGAAGCGACACCTCCATGTCCTGCCTCGTGGATTCCGGATACCAAGCCCAGATCGTGGAATTCCTGATCCAGAACCACCAGAGGGTCTTTGGGATGGAGGATTTCCCTTCGCCCGCATCACCAGAATATGGGAATTCTGGGCGGGAAATGCCAGAAAAGGAGGAAGGGCCTCGGAGTCTGAATCCAGAGGTAGAATTCCCAGGATTTATGGATCCTGGCGATGGGGGACAGGGAGGTGGATCAGGGATGAAGGAGAACTTTTCCATGGTTCCAGGAGGGTTTTTTCCAGGAGCCTATTGCTCCCGGGGGATGGGAAAAGCATGGAATTCTCCCTGCCAGATTCCTTGGATAACTTTGGGAGCAGCCCTGCGGGTTTAACCCCCCCAGGACGATCCCATGGGATGGATCCCATGGATTTCCCACCCCCCCCACTATGGATGTTTTTCCTGAGATTCCCCACAGGGAATCCCAGAGTCCCCCAAGGCTGGAAAATCCTCAGCGATATGAAGGTCCGAGTGCCACACCCAAAGATTTTTCAGGCATTTTCCATGCCATCAAAATCCCACGTGGATCCATCCCGGCTTTTCCCAACAGGAATTCTCCTCCAAGAGTCACCTAAACACGGAACGGACTCCGGAGAGCCCGAATTCCAAGGAATCCGTCCCTGATCCACTCCTGGAAGGAGCAGACGGAGGTAAATAATGGGATAATCTCCCTTCTCCCACATTTTTTTTCCAGGGAAAAGCCTTTTCCCAGATTCCCTCTCGGCTCCTGATCCTATGACGGCCTCACATGGACGAACTTTTGGAAAAGATGGGAATTTGGGATGTCCCTGGGAAGGTTTGGGAGTCGAATCTGATGCTCCATGTGGATCCTTTCCATCCCCATTCCCTGCTTTCCCACATGGAATTCCAACAGATACAAACCCTGTTTAATCCTTGACCTCTTCCCAAAGCTTTTGGTTGTTCCCAAAGGATAAAACCATTGGAAGGAGGGGAGGGTCAATCCCATAAATTCCGGAGGGACTGGGGGGAATTCCTGAAAAAAAAAGAAGTGGGCAAAGAACCCATTTAAGACAATTTTCCCGGGTTTTTTTTGGGAATTCAGAGGCCAACGTGAGCGCCAGCTCGGAGCTGGAAAACTGGGAGATCTCCGGGCAGGAAAAGGTGGGAAATGACCCAGATTTTCCAGAGGGATCCCAATCCCGGGGCCACTTCAGCCGCCAACCAGCCAAGTATATCCGGACGCATTCCAAGGCCAAGGTCAGCATTCCCAAACTTCCCAGCTGCGTTCCTGCTCCCGATGCCCCAAGGACGAGGCAGCCACTCCCACACCTGGAGATGACTCAGGAAACTGCTCGGATCGTCTCCAAATTCCGGGATAACGAAGGATCGGGATCCCGGGAATCTCCCCTGGAGGGTGATGGACCCACTGGGAATGGGGAGGATCCCAATTCTGGGACGTACCTTTAGGGAAAAAATCCCACAGGATGCGGTTTGGGTGCCCTCAGAATTCTCATCTGACCTCCCATTCCATGGAAAAAATCCATGGAAAAGCCGGCTCGGTGGAATTTTGGGAGCTGGGATGATGCCCCAAGGGTCCCTTCCCGACTGGGCGTTTCCTGAGGAAATGATGGGAAAGAATGGAATTCCCAGGGATTTGGGAATCTCCCATTGTGTTTCCCACCGGTTTTTATTCCTTAAATTCCTTAAAAAACATGGGATGAGAAAAATCCCGAAAATTCCCATCTGGAATATTCCATTAAAAACGGGGAAAGAATTCCCAGATTTCAGCTCCGCGAGTATTCCAGAAGCAAATCCCACCGGGAAACGTTGGCCTTTTCCCAATTTATTGCGCGAATTCCCACAATTTTTTGTCCCCCTTTTTTTGGTCCCGTCCCAAAGGTTCCCAGGAATCCACGTTGTGTGTTTTTTTCCCGAGCTCTTGGAATTCAGGAATGTTAAATCATCTTCCTGCAGAACTTCCATAATAAATTCCAGGCTGGTTTGGTTTTTTTGGTTTTTTTTAATGGATTTCTCCTGGATTTGTTAATTGGGAGCCTGGAAAGCGCTTATTTTTATTAATTATTAATTAACATGAGGAGGGTCGAGGCAGAAAATTAAGGGAAACTCATCCTGGAAAATTAATAATTCGGGGAGAATGGCAGAGCTGGAATAACATTCCGTGTAAAATCCCTTCCAGCAGAAACACAAAATCCATCAGGATCATCCCAGGAATCCTCAGGATCATTCCCAGATCCCACAGGATCATCCTAGATCCCTCCAATTCCTGCACCTGCCCATTTATCCCAAGAATTTTTCCCAGGGAAATCAAAAGCAATTCCCAGCTGAGCCAGGAAATCAAAATTCCCACATTCCCTGCTTTGTTTGAAAGGTGGGAATTACTCCCAAACCCACTCCATCCAAGGAATTTGCAGCCATGGAATTGTCCCTTCCCCCTGCATGGGATGGGAATTCCCTGTTCCCAGAATTTTCTGGATGGTTTTGGAGCCAGAGACACACGAGAGGGGCTCCCTCTCCCCCCCTTCCCAAGTTTTCCTGGAAAAATTCCAACTCTCCTTTTCTAAAACCCGGGAGAAAATGTTTATTTAAGGAATCCGCGGGATACAGAGGTGGGAAGGACATTCCAGGAGCTATAGGGTATTCCAAGGGTTTTCCAGGATTCCAGGAGACAGTGGGAAGGGGAAGTAAATCTGGAGGAATATCCACAATTTCTGGGAATGTTTGGAATGTTCTCCCTCCGGCAAAGCCTCTGCCCCCCAAAATCCGCACTCAGCACTGAAATCCCAGCAGGAATGTTGGTTTTGACGGAAATTCTCAGTTTCTTATGGCGAGAAAAACGGGATGAGGGTCTGAACTGAGGACAGAAATCCTTGGAATGCAACCCCGGCCCGTCCCAGAGGGATTTCCAGGGAGCAGGAGGGCAGTTTTTTTGGGAATATGACACTCTCCACATTTCCTAATGGGTAGGAGATCCCACTTCAGTGCTCCCAAAAAAACACCTCCCAAAGCCTGGAATGCTCCAAATTCCAATAAAACACCTGGATTAGGAAAGCAGGAATCTTCTCCTTGGGAAGCACCGGGAAGAGGTTTGGGAAGAAGGTGGGACACCACCCGGAAAAGGCTCTTCCGAGGAGCAAATCCCAGGACTTAGGGGCTCTCCAGAGCTTGTAAAGGCCCAGTTTGGAGGGATAACACTGAGGGAACACTCAGCTCATTGAGGGATCCCAGGAAATTCCCGACAATAGATCCAACTGCTCATTAAAACCAGGATTAATTAACGGCTCTGCTCCAAGGAGATCCCGAAGCTCCAGGAAAATTCCTTATCCAAGACTTCCAGGGGGAAATCTGGATGCCGCTCCCACCGGGAGTGCCTTGGGAATGGGAGAACTCCCTTTTCCCGGGAATCCATGGAGAAATGCCTTGTGGGAGAATTTCTAGGAATACTTGGAATTCCAGTGGCACGAGAAGGGGGAAATAGGGACGCTGGTCCCACTGGGAGAGCCTCAGGAATGGGACAATTCCCTTTTTCCCAAGAGGAATCCATGGAAAAATGCCCGTTGTGGGAGAGCATCCTGAGATCCGCCATGTCCTTGGAATTCCTACAGCACAGGAAGTGGGATATTGGGAAGCCAGTCCCACTTTTGGGATGCCAGGATTGGGAGGGCTCCTGTTTTCCCGGGATCTGGGATGCTGGGATCGGGGGACTCCAGTTTTCCCAGGATCTACATGGAGGAATCCACAGAGAAATGCCTGTTGTGGCGGAGCATCCCATGTGTCTGTACTCGGAATTCCGATGGCATGGGAAGCAGGAAAATAGGGATGCCGGTCCCACTTTTGGGGTACTGGGAATGGGACAAATCCAGTTTTCCCGGGATCTACACAGAAGAATCCACGGAGAAGTGCCCGTTGTGTGGGAGCATCCCGAGATCCACCATGTTCTTGGAATTCTTATGGCATGAGAAGAGGGAAATACAGATATCGGTCCCACTTTTGGGATGTTGGGAATGGGACAACTCCCTGTTCCTGGGGTCTACATGGAGGAGTCCACGGAGAGGTGCCCATTGTGGGGCAGAGCCCCCCACTCCACGGCAGGGTTTTTTCCGGCGGTGGGGGACACATACATGGAATTCTGGAGGCACGGGAAGAGGGAAATAGGGATGCTGGTCCCAGTTTTGGGATGCCGGGAGCAGGGATCCAGTTTTCCCAGGATCTAAACTGAGGAGTCCACTGAGAGATGTCCGTTGTGGGGCAGCGCCCCCCTCTCCACAGCGGGGGGTTTCCCAGCGGCGGGGGGCGCGTACATGGAATTCCGGAGGCACGGGAAGCAGAGGATGCGGCGGAAGGTGCTTCGCATCTCATGGTCGCGGTAGGAGTAGACGATGGCGTTGATGAGCGAGTTGGCCTCGGCCAAGAGCAACACGTATTTCTCCACGGCCAGGACGTTGCAGCTCTGGCAGCCCAGCCCATCCAGCAGCAGAACCACCTGGCCCGGCGTCCAGCAGATGACGAAGGCGCCTGTGGGGATCGGGGGCAAAATTAGAGAGAAAATCCAGGGAATACTGAAGAAATAATTGGGGGGGATCGGGGCAAAACTGGGGGGAAATTGGGGGAAATAGCAGGGAAATAATTAGTGGGAAACCAGGGGGAAATCTGGGAAAAATCTGGGAAAAATCGGGGAAAAAAATCAGGGGAAAATCAGGAGGAAATCACCTGCCTGTCCTCCCTGGTGTCATCTGGTGTCACCACCCCACCCCACAGCTCCAGAGGGCAGGGAATGTCACCTCCCGGTGTCATGTCCCCACCCACACAGCCAAACAATGTCACCTCCCAGTCCTCTCCATTGTCACCTCCCCACCCAGACACCAGGATGTCACCTCCAGCCCTCCCTGGTGTCCCCTCCCTACCCCAGGGTGGGGTCAGAACCATCATCTGGGCTGAGCAGAGCACAGGGACTCATTGAGGACCCCAAACTCTTGGGTTCCTCCTCAACTGAACCAAACCAACCCAACCTAACTCAACCCAACCCAACCCAATCCACCAGAGGAGAAACCAAGATGTCACTTCCAGCCCTCCCCATTGTCCCTCCCACACCCCAACCCACTCCACCCCACCGAGGATGATGGTGACGGTCTTCACGAGCCCCACGACGGTCTCGCGGTGGCGCGGGTGGAAGCTGGTGTGCCGCGACATCCGGCCCATCTTCCTCTTGACGTAGATGAAGATGTGGGCATAGACGACGACCATGAGGAGGAAGACGAGGAGGTTGGAGAGCGCCCAGAAGGCGAGGTAGCTGCGGCTGTAGAGCGGCGCCATGCTGGAGCAGCGCTCCAGGGCGCAGAGGCAGTGCCAGCCATACGATGGGATCAGCCCCAGCAGCAGCGCCGCTGCCCAGATGGCCAGGATGAGCCCGGCAACACGCTGGCCAGACATGGCACTGTGCAGCCGCATGGCCAGCACCGTGCGGTGCCGCTCCACGGCGATGGCCAGCAGGTTGGCCACCGACGCCGTCAGGCTGGTGTCCAGCAGGCTCTGGCGCACAAACCAGGCGCGCAGCGACAGCGCCGCCGTGCGCGGGCCCGTGTGGAACATGAGGAACATGTAGGCGATGCCGGCGAAGAGGTCGGCGGCCGCCAGGTTGGCCAGCAGGTAGTAGATGGGGTAGTGGAAGCGGCGGTTGAGGGCGATGGCGGCGATGACCAGCGCGTTGGTCAGCAGCACCACGGCGCTCACCGAGAGCCCCAGCGCCACCACCAGCACGTCCTTGGGCCGCCACGCCGTCGGCAGCTCCTTGCGTGAGTTGTTGTAGAAGAAACCAACGGTCTCATTGTAGAAGCACTGCCGCATTGCCGGGGGGTGCCGTGGGGGCAACGGGGGCAACGAGGGGGCAATGGAGGTAATGAGGGGGCAACAGGGGCACTGTGGGGGGCAACAGGGTGGCAATGAGGGCAATGGGGGCACAGTGGGGGGCAACGAGGCGGGTAACAGCGGCAGTGGAGGGCAGTGGGGGGGCAATGGGGCAATGAAGGGGGGTAATGAGGGGACTCACAAGGGAGATCCTGCCATAGGAGGGTGGGAAAGGGGTTGGAATGGTCCAGAATCACCACAGGAAAAGGGGATTGGAAGCGCCAGGAATAGCCACAGGACAAAGGGGGCTTGGAACAGCCAGGAATGACCACAGGAAAAAGGGGAATGACCACGGGAATGGCCGTGTGGGGTCCGAGGAACTTGAAGGGTGGTGGGAAGGGGTTGGATCCGTCGGTTTCCGGTCAGGGAATGTCAGTGGGATGGAGACAAAACTGGAGGGGTTGTCCTGGATGTGCCACGTGGAGACAGAGAGGGTTTATGAGATGATCCCTAAACATCTGGGAACACTGGAGGCCGGGAATGCTGGATCCTAGGAATGCTGCTCTCCTGGGAATGCTGCTGTCCTGGGAATGTTAATGTCCCAGTAATGCTGCTGTCCCAGGAATTCTGGTGTCCCAGGAACGCTATTCCTGGCCCCAGGAATGCCAAAGCTCAGCTTTTCCAGGTGTTTTTAGTGCTGGAAGGCCAAGGGAAGCTGTTCCAGGTGCTGACCCTTCCCGGAGAACCGAGGGCTTCCCAAACTTTTCCAGGAGGCAAAGACATGGATGGGGATGCTCCCTCCACCCTGGAACAGGAAGAGCAGCAGAAAATCAGGATACACAACTCAAAT
Source organism: Grallaria varia (assembly GCA_013396735.1). Lineage (NCBI taxonomy): Eukaryota > Metazoa > Chordata > Aves > Passeriformes > Formicariidae > Grallaria > Grallaria varia. Next base: position 39,768 of record VWZG01007031.1, read on the forward strand.
CATTCTGGGATTCCACTTATTATTAAAAAAAAAGAGGAGGGAAAACACTTTCTGAGGGATGAGAACCCGCCAGTACCACCCCACGGATATTCCTGCTCCTTCCCTAATCCAGAGCCTGGAAAACTCCAGCCAGGTCTGGCTTTGATCCCACAGGGAAGAGCAAATCCAGGCCAGAGACTCCAAAGGAGCCGAGAAATGATGGGGAATATCCTTCCCTTTTGCGTGTCCCGGTTTTTCTGCAGGGAAACCTCCCAGTCCTGGAGCTGAGAGAGGAAAGGGTTGGGATTTTCTCCCATCGCCCCCGGAGTTGGGTTGGGATCTGGATGGGATTCCCAGGGAATGGTCACAGCTCCGAGGCCGTCAGAGCTCCAGGAATGTTTGGAATTCGGGAGCTTCACTGGACCTTCCCATTCCCGCTCTCCAAGAAAGCGGAACCTTCCAGGATTGTTTTCCAGGAATCTCCAGATCCAGGGATGGCTCCGGGATCATCCGGAGTGGCGCACCTGCCGGAGCTGCACAAAGAAGGCCCTGAACTTTGGATCCCAAGGGAAGAGCCAGATTCCTGGAATCCCCTTCCCGGATTCCTGGAATAATCCCCTTCCCAGTTCCTGGAATCAGGTCGGGATGGGCACATTCCCTGGAAAACCACCGGGAATCAGGCTGGCATGGGCACAATCCCGGGCAAAACTCGAGAATCACGGCAGGCTGGGATGGGCACATTCCTGGGCACACACCCCGAGGGCGCAGCCGGGCAGGTCCCGGATCAAGGCCGGGTCACTCGTATGCAAACCAGCTCATTCGTATGCAAATCAACTCCCCCCGGGCGGCTGGGAAAGCCTCGATCCCGGAGCGGAAGGGAAATCCTTGGAAGTCCCCGAAAGTCCTGGAATGTGGGAAGGGACCGTCCCGGTGCCACTCCTTGGCACGGGCTTTGATCCAACGCGGGCACTTCCAGGGACGGGAGAGCCCCGGAATTCCCTGGAAAACCCATCCCGGCCTCTCGCCCCGCTTCGCCAAGGGAGAATTTTTCCCGATATCCCGATAAATCCCTTCCCTTTCAGTTCAGATCTCGGGGGAAAATTCCCCCTTCCCTCGGTTTTCCAACCCCCTTCCCCCCCGGCACCCAGCGCGGTGCCCACCCTGGTGCCAACACCCAAACCGCTTCCCTGGGCACCGGGAAACCTCGGGAATGGCGCGGATCCCTCGGGAATGCCGCGGATCCCTCCGGAATTCCCCAAATTCCCTCCAGGCTGGAAAATCCCGTGCCCATTCCCGGAGCTCCAGGTGCCACCTCGATGCCACCCCCCTGGCTGTCACTGCCCGACCTTGGAGCTCCCACAAGTCCAACAATTCCCTGGAAAAGGGAGGAGAAAGGCGCGCAGGAGCCGGGGGAGTCTCCTGTTGTGTCCCGGGGAATTCCTTTCCCAGCTCTTTGCCGGCGGGAATTCGCTTGGATTTCGCTCCTGGGGCTTTGTTTGCTCGGCGAGAGGAGTGGCTGGAATCGGCCCCTTCCCTGGAGCCCCCGGGATCGCCTCTTCCCGAATTCCACGTTTTCCAGGGGGAGGACCCCCCGGGAAGAAGGGAAGGAAAGGGCTGGAAAAGTGGGAAGGAAAGGAAGGAAGGAAAGGAGGGAAGGAAAGGGCTGGAAAAGTGGGAAGGAAGGGCTGGAAAAGTGGGAAGGAAAGGACTGGAAAGGAGGAAAGGAAAGGAAGGAAGGAAAGGAGGGAAGGAAAGGGCTGGAAAAGTGGGAAGGAAGGGCTGGAAAGGACTAGGAAGGAACCACCTGGAAAGAGGGAAGGAAGGGCTGGAAAAGAGGGAAGGAAAAGGCTGGGAAGGAACGGCCTGGAAACGGGGGAAGGAAAGGAGGGAAGGAAGGAAGGAAGGAAGGAAGGAAGGAGGGAAGGAAAGGTGGGAAGGAACCGGCTGGAAGGAGAGAAGGAACTGCCTGGAAAGGTTGGGATGGGGCCAGGAATTTTCTCCCTCCTCCGCGCGGGGTCACGGCGAGTTCACAGATCCTCCCCCTTCTCCTGGGCCAGGTGAGAATCCTTTGGAATTCCCGAGGGATTCCGGCTCCCCCCGGCAATCCGGGCAGACAATCCCACCACTCCTTCCCAGCCCCAGGAGCCGGGACGAGCTCCTGGAATTCGGCTCCCACGGGATAATCCCGAGGGAGGCGGCAAAGCGGCCCCGGAAAGGCTCCGATCCCACCTTTTCCATCCCGGTTATGCCCAGTTTTGGGACCGATCCCGCTTTTTAAGCCCCGCGGAGCACTTTCTCCCCTATTACCGCAGGAATACCTTACCTGGGAATCCCGCGGCGCTCCCGGGGTATTCCCACCTCCCGCCGGGAAGAGCCGCTTCCCAAAGCCGGGAAGGAGCCCCGGAAAGTTGGGAAAAGTTGGGAGCCGGGAATCCCTCCTTGGGAGGCGCCGTGAAGGAGCCCGGCCCTGCTGCGGGTCCTCCCCTGGGCGGCTCCCGAAATCCGAGCTCCAGAGGCGTTTTCCAAGGGATTCCGGGAGCGCTGGATCCGCCAAGGAACTGGTCCCAGTTGCTCCGCCGGACTGGGATGGAGGGGGGCGGGATGGGAGCTGGTCGGGAGTGCAGCCGGTCCGGGGGGAGGGCAGGGGTAGGGGGACTTCCCAGAGGAATCCCGGTTGGATCTGACCCCACATCCCACCTGGATCATTCAGTCGGGATCGGACCTCCCCCACATTCCAGAGGGAACATCAGGTCAGGATCTGATCCCCCGCAAATCCCCTTTGGAACATCTGGTCGGGATCTGACCCCTCACATTCCAGAGGGAACATCTGGTNTCTCACGACGTCACCAACCAAGGGAACGTGTCATTTACACCATGACGGCATCAGTGAGGGATGTGAGCATTGTCCCCGATGTGGGCGTGTCCAATGACGCCATCGACGAGGGGTGTGTGCATTATCCCCAAGATGGGCGGTCTCTTGTCCCCAAGGTGGGCGTNCACATTCCAGAGGGAACATCTGGTTGGGATTCAGCCCCATATCCCACCTGGATGATTCAGTCGGGATCTGACTCCCAACACATTCCAGAGGGAACATCTGGTCGGGATCCGGCCCCACATCCCACTGGGATCATTCAGTCAAATTCCAGAGGGAACATCTGGTCGAGATCCGACCCCTCAAACATTCCAGAGGGAACATCTGGTCNAAGGCTGGCGTATCCCAGTGACGTCACCGAACAGCGGCATGTCCTCGTGACGTCACCGACCGGGGGCGTGTCCCCCGTCCCCGGGGTGGGCGAGGGCGTGGGACGGTCCGCGCTGCGTGTCCCCTGCGGCCTCCCCGCCCCCATCGCCGCCTGTCGCGCCCTATCGCGACATTCCCGCGGCCCCTC